>NW_019168481.1:5708375-5786236 GCF_002303985.1 Durio zibethinus | reverse complement strand
TCTTCACATTTGTAAATTCGGTAGTAATAATAAGGTTTTGATCCAAGCTTAAAAAATTTTGGGGTAGTTGGCATGAATCATCAAGGTAATCTGAAGAGGCGGAGCATGGAGGAGAAGGTGGAGGCGGCGAAGCAGAGATGTCGCGTATTGATAGAGAAAATAGAATCTTTGGGCATCACCCTCAATTTCAATTCCAATTGCAAACACACCCTCTCGAAGTTGGCCCATTCCGAGCTCTCTTTCCTCTCTCGCTTTCCCAATCCAACCTCTTCTCACTCTCTCAGGTTCTTCTTTCTCTTAATTTCATCATCAATATTTCTAACCTTGTTTACATTTAGCTCTCTGTATCTGTCTTTTTCAGTTTCAACAACAACAAAAAGGTTTCATTATCTTGTTTTGAATGAACAGTGTCAACATTGGGCACCTGGAAGCCATTGTTCACATTCTTCAACAACCTTTTATAACTGCAGTTTCCCGTGTTTGCAAGCCACTTCCCCTTCCATTTTCGAATAAAAATAAAAACCATTTTTCTTCCAATCTCATCCATGTCCATATTGTATGTACTCTCAACAAAAACCCAGTTTGGATTATTGTTTCTGATAAGAAACCGGAAACTACATTTCTTGGCATCCAAGTAAAAAAACAAGGGTTTAAGTCTAGAATCCAACAAAGGTCCTTGATGCAGCACGGTCAACCAAAACCCTTAAGCCTTCTCTATTGGTCCTTTTCTTTTCAAATGGGACTCACCAACTCTATCCGTCCAGAAGCTTATGGACGAATTTGGGGGCCTCCAAGCTAGCACTGGAACTTGTCTGACTCTTATTTGATTTCACTGAGGAAATTGATGGCGAATGGGTTAATGTAATTTCAAGGTCGTATAAGGAGGAATGTCTTCTTGAAATTAAGGTTGATTGCGTTGTGAATGATGTCATGAGTTTTGAACATGGGACGAAAGATTTGTTTGCAAATGTTTTTACCCCTGAGCATCAAGGAGGGAATGTGAATTTAAAATTAGGCTTAGGCCATTCTTTTTCTGCTCTTCTTTCACAAATGAAAAAGGTGGAATCTACTAAGGCGGTGGGTTTTTCCGGTGAGAATGATTTTATAAACTTTGATACAACAGCTTTGATAGCTGTTGTGTCAGGAATCAGCAATGGTTGTGCAGAGGAACTTTTGAATAAACCACAGGTTGAACTGCAACATCGGTTCAAGGGAAATTATGAGTTTGTGATTGCCCAGGTAAAACTTTCATTCAAGTTATGTTTTTCCTGTTGCTTCGTGCCACATAATTTTAAGAATCTTGATGATGCAAGTTGATCCATTTGGATAACTTAAGATCTCTTCCTCCTGTCTTTGTATTACGCCCATGGAAGTTAGATAGCCTAAAATAGTTTCTAGCCATGAATTCTTAACTTGAAAGTCTTGTTTCTTTTAGGTTCAATATATTTTTGTATAAAAATTCTAAAGAAATTTTTGTTTATTTGTGGATTACAGTTTACTACTCTCTTGTTTGCATTGGCTCATGTGTCGGGCTATACGTTAATTTAAATATGAGGAATGACGGTGAGGAATATTTCTTTTGAAATTAATTACAATGGTAGGAGTTGATTCACTGTGGCAAAGTCAGATGGTAATGATATCTCTTCACCCAACCCAAAAACATGAAAAAAAAATTGAAAATATGCAATTTTCATGTTGACCAGTCTCTGGGTAAAGCGGGTCTAGTTAATACTCATGGAAATATGGTCATGACATTTGGACTAATCTATGCAGTCATTCTTCTTCTTTCTCCATGGGGACAAAATTAAAAAGCCTTCTTAGACTTGCTCTGTTTTTCTTTTTCCCCAACACTCACTAATGAAGCTATTAGTAATGGCATACTCATTGCTCATGGTTGCTGTGGTTAAAAAAGATACTTATCTTTGGAAATCTGAGGCTACTTCTATGAGCCTTACATCTCTAACGATTGAAGGAGATATTTTTCTTCTAATTGAAAGCGTCTATGGAAGTCATATGATTGGCAAGTCTTACCCCAAGTAATGTCTATTCTGCAATTGTGTTGTGGTTGATTTCCTTGACAATTTAGTAAGCTTGTTGCTGGTTTGGAATTCTTCTTCTGTCTTTTCTCATTTGGATTTATGGTAGTACCCCGTATTAGTTCATAGAAAAGAATAATTCGAGTAACCTTCATACCTTCATCTTCCTTGTATCATAAAATCTTGTACCCTTGGCATGCTAAATTATCCATGTATTTTCCTACTGAATCCTGCTAATTAAGTATTCAAAAGATATCCATGAGATTATTTTCTGCTGCTGTGCAAAATTTTAAGCAACCAGAACTATCAATTCCAGCCACCATTTTTTCATCAAATCTTAACCTAGGCCAATGAATTACAAACCCTTATTGCCGTTCCTACCATTATTATAGATTTAAGTAACTAATCCCTTAAATTATATCCCACTGTTAATATAAAACCATGTGGGTTGATTCTGATATGCATGCTACATTAATGTCAATGTTTTGCTTGACATATCTCCCCCAACTGCCTTCCCACAAGGAGGGTAAAGCAACAGTGATTTTGAATGACATGTAAGCTTTTTTTTTTTTTTAATAAACATCAGTTTTTTTATGATGCTGACTTACACCTCTGTTATTTTTAGCATTATTGATGTTTTGTTTTTATGCCTTGTTAATGGATAGTTTATATTAGACTTAGATCTCAGTTGGAGTAAGGCATGTACCTCTTGACAGGCAATGTCTGAAATTCTGAACCCAATACATGCCGACCTGAGTGCTGCTGTATCCGGAAAGATAGGCATAATATGTGAAAGTGTTCTTTCCGAGTTCAAGGAGCTAATATTGATGTGTGGAGGAGCTAATGAGAAGCACAGAGCTGATCAGCTACTGAAATGGCTCCTGTGAGTTCTCTGACAACTCTTACTAATATATTGAAGGGTTTAGTTGCGAGTCTAAGGATTTAAGCATATGATTTATTTAGGTTTGGTGGTAGCAAATCAAACTGGCACTAAATCTGGTGTCAAATCTGAAATCTCAATTAAAGCTGCGGCAATTTTAATATAGAAGATAAATACTAAGATTCACACTTAGGTTTGCATAGGAGTTACATGACCAAATTCTAAGGCTATTGATTTAGAGGCGCAAAGTGCTGTGCTAGAAAATCACAAGAAATAGTTCCCTTTTCATGCAATGAGTTACTAGCTTATATCTATAGAGATCTAAGAATCTTATCCCTACAACCAAATATACAGCCACCAAATTTGACTTAAAACAATTCCTAAACCATGACAAAAGCCTGTACGCATAAGTAAAACGTAGTGTTCTTGGACTCAACATCTGTAAGTTCCAGCAATTCTAGAATTAGTGGAATCCCTGATGCTTAAAAACGAGGATAACAGGTAAACTAAAACCAAACAAACTTCTATCTGTTAAGAACTTAAAAAATGGGACAATAATTTCTGTTCTTGGTTATTTAGTTTCTAAATCTGTATAGATCAAAATAGGTCCTAATTCCAGATTTTCTTGGATGTAGAATTCGACTTTTCTCTGAAATTTTTCCATGTCTAAACTTTAACAGGGTTGTGCGAGATAGCCCCTCTGAACGACTGATAGGCCTGCCAACGACAAGAAAGCTGGCACTGAAAAACAAGATTGTGTTTGGAACTGGAGATTACTGGCATGCTCCGACTTTGACTGCAAATATGGCATTTGTGAGAGCAGTTGCACAGACCGGGATGTCTTTATTTACTATTGAGCATCGACCACGGGCTTTAACTGGTAACTAGCCATGCTAACCAGTTAGACATGCTGTTAAGAGAAATCCAGTTTTTGGTTAAAGTGTTCTAGGGCTATGTGTGCACTTGTTACCTCTATCTTGTGTACAGTTGAGCAAACTCACATTTTCACTAACGGTTAGCTGTTTCAATTAATGAAATGCATATTTAGAGAACATTTTAAAGGAAGATAACCCCTCATTGCCCATCAGATAGAGACAGATTTTGCAATAATAATTCATTGAGCACACTTAGTTACAAACTTGCCCATTACTATGCATATTTCAGATATCAGGCAAAACATGTTGGCTAGCAAGCTTATGAGTCATGATGGTGATCCATGATTTCTCACACGTAATCAACTCTTCTAGATGTCTTTGTGACCTGTCAGACATCTCTCTTGTTAGAGTAACAAGTTTGAGTCGTTTACATGTTAATAATTAATTTGATAACCAACCCATGCAAGAATGGCATTGGCATGGTATGCAGCATTTAAAAAAAAATAAAATTGTGGGAGCTTCAAAATTATTGTGCCTATTTATTGTCTTGCTAAGTAAATTGCCAATGCCCAATAGATTTGAGTAATATGAATGTAATAACATCTAGTACTATGAGTGACTTAGATTTGCTTCATCCTTTGATCTTCTTTTGAGATTGCATGATTGCACTATCATTATATTAAAAGGGAAATGATCCTATGAGTGGTCATGTAACAGGAATGGACTTGGAAGTTTCTTTATGCTAATTGAACCGCTTTGCTAGGTTTGAGATTTCGTCAATGGTCCACAATTTGGCTGGACGTTACGTGTTTAAATTTAGGTAATTTATTGTATTTTTGTTGAATATTTACTGTTTGTACTTTCTGGGTACGTTCACAGTAATAATAATAATAATACTAATGAACACTGGGTGATTAATATTATAAAACACTGCGATGAAAATAAAAATAAAAATGATAAACGAAAAATTTTCATAATTTAATTTTTTACAGTTATCAGCCAATATATTTATATTCAGAATTTAATTTTCAATAAAAATACCAAATAATTTTTATAATTCAAATTCATTACTTATCAAAATCAGTATTAAAAATTTAATACTTAATTATTCATCACTTGATTTTTCAGTTTATAAAAAAGAACCCAAGTTAATTTGTTAATTTATTAATTAAAGAATTGGTTTGTTGCATGAGAGTGTAACCCCAATGGGCCCAATGTCTTTGGGCTAGTAGAATTTGCATGGAGACCATATTAGATGGACTAAACCTAACTAAAAAAAGCCTAGAAAGTCCAATATATCTACAACTCTTTGACAATTAAATCCGTGTTAGAGAAAATAGTGTGAAGGCGGTCATACGTTCAGGGAATAAAGGACCCAATGTGATAAATCCTTGTAATCACACGTCGAAGATGATATGTTGAGAATGAAAATAAAAATATTAATAAATTTCATTGAAATCGAGTTGTGATTTTTAAAAGTTTTATTATCAAAATTCAAAATTTGAAAAGTTAAATGGTCAAATATATAATTATTCCTTTTTAATATCCAAAATTTATTTTTGAAAAATTATAATTACATTGATAATATCATTTGACATGTTAGATGACATAATAATACCATGTGATAAATGTCAGATGACATGAAAAATCACGTCAATTAGCTATTAGCCTCTAAAAGCTTAATAACCAAAAAATAATTTTAAAAATGTTGTTGATCAAATTGTGATTTTTTTGTAACTAAGTGATCAACATATATAAAACATGAAAACTGTAGGGGTCAAATGTACAATTTATCTTTTTTAATGTTAGTGCTTTAATAGTGCTTAGGTTGTTGAAAATTCGATTTGCTTTCACATTATTATTTTTAGATTACAGGTATGAATGTGAGTTTGGTTTTTGATAGATATGTATATCTGATTAAGAATTTTTAATTAATCAATTAATTATCATTACTTTTTCATTATATTTTTTAATTTTGAATTAATGTGTTTAATTAATAGAGTTTTAATTAAATTAAATTAAATTGCTTTATTTATAGTTCTAATGTAGAACAGAACCCACTTAATTAGCAAAAGTTAATCTGCATGAAGTTCAAGAAAAACAAAAACTAAATAAGGTTTACGGTAGGAGAGTTATTATCACATTCAAGATAAAATTAAAAAATTGGACAATATTTTAATGTTAATGGAATAACATACAGAAAAACTATTCTCTTTGGCTTTGACTTCCAGTCAACGATTTTTTTTTTTTTTTAATTTCTCGGTAGAAATTGGCATTTGATAAAAAAAAATCTAGAGTGATGGGTATCCCTTCCTTCAAAATTGATCTTTGATAAGTAAAATTTTTCTTTTTCTTTAATATAAATGTGTATATTATGTTTATTTTGTTATGTAAGTAATTGATTTTTTTTTATAAATAACACAATAAGTCATGTGCAACGTAGCGATCAAGAAGCTAGATTTTATAAAAATTTCACACCCTAAGGCCCAAGCCATATTTATATAATAATATAGATTATTGTTACTTCTTTTTTTATAACTTAGATTAAAAAAATGATGAAGGATTAATTAACACGCATACTTTTATGCTTACAGGAAAAAAATATATAAAAACAATTGATCATATGAACTTTTTTTTTTTTTGCAAACATTTTATAATTAATTGTAAAATTTTTAAAGTATTATAATAATAATTATTATATATTTGTTTAGGTGTGACTTTGGATCACACAATGAGAGATAAACATCTCCCATCTCCTAAAATTCTTTGTACATATCCCAAAATTCGAATGCCAAATCATCTCAAATTCCAAATGATGGGATGTTAACGCATCATAATTTTGTCTCTTTCAACAAACAGTTTTAACGCCATGCAATAAATGCAATCCCCACAAAAATGTAGATTTGCGTTTACTGTTCCACCTCCAAGTAATGCATCCAACGTTTCAAATCACAATCCCAATCTCAACCACTAAGGACAAACAAGCAATGACTGATCAACAATGAAAACAAAGAATCTCTAAAACACAGTACGAATCAATGAACAAAATGAAAAATGAAAATTTCTTGATGTATTTTATTTTTTAATGATATATTTGATTAGTTGATTGTAATCATGTATTGAAATTGATTATTAGTCTTACTCTAGCCTTAAGAGAGATTATTTTTGTTTTTCATCCTTCATACTTTGATTTAGGTTAAAATCTCCATGGAATTTTAAAAATTATTAATTAAAATAAGCCACGTAAATTGGTTCTACGGATTTATTTAGTTATAAACATTAATTTGTCATCATCTCCAAATGTCCTTTCATTTTCATATTGGTTTACTTCAGTTATGAGACTTGTACATGAAAGTTAGGGCTTTATTGTAGGTTGTTGAAATTTTAATTTGGTTTCATCTTATTATTATTTTTACATTACTGGTGTGAATATATGAATTTGGCTTTTGATCGCAATGTAATATGATTTTCTATTGATTTTAGATTTAGTGCATTAATTGTAGGTAGTTGAAATTCTAATTTGTTTCACATCATTGTTCTTATATTTATTTGTGGTTTTTGATAATTACGTAATATGGATTGTTTTAATGTTGGTGTTTTAATAGGTAGTGTTGAGGGTATTTTTGGTGATGATAAAGTGGAGCTTAGCAAGATGGTAAGGTGGATGAAAATTGGATCTGCAGCAATATGTATCGGATTATTTTGGGCTTTTTGAAAAGAAAAAAAAATCTTGGTTACCTTGTAGGTTCATTAGGATTAGTTATTATTGTTTGTAAGTATGGGAGCATTTTAACTATAATTTTTTTTATTATAATACTACAATTGTTTAATCATAATTAAGAATTTTGTGAGGATCTACCACTTATAAGAGTGGATTCCACATAATATTTTGCTAGAATCTACATAACTCTAAATCTAATTATTTAATTGTAGTACAATTATTATAGGTGATATGTTCTTTATAAGTATGAGTTTCATGTAAAATTTTGATCAATCTCACATCTATAATTATCAATTATAATTGATTAATTATACTACAATAATTATAAATAATACGTATCCAATTTTGAGGAAAGGAAAATGTATAAATTCATTCATTTTCTTTCATATGAAACGAAATAAATGATGAAAAGAAATAATATTTCTTTTTTTTTCCCTTCTTTTCTCCTACCAAACACAGTTTTAACGCCATGCATTTAATTGCAATCCCATAAAATGTGGACTTGCTTTTAATGTTCAACCTCTAAATAATGCATCCAACCTTCCAAATTGCAACCCAAGACCAAACTCCCCCCAATTCTCATCTGCATTTAAAGGGATTGGATTTATATGCATGGCGTTAAAACTGTGTTTGGTAGAAGGAAAGAGGAAATAAAGAAAAACTATTTCTTTTCATCATTTCTTTCGTTTCGTATGAAGGAAATAAGAAAATGGAAGGAAAATGAGTAGATTTACACACTTATAAGTAATAAACCAATTATAATTTAAAATTATATGGGATTTACAAAATATTTATATAAAGACCATACTTACAAGTGATAAACCCTTACATAATTTTTTATTATTATTGAATAGTTATAATATTATAGTAAAAGAATTGTAGTATGAATGTGAGAGTTTAGCTTTCATATAGTTAAGTAATCTGATTTGAGATTTTTTTATTAATTAATTAATATTTATTATTTTTCCAGTATACTTTTTAATTTTGATTTTCATTAATTGATAGAGTTCTAATATAGAATAAAAACCACTTAATTAGTTAAAGCAATCTATTGAGGTTTAACAAAAAACAAATTCCATAAATAAGATTTATGGTAAGAGAGTCATTATTAATTTGAAGATAAAAAAATAGATAAAACCTTTTTTAAAAGTTAATGGAATAGCATAAGAATTTATTTTCTAGAAAACTATTTACCGTACACAAACTTTTATTAATATTTCATTTTCATAATGATTCTTAAAAATTTTATACAACGACCTTTCAAAAGATTTTATTTGGGATTGTATTTAATGTTAGTGCTTTAATAGTAGGTTGTTGAAATTTTTGTTTGCTTTCTCATTATTAGTTTTAGATTAAGTGTATGAATGCAAGTTTGATTAATTAATTTTCTCCAATGGTTAGTAGAAACTGGCATTTGATCAAAGAAATTAGTGATGCCTATTCTTTCTTAGCATTCGATCCTCAATAGTAAACTTTTTACTTTTGTTTAATATAATTGAATATATTATGTTGAGTTTGTTATGTAAGTTAATTGTTTTCTTTTATAAATAATGAGCAAAATTCATTGATGACATATGACATTTTATCCATGTATAAATTTTATTTAAAATCTTTAAAAGTTATATTTATCATCTATGACTTTTACTAATATCTCATTTTCATCAATAAGTATGGGAGCATTTTAACTATAATTTTTTTATTATAATATTACAATTGTTTAATCATAATTAAGAATTTTGTGAGGATCTATCACTTATAAAAGTGGACCCCATATAATATTTTGATAGAATCTACATAACTCTAAATCTGATTGTTTAATTGTAGTACAATTATTGTAGGTGATATGTTATTTATAAGTATGAATTTCATATAAAATTTTGATCAATCTCACATGTATAATTATGAATTATAATTGATTAATTGTATTACAATAATTATAAATGATACGCATCCAATTTTGAGGGAAAGAAAATGTATAAATTCACTCATTTTCTTTCATATGAAACGAAAGAAATGATGAAAAGAAATAATTTTTCTTTTTTTTTTTCCCTCTTTTCTCCTACCAAACACAGTTTTAACGCCATGCATTTAAACGCAATCCCTTTAAATGTGGACTTGCTTTTAATGTTCAACCTCTAAATAGAGCATCCAACCTTTCAATTTGCAACCCAAGACCAAACTCCCCCCAATTCCCATCTGCATTTAAAGGGATTGGATTTATATGCATGGCGTTAAAACTGTGTTTGGTAGAAGGAAAGAGGAAATAAAGCAAAACTATTTCTTTTCATCATTTCTTTCATTTCGTACGAAGGAAATAAGAAAATGAAAGGAAAATGAGTGAATTTGCACACTTATAAGTGACAAACCAATTATAATTCAAAATTGTGGGATCTATAAAAAATTTATATGAAAACCATACTTATAAATGATAAACTCTTACAGAATTTTTTATTATTATTGGGAAACTATAATATTATAGTAAAAAGAATTATAAATGATATATTATCCATAGATTGAGTATGAATGTGAGAGTTAAGTTTTCATATAGTTAAGTTGATTAATTAATTAATTTTCATTATTTTTCCAGTATACTTTTTTATTTTGATTTTAATTAATTGTTAGAGTTCTAATATAGAATAAAAACCACTTAATAAGTAAAAGCAATTTATTGAGGTTTAACAAAAAAAAATTCCATAAATAAGATTTATGGTAGGAGAGTCATTATTAATTTGAAGATAAAAAATGGATAAAACCATTTTTAAAAGTTAATGGAATAACATAAAAAATTATTTTCTAGAAAACTAATTACCATACACAAACTTTTATTAATATTTCATTTTCATAATGATTCTTAAAAATTTCATGCAACGATCTTTTAGAAGATTTTATTTGGGATTGTTTTTAATGTTAGTGTTTAATAATAGGTTGTTGAAAATTTTGCTTGCTGTCTCATTATTAGTTTTAGATTAAGTGAATGAATGCAAGTTTGATTAATTAATTTTCTCCAACGGTTAGTAAAAACTGGCATTCGATCAAAGAAATTAGTGATGCCTATTCTTTCTTAGCACTCGATCCTGAATGATAAACTTTTTGCTTTTTGTTTAATATAATTGTATATATTATGTTGAGTTTGTTATGTAAGTTAACTGTTTCTTTTATAAATAATGAGCAAAATTCATTGATGACATATGATCTTTTATCCACGTATAAATTTTATTTAAAATCTTTAAAAGTTATATTTATCATCAATGAATTTTATTAATATCTCATTTTCATCAATAATCTGTATAAATTGCATTTGTCATCCACTACTTTTTTTAATATTTCATTTTTATTCATGATTTTTAAAAGTTTCATGTATCGATATTTGTAACCTTTAATAAAATTTTACCTTTCATTAATCCTTCAGTTAAAATTAAAAAAAAAAAATCCTTCTGTCCCATTTTTCTTATCCATTTTTATTTTTTGAATGTCTCAAAATTAGGCTTTATTTTTTTTTTGAACATTTAAAACTCTTACTTTTTAGTTGTAAAATTATTTTATGATTTTTTTTATTTTTTTATATTAAAAATCATAAAACTTTAATTTTATAAAAAAATTTAAATTTTAATATTAAATACATTAAAGTCAAAACTTTTTTCTTAAATTTCATAAAAATCAATGCATGACAAACATTTTGAAACGAAGGGAATATCAAATATTCTTGTAAGCTTTAATTTTCAAGTCATGATAAGGTCCACCAAAGAACTGTTAGTTTCATTATGAATTTAATTTATTTTCAACTTTGGCATTCTATTTATGTCTGTTTAATTTAGTAATTACTTGTGACTTTCATTGAAATATTATATAATGTAATGTATTTTTGAAATATTTTTATATTGATATTTAATTTACATTGTTATATTATTGATATATTTTATTTAACCTAATCATTAGCGATATATCCATTTACATCTAGTCGATTATACATTCAAAATCTATCTCTATCCAATCAAATCGGTTTTGGTGCAAAAAATTATCTACCAATTTTAAGTGTTTTATATTAATATAATAATTTTAATTTTTACTTTAAGTGTTTAATATTAATATAATATTTTAATTTTAATTATTATTTTTAAAATATAACTATTTTTTTATATTAATAATTTTAATGATAAATCATTTCAATATACTTTAATAATAAATAATTTTTAATATTTTAACAATTATGTCAATATTATTTTAAAAAATAGATTTTCCAAAAAATAATCAAACAATAGAACACATTTTTTATTGACTCATTCAAATAATAAAAAATCTTTAATTTAAAAAAAATGTAAATATTTTTCAAAATATATTTTTTGACAATCAATTTTCACAAAACAAACATATTTTATAATCACAATCAATTAAAATTCAACATATATAACATAGTTATTTCAACTATAATTTTTTTATTATAATAATACAATTGTCCAATCTCAATAAAGAGTTATGTGAGGATCCTTCACTTATAAAAGTGGATTCCACATAATATTTTAATAGATCTTACGTAACTCTAAAATTTGATTGTTTAATTTTAGTACAATTATTGTACGTAATATGCTCCTTATAAGTATTGTCATGATTATTTTTTATTCAGGGAACTTGATGGTTGTAAAAATTTTTGAAGTCATGTCAATATTTTTTATAGAGTGTGATTGATTACTCAAAAATATCATCTTTTAATAAAAATATTAAAATTAATTAAGATTTACTAAAAAAAAGTTAGTTTAAGTCTACAAAATTAAGGTTGGATCCGAAAAGTACGGTATAAGTGAGAAATGTGTTAATACCTTTACATCACCCGTTTAAATATCAGTACCAATTAAACATGGGTAATTTTTTAATTTTGACGATATAATTTTTTTATATTTAAATTTAATTTCCTTAAATTTATTTATAAAAAAAAAAATTTTTTGTGGTGAAGATAGTATTATTCTCCCGATTATCATCAGCATTTTATGGGATTGCATTAATATGCTTGGCGTTAAAACTGTGTTTGGTAGTGGAAAAAGGAAATAAAGAAAAGCTATTTCTTTTTATCATTTGTTTTGTTGTCATATGAAGAAAAAAGGGAGACTGAAAGAAAATGAGTGGATTTGCACATTTTTCTTTTCGCAAAATCGAAAGTGTATCACTTACGATTATTATAATATAATTATTTTTTCAATAAGGACTCCACAGAAGACAAAGTAAAAAATGAAAATTTAATATTTTAATAATTTTTTCCCAATGAGAGCCTAAAAAACAAAGTAAACATTTAAGAATTTTTTCAAAGGGGGTTCAAACCAATAAAGCCTATATAACAGATCCACCCTTACCCCATAAAAGACAAAGTAAACTTAAAATATTTTTTTTCACCAGGGCTCAAGCCCCCAACTTGCCCTTGCCAAGGTCCGCCCTTGATTTCAGGTATGAATATATGAATTTGGTTTTTGATAGCAAAGAAATCTGATTTTCTATTGTGTTTAGTTTTAGTGCTTTAATTGTAGGTAGTTGAAATTATAATTTGTTTCAGATCATTGTTTCTTATATTAATTTATGGTTTTGGAAATGAGCTTGGTTTTTGATAATTAGGTAATATGTATTAGACTGCTTTAAATATTAGTGCTTTAATAGTTGGTTGTTGAAACTTTTATTAACTTTTCGTGATTGAATTTAGATAATATCGCTTTCGTATTCTAAACAAACAATTTGCCAGCTTTTCAAACTGGGGTTATCTTTCTCAACTCTATAATTTAACATCCCCAAACTAGGGTTAGTTTTTCAAACTAGTATATATAGATGATGGATGTGCTAGTGTGATAATGCACAAACACAACACCGACAAGGAAGAGGATTAACTAGAGATCACTACAATGTCTAAAGTTAGCACCAACGGCCAAATTCAAAACCTTACCGACTCAGAGATCAGTTATGTGACTTCCTTTGATTGGCAAGGGCACGTTGTCGGCCAGTACCCTAGCCCAATCCTGCATAAGGATACGGGTACTTTTCAACATGTTGGAAATCAAAATGGTGGTTCGGAAGCAGCTGTTGTATATCTCACCAAAAATAAAAACGACAAAAGCTATCACGCAATTGCAGCTTGGTTAAACGAGTCCAGTTCTCCTAAAAGTAAGGTATATAATAATAATGATCCTAAGTCTACCAAATTAACCTGCAATTTACTTCTTAGTATTTTAAAGATTTCAAAACAAAGAAAAATAAAAACTATGCATGATTACTTGTATAATGCAGGCCTATGCATTGATTGCTGAACCCAAGCCCTTTACTAACGAGCTTTGGGGAGAAATTCATGATAAACTGCACAATTCCAACACTAACAGCTCCAGTACACATGATGGTTTAACCTTAACAGTTCAAATTGGAGAAGGAGATTCCCCAACACTTTTAGCAACAATAAGTTATGCTTAATTGGCTGAAGTAATAGGCTGTCAAAATTACTAAGTAAATAAAGTGCCTTGTGCACTAGCACTCTTAGACCATTAGAGTGAATTTGGCAGCCTGTAGACTATTACCGTGTTTATGTGTTTGTAATGTAATATTTTAGTTTTATTATGGATCGCAAATCCCATAGGGAAATTTCAAATATCAATAAAGAATAACACTCTTATTTGGTTTATAATTTTGTTTGCTTAGAAAAAATTTTCTAATCATTGAATATAAAATTTTATATATATTCAAAAAGCCAACTAAAATAATAAATAATAAAAAATTAACATAAATATATCATTTATTCTTTAAGGGATTATAAGAAATAGATTTCAAATTGTTATTAATTTTATTTTCGAAATTATTATGTGTAGATTTGGTTGCAAGAAAAAAAAAAAAGAACTTTTTTCATTTTGTACAAAAAGCAAAAACTAATTTTTTTGCCAACAAGCATGTAGTCGATCGATAAAATGTTAGATTTTTAATTTATGTGATCAAAATTTAATTTTTAATAATCTCAAATACAATATATATATATATATATATATAAATTTCCTTCTTTTAGTTTTTTTCCTCTTCCGACTCACATTGCGAGGAGAACATATCACTTAAAATTATTATATTACAATTAGCCAATCATAATTCATAATTATGTAAGGTTTATTCAAATTTTACATGGAGCCTACACTTATAATTATAAGCGATGGCCTTTACATAAATTTTTATATTTTTATTATGATTGAATAATTGTAATATTGTAATAAAAAAATATTTATTGGTGAAATGCTCCTTATTATTGTGAGCGTATCAAAAACCAATATTTTGTAAAAAAGAAAAAAGAAAAAGAAATTAATTTTCCCAAATTGATTCAAATTCAAAAACTAAAATTTTAATAACATGGCTAATCTAGTTAGTAGAGCTATTCATGAGCAGGGCTTAACATGATATTTCATTCTTTTAAGCAAGTTTAGGCCCAATTTGATTTAATTTTTTGGATTTAATTTTTTTTTTAAATTCATTTTTACATTTAATAATAAAGTTTAAGGTCGACTAAAACATTAATATTTAAAATTTTAAAAAATATTTTTTAAATTATTAATTTAATTTATTAATTTAATTTTAATTGAATTTATGAATCATTTAAATTTAAATTCAATTTAATTTTATTAAATATAATTTAAAATTAAATCATTATTTTAATATTTTATATTAAAAATTTGTACTTTACCCTATTATAAGTAATAAAGCACTAAAACCCTTCGCAGCCTTTTACTCGAATCTTTCTTTATGCAAACCCAACGGCTAAGCCCTTTGTCCTCCCCGGATCACTTTTTATTTTGTTTTTTCGTCTCTTTCATTTTCACTAGCATTTTTTTTAACTTATCACAAAAACCCTAACTCTAACTTTAAAACCCACTAACCAACTCCTTCCAATGACGAAAGTCCACGAAACCGGCGTTTGTGACTTTAAACGCCAACGGGTGGCCGAGTACCGGTCGAATTCATCTTCAAAGCAGACTCTAAACCCTCCACCGGTTCACCTCTTCCCAGCTCTATTACTTGATCCGAAATCCATAATCAAGAAAACTTGATTAGAAAACTATCAGCGGTATTCTGTTGGTTGTTGCATCAATTTAAGTGATTCTAGATTTAGTCATCTGTCATATAATGCTAGAATCATCGTATTTGACCTTGCAATTTATCTAGAAGATGATTTAGGCAGTGAGAGTTTTAGGTTTTGAACTCTACAAAATCAATTCGGACATGTTGTGTCAATCATTTACGTGATTTAGCTAATGATAAAACCGCCACAAGGGAATGAACCAACAATCTCGTTTCTGGATCTATACTTGATCTTACTGAGGAACATGAATATGGTATTTATGTGTATTTTGATTCTATTGCGTTTCAGGTGTTTGTAACCTTTAAGTTAGATGTTTGCCATACAAGATGAGATTGTATATATGTTGTATAATGATGTATGGGATCTAGATGAGTGACTAGATGATTATAGTCCAATTGATTATTAATGGACTTACAATATTGAAAGGTATTCCATAGGCTAGGTAGAAAGGTTTAAAGCCAATCTTGTGGCCCGAAACTTAAACGAAGAGAAGAAATTTGTTGCAAAGAATCTTTCTATCCTGTTTCTACCAATGATTTTTTTTAGAATCTTTATGGCATTGCTGGCTCATTCGGTTAAGAGTTACATCAGTTAGACGTTAAGACGTCTAAATGGAGTAACTTGAAGATTTTGTGGTTTTATGTTTGTTAATTTGAGAAGTCTATTTCTGGACTTCAAAGGCATTCATTCTGTGATATACGAAATAGATGAGATTGTCACTGTAAAAAAAATATTCGTGATCAATGTATATGTTAAGAGGTTAGTGGGAATGGGTGGCTATATACTGCGGGTGTTCTAAGTTGATGATATCATATTAGCAGCTCCAAACACTGACCTATTGTTTGAGACAAGAACATTTTGTCATGTCACTTCAGGTAAAGATTCTAATTGAGACTCTCCTTCTAGTCTGGAGGTTGATATTCTTCGTGACTGATATAGAGGCATATTCGGTTGGTATTAGAAAACTTACATTCAGTTTGTGTTGAATAGGTTATGATATGCA
Organism: Durio zibethinus; assembly: GCF_002303985.1. The sequence goes on along the minus strand of NW_019168481.1, from coordinate 5,769,641 downwards.
CTATTTTCCTAGGCACTTGTTGTAAAGAGTAACATGCTGGTAAAATCTCAATCCTCATGGTGACAATGAAAGAGCTCATGTCGAATATTCAGTATGCCTCAAATGTCAACTGTGGGTAATTTGTATGCTCAAGTCCGTACACATTCTGGTGTTGTGTATACTGTAGGTGTAATTCGGAGACAGTTGAGCAATTCTGTTTTTAATCATCAGTAATCCAACATTTTGGACTTAGCCAGATAATTTATCCTATTTCTCCGCGCTTGTGAAGCCAATTTTTGTATTATTGGCTAGAGGAGTTATTTCTTGGAAAGTGTGAAACAAACACTTACAGCACCCTCAATAATGGGTACGAAGCATGTAGCAAAATGTGAAGCTACACGTCAGATTGTTGGCTGTAAAATCACATCTTATAGTTGGTTTTGTGGTTCCAATTTTGAAGTTGCTGGGGATGTTTCGTGGTAAATCTGTAGCAATAGCTTTCTCTCAAATACTAAGAGTTCCTCACACTCCTAATAAATAGATATCATAATTTAGTTTATTAGAGGGAAAGTAATTGAATCCATTGGACCAAATTTTAGAGCACATAATTTCCAGAGCTCATTCAGATTGATACACTAATTAATTTTGGCTGTTAAAGTGTCTTGACAATATGACACTTATACAGGATTTGTAGAGCTTTCTGCTATATTGAATTAGTAGAAGCTATGTGTGATAAAATCAGTTGTAATGATGTCTTTGAGAACTATCTATGATATGGTTAAAGCTTGATGTTCGAACCTACACTGTAATGATTAAGGGACTTTTAAAGGAGGAGTGCCAGGTGAAGCTTATAAATTATATGGGAAAATGGAAGAGGGTGGTTGTTCGCCAAATAATTGTTCTCATAATACTATGATCCTGGGGTTTCTTGCAAACAATAATGTCTCAATTTCACAACAGCTTCTAAAAGAATGGTGGGTAAGGGATTTTCTGCTGATATATCCACTGCGACCTTGTCAGTGGAGCTGCTGTCTGGTGTTGAAATAGACTGATGCTTGACATGAAATGGTTCAGATCTATGCAAAGAAAGGTATGAATATAGAGAAAACTTATACTTAATTGAAGATTTGTGGAGTAGATCCCGAAGCCAACAAATCTTTCCTGAGGTAAGGGGTCTCGATTAGGGCTGTAAACGAGCCGAGCCGAGTCGAATAGTGAGAAGCTCGAGTTCGAGCTCAACTCACAACTCAGGATTCGATACTCGGTTCGAACTCGATCGAATTTTATTTTTCAAGCTCGAGCTCGATTCGTAATCGAATTCGAGCTACTCGAGCTCGTTCGATTAAGCTTGATTAATATGTAAAAGTAAACTCGATTCGTATACTCGACAAGAGTTCGATTATTCATGCTCGAACTCGAACTCGGACTCGAAATATTTTATTAATTAAAATAATAAAAATATATTTAAATATAAAAGCTCGATTAGGCTCGCGAGCTACTCGAGTCAGATATAAGAATACTCGAATTCGACTTGATCGATAAGTCGAGCTACTCGAGTTCGAGCTCGACTCGACAATAATCGAACCGAATTCGAGTTTTTTTTGAATCGAACCCGAGTAGCTTGCGAGTACTAATGTATCATTTACACCCTTAGTCTCGATTACTATTTTAGTTTCTATTATATCATTCTTTTTTTACATCTAGGACAAAAGCAATATTGCAAAACTTGAATATGAATTCTGGAGATAATATTTTAAGCTAGTTTTATTTGTCTTTTTTCCGGGTCAAATCAATGAAAATACAAGCACAAAATCAGTTGAATGGTCTACAAGTATCTGGGAAGCTTGTTAAATAAGCGAATGATCTTTGCAAAGAATGGAAAGAGATTACTTATCTTTTGCTTCTTCTTGTGTTAATAACTTAATAAGCAATCTGTCTTTGCAAAAAAGTAATTACTGATCTTCGGCTTCCTCTACTAGTTTATTATTTCTATGGGCTGAAAGAGACAAAAATATGTAAGTTTTTGTGCTTGTCCAATTTTCCTTGAGCATGTACTCACGTATGATGTAAACGTGTTTGCTTACATTTTTTTGCTTTCTCCTTCATCCTTTTTTGCTCATTTTACTCATTTCTTCTGTTCTTTCACCTATCTGGCACACCCAACTTGTTTACTAATTGTTTGGAATTTTTACTCTATCTTGTTTAATTTTTCTCTTTCATTGTTAAAAGATGAATTATAATGTTTTATTTCCAAGGTCTATCCTTCTACTTTAACAATGATATTGGGAGAATTTTCTGTCACTGATAGTATAGCTTTTGTGCAACCAGATATGAAATGTTTCTAAATTAAACAATTAGTCTTTTGTGAAAATGACTGATTGCTTTTCTAATATTGTAACCTCATTTTTTAGTTGAGTTCTTGGATCTAAAGGAAGATGGTGCTGTAAATGTTAGAAAAAAAAAAAAGGATTCATGAATTTGGGAATAGCTAGAACTGATTCATTTACAAAATTGAGCCCTATAATGCAATAACCTCTATTTCTAGTTGTTGTGACTTAGATTTTCTTCCTTTGATCTCCTTTTGACATTAATTACTTGATTGCACAGTCATTATATTAAAAAGAAAATGATACTATGAGTGGTCATGTAACAGAATAGGACATCGAAGTTTCTTCATGCTTATTGAATTGCTTTGCTATGTTTGAGATCTTTTTAAAGACCCACAATTTGGCTGGACATTATGTGGTTAAATTTAGGTAATTTATTGTATTTGTGATGCTGAGTATTTACTGTTTCTATATTCTGGATATGTTTGTACAAATGGATTACAGATAGATAAGTATGCAAACACACCCAGAGCATGTGCAATTTAATGAATCAAACTTTCATTCAAAGTATCAGAGAAAGTTAAAGTACGACAACTTAGATCACATCTGTACAACCATTAATTGCACTAGAAACTTAAGGGTGCAGATAAATCTTCCTTAAACATACTTTCCACATCCACGTGGGTTCTAATACACAACAACACAACTTAACCATCTTTTTTGCTCCCCTCCTGCTGATGGATTACAATTGTTTGTTGACTAGACATTTACAGAATATGCAGAAACTAGAGCCAAACAAACTAGCCTTTTAACACAGTTGTTAATCACATTACACTTCTAGCTGCTTTCATGGTTCAGATTTAACTTGATTTACTTAGCCTTAAATATAGAAATTTAAATATGTTACATTTAGACTTATTTAGTTGCAAAGTGAACTGAACTACAAAAAAAAGAATCTTAATTTCGCTGAGTTTGTTAAGGATATCGTCTTGAGTAGAGGACAGTGGTGCAATAGTGGATTATACTCATCGTATGCTTCATTAGCAGGAAAAGGCTTACCTTTGTTGCTTTTATTGCTCTGCTTGATGGAAACTATTGGGCTGGCTTAAAGGTTGGCACAACTCAGAAATGAACAATCAAGAGAGATGTCTTTTGTCCTTTTTATTGTAACAGTATCTTATTCTAATATATTAAATGGTCAAATATATAATTATTCCTTTTTAATATCCAAAATTTATTTTTGAAAAATTATAATTACATTGATAATATCATTTGACATGTTAGATGACATAATAATACCATGTGATAAATGTCAGATGACATGAAAAATCACGTCAATTAGCTATTAGCCTCTAAAAGCTTAATAACCAAAAAATAATTTTAAAAATGTTGTTGATCAAATTGTGATTTTTTTGTAACTAAGTGATCAACATATATAAAACATGAAAACTGTAGGGGTCAAATGTACAATTTATCTTTTTTAATGTTAGTGCTTTAATAGTGCTTAGGTTGTTGAAAATTCGATTTGCTTTCACATTATTATTTTTAGATTACAGGTATGAATGTGAGTTTGGTTTTTGATAGATATGTATATCTGATTAAGAATTTTTAATTAATCAATTAATTATCATTACTTTTTCATTATATTTTTTAATTTTGAATTAATGTGTTTAATTAATAGAGTTTTAATTAAATTAAATTAAATTGCTTTATTTATAGTTCTAATGTAGAACAGAACCCACTTAATTAGCAAAAGTTAATCTGCATGAAGTTCAAGAAAAACAAAAACTAAATAAGGTTTACGGTAGGAGAGTTATTATCACATTCAAGATAAAATTAAAAAATTGGACAATATTTTAATGTTAATGGAATAACATACAGAAAAACTATTCTCTTTGGCTTTGACTTCCAGTCAACGATTTTTTTTTTTTTTTAATTTCTCCGTAGAAATTGGCATTTGATAAAAAAATATATAGAGTGATGGGTATCCCTTCCTTCAAAATTGATCTTTGATAAGTAAAATTTTTCTTTTTCTTTAATATAATTGTGTATATTATGTTTATTTTGTTATGTAAGTAATTGATTTTTTTTTTATAAATAACACAATAAATCATGTGCAACGTAGCAATCAAGAAGCTAGATTTTATAAAAATTTCACACCCTAATGCCCAAGCCATATTTATATAATAATATAGATTATTGTTACTTCATTTTTTATAAGTTAGATTAAAAACATGATGAAGGATTAATTAACACGCATACTTTTATGCTTTCAGGAAAAAAATATATAAAAGCAATTGATCATATGAACTTTTTTTTTTTTTTGCAAACATTTTATAATTATTTGTAAAATTTTTAAAGTATTATAATAATAATTATTATTATTATATTTTTTTAGGTCTGATTTTGGATCACAGAATGAGATAAACATCTCCCATCTCCTAAAATTCTTGTACATATCCCAAATTTCGAATGCCAAATCATCTCAAATTCCAAATGCTGGGATGTTAACGCATCATAATTTCGTCTCTTTCAACAATTATTTTGGCTTTCTACAAGCACAGTTTGAACGCCATGCAGTAAATGCAATCCCCATATAAATGTAGACTTGCGTTTAATGTTCCACCTCTAAATAATGCATCCAACGTTCCAAATTACAATCCAAATCTCAATTGCTAAGGACAAACAAGCAACGAATGATCAACAATGAAAATAAAGTATTTCTAAAACACAGCAAGAATCAATGAACAAAATGAAAAATGAAAAATTCTTGATGTATTTTATTTTTTAATGATATATTTGATTAGTTGATTGTAATGATGTAATGAAATTGATTATTAGTCTTATTTTAGCCTTCAGAGAGATTATTTTTTATTTTAAAAATTATTAATTGAAAATAAGCCACGTAAATTGGTTCTACGGATTTATTTAGTTATAAACATTAATTTGTCATCATCTCCAAATGTCCTTTCATTTTCATATTGGTTTACTTCAGTTATGAGACTTGTACATGAAAGTTAGGGCTTTATTGTAGGTTGTTGAAAGTTTAATTTGGTTGCATCTTATTATTATTTTTACATTACTGGTGTGAATATATGAATTTGATTTTTTGATAGCAATGTAATATGATTTTCTATTGATTTTAGATTTAGTGCATTAATTGTAGGTAGTTGAAATTCTAATTTGTTTCACATCATTGTTCTTATATTTATTTGTGGTTTGAAATGAGCTTAGTTTTTGATAATTACGTAATATGGATTGTTTTAATGTTGGTGTTTTAATAGGTAGTGTTGAGGGTATTTTTGGTGATGATAAAGTGGAGCTTAGCAAGATGGTAAGGTGGATGAAAATTGGATCTGCAGCAATATGTATCGGATTATTTTGGGCTTTTTGAAAAGAAAAAAAAATCTTGGTTATCTTGTAGGGTCATTAGGATTAGTTATTATTGTTTGTAAGTATGGGAGCATTTTAGCTATAATTTTTTTATTATAATATTACAATTGTTTAATCATAATTAAGAATTTTGTGAGGATTACCACTTATAAGAGTGGATTCCACATAATATTTTGGTAGAATCTACATAACTCTAAATTTGATTATTTAATTGTAGTACAATTATTATAGGTGATATGTTCTTTATAAGTATGAGTTTCATATAAAATTTTGATCAATCTCACATCTATAATTATCAATTATAATTGATTAATTACTACAATAATTATAAATAATACGTATCCAATTTGAGGAAAGGAAAATGTATAAATTCACTCATTTTCTTTCATATGAAACGAAATAAATGATGAAAAGAAATAATTTTTCTTTTTGTTTTTTTTCCTTCTTTTCTCCTACCAAACACAGTTTTAACACCATGCATTGAATTGCAATCCCATAAAAATGTGGACTTGCTTTTAATGTTCAACCTCTAAATAATGCATCCAACCTTCCAAATTGCAACCCAAGACCAAACTCCCCCCAATTCTCATCTGCATTTAAAGGGATTGGATTTATATGCATGGCGTTAAAACTGTGTTTGGTAGAAGAAAAGAGGAAATAAAGAAAAACTATTTCTTTTCATCATTTCTTTCGTTTCGTATGAAGGAAATAAGAAAATGGAAGGAAAATGAGTAGATTTACACACTTATAAGTAATAAACCAATTATAATTTAAAATTATATGGGATTTATAAAAAATTTATATAAAGACCATACTTATAAGTGATAAATCGTTACATAATTTTTTATTATTATTGGACAATTGTAATATTATAATAAAAAAATTGTAAATGATATACTCTCCATAGATTGTGTATGAATGTGAGAGTTAAGTAATTTGATTTTGGATTTTTGGATTAATTAATTAATTTTCATTATTTTTCCATTATACTTTTTAATTTTGATTTTAATTAATTGATAGAGTTCTAATATAGAATAAAAACCACTTAATTAGTAAAAGCAATCTATTGAAGTTTAACAAAAAACAAATTCCATAAATAAGATTTATGGTAGGAGAGTCATTATTAATTTGAAGATAAAAAAAATAGATAAAACCTTTTTTAAAAGTTAATGGAATAGCATAAAAATTTATTTTTTAGAAAACTATTTACTGTACACAAATTTTTATTAATATTTCATTTTCATAATGATTCTTAAAAATTTCATACAACGACCTTTCAGAAGACTTTATTTGAGATTGTTTTTAATGTTAGTGCTTTAATAGTAGGTTGTTGAAATTTTTGTTTGCTTTCTCATTATTAGTTTTAGATTAAGTGTATGAATGCAAGTTTGATTAATTAATTTTCTCCAATGGTTAGTAGAAACTGGCATTTGATCAAAGAAATTAGTGATGCTTATTCTTTCTTAGCACTCAATCCTCAATAGTAAACTTTTTGCTTTTGTTTAATATAATTGAATATATTATGTTGAGTTTGTTATGTAAGTTAATTGTTTTCTTTTATAAATAATGAGTAAAATTCATTGATGACATACGACCTTTTATCTATATATTAATTTTATTTAAAATCTTAAAAGTTATATTTATCATCTATGACTTTTATTAATATCTCATTTTCATCGACAATCTTTAAAAATTGCATTTGTCATTCACTACTTTTATTAATATTTCATTTCTATTCATGATCTTCAACAGTTTCTTGTATCAATACTTGCAACCTTTAATAAAATTTTACCTTTCATTAATCCTTTAGTTAAAAAAAAAACTCCTTCTGTCCCATTTTTCTTATCCATTTTTATTTTTTGGAATGTTCCAAAATTATGTCTTATTTTTTTTAACATTTAAAACTCTTACTTTTTATATTTTATAATTTTGTTTCTTTTTTACATTAAAAATCGTGTAACTAAGTGATCAAAATAAAAAACATTAAAACTGTAGGGATTAAATGTATAAGTTATCGTTTTTAATGTTAGTGCTTTTATAGTGCTTAGGTTGTTGAAATTTTGATTTGCTTTCACATTATTATTTTTAGATTACGGTATGAATGTGAGTTCGGTTTTTGATAGATATGTATATCTGATTAAGGATTTTTAATTAATCAATAAATTATCATTATTTTTTCATTATAGTTTTTAATTTTGAATTAATGTATTTAATTAATAGAGTTTTAATTAAATTGCTTTCTTTATAGTTTTAACGTAGAACAAAACCCACTTAATTAGCAAAAGTTATTAATAGAGTTTAAATTAAATTAAATTAAATTGCTTTCTTTATAGTTTTAATGTAGAACAAAACCCACTTAATTAGCAAAAGTTAATCTGCATTAAGTTAAAAAAAAACAAAAACTAAATAAGGTTTATGGTAGGAGAGTTGTTATCACATTCAAGATAAAATAAAAAAATTGGACAAGATTTTATTTAAATGTTAATGGAATAACATTCAGAAAAACTATTCTCTTTGGCTTTGACTTCCAATCAGCGAATTTTTTATTTTTAATTTTTCTCCATAGAAATTGGCATTTGATAAATATATATATATATGTATATATATATATATATATGTATATATATATATATATATATATATATATATAGTGATGGGTATCCCTTCCTTCAAACTTGATCTTTGATAAGTAAAATTTTTCTTTAATATAATTGTGTATATTATGTTTATTTTGTCATGTAAGCTAATTGATTTTATTTTATAAATAACACAATAAATCATGTGCAACGTAGCGATAAAGAAGCTAGATTTTATACAAATTTCACACCTAAGGCCCAAGCCATATTTATATAATAATATAGATTATTGTTACTTTTTTATAAGCTAGATTATAAAAATATGAGGGATTAATCAGCACGCATATTTTTATCCTTTCAGGAAAAAAATATAAAAGCAATTGATCATATGAACGATTTTTTTTTTTTTTGCAGACATTTTATAATTATTTGTAAAAAATTTTAAAAGTATTATTATTATTATTATTATTATTATTATTATTATTATTATTATTATTATTATTATTATAGATGTGATTTTGGATCACACAATGAGAGATAAACCTCTCCCATCTCCTAAAATTCTTGTACATATTCCAAAATTCGAATGTGAAATAATCTCAAATTCCAACTGCTTGGATGTTACCATCAACGCATAATAATTTTGTCTCTTTCAACAAGAATAGTTTAATTTAATGCCATATATATAAATGCAATCCCCATATAGATGTAGACTTGTTTTTAACGTTCCACCCCTAAATAATGCATCCAACGTTTCAAATCACAATCCAAATCTCAATCACTAAGGACAAACAAGCAATGAATGATCAACAATGAAAATAAAGGATCTTTAAAACACAACACGAATCAATGAACAAAATGAAAAATGAAAAATTCTTGATGTATTTTATTTTTTAATGATATATTTGATTAGTTGATTGTAATCATGTATTGAAATTGATTATTAGTCTTATTTTAGCCTTAAGAGAGATTATTTTTGTTTTTCATCCTTCATACTTTGATTTAGGTTGAAATCTCTAAGGGATTAAAAATTATTAATTGAAAATAAGCCATGCAAATTGGTTCTATGAATTTATTTAGCTATAAACATTAATTTGTCATCATCTCCAAATATCCTTTCATTTTCATAGTGGTTTACTTCAGTTATGAGACTTGTACATGAAAGTTAGTGCTTTTATTGTAGGTTGTTGAAATTTTAATTTGATTTCATATTACTATTATTTTTACATTACTGGTGTGAATATATGAATTTGGTTTTTGATCGCAATGTAATATGATTTTCTATTGATTTTAGTTTTAGTGCATTGATTGTATGTAATTGAAATTCTAATTTGTTTCACATCATTGTTCTTACATTTATTTATGGTTTTGAAAATGAGCTTGGTTTTTGATAATTACGTAATATGGATTGTTTTTAATGTTGGTGTTTTAATTGGCAGCGTTGAGGGTATTTTTGGTGATGATAAAGTGGAGCTTTGCAAGATGGTAAGGTGGATGAAGATTGGATTTGCAGCAATACGTATCGGATTATTTTGGGCTTTTTGAAAAGAAAAAAAAAAATCTTTTGGCAACTTGCACACATGTAAATATCATTGCATATGTATATATATATTATCTTTATGATTGTGTTGGTTACCTTGTAAGGTCATTAGGATTAGGGGTATAATTGATGAAGTTCGAGTTAATATAGTATTAAACTTAAGCTCGAGTTCGATTCGAAATTCAAGACTCGAAATTTGGCTCGAACTTGATCGAATTTTAATTTTTTGGTTAGAACTTGACTAGAGATAAAATTCGAGCTACTCAAGTTCACTCGATTAGATTCGATTAACATGTAACAATAAACTCAATTCTTATATTCAATTAAAGCTCGATTATTTGTACTCAAATTAGAATTTGATATATTTTATTAATTAAAATATATTAAAATATAAAAACTCGATTAGACTTGTGAGTTACTTGTGTCGAATATAAAAATATTTGAACTCAACTCAATCGATAAATTAAGTTACTCGAGCTTGAGCTTGAGTTGATAATAATTGAATCGAATTCAATTTTTGTTCGTATTAAACTCGAATAACTTGTGAGTACTAATATATCATTTACACTCTTAATTAAGATTAGTTATTATTGTTTATAAGTATGAGAGCATTTTAACTATATTTTTTTTATTATAATGCTACAATTGTTTAATCATAATTAAGAATTTTGTTAGGATCTACCACTTATAAGAGTGGACTCCACATAATATTTTGTTAGAATCTATATAACTCTAAATCTGATTATTTAATTGTAGTACAATTATTGTAGGTGATATGTTTTCTATAAGTATGAGTTTCATATAAAATTTTGATCAATCTCACATGTATAATTAGGAATTGTAATTGATTAATTGTACTATAATAATTATAAATGATACGCATCCAATTTTGAGGGAAGAAAAATGTAGAAATTCACTCCTTTTCTTTCATATGAAACGAAAGAAATAATGAAAAGAAATATTTTTCTTTATTTTTTTCCTTCCTCTATCCTCCTACCAAACACAGTTTTAATGCCATGCATTTAAATGCAATCCCATAAAATGTGGACTTGCTTTTAATGTTCAACCTCTAAATAACGAGTGGATTTGCACACTTATAAGTAATAAAGTAATTATAATTTAAAATTGTGTGGGATCTATAAAAAATTTATGTGGAGATCATATTTATAAGCGGTAAATCTTTACATAATTTTTTATTGTTTTTAGACAATTATAATATTATAGTAAAAAGAATTGTAAATGATATACTCTCAATAAATTGTGTATAAATGTGAGAGTTTAGTTTTCATATAGTTAAGTAATATGATTTTGGATTTTTGGATTAATTAATTAATTTTCATTATTTTTCCGGTATACTTTTTAATTTTGATTTTAATTAATTGATAGAGTTGTAATATAGAATAAAAACCACTTAATTAGTTTTTGGAATGTCTTAAAATTATGTATTTTTTTTTTAACATTTAAAACTCTTACTTTTTATATTTAAAAATTATTTTTTATGTTTTTTTTTTTTAACTTTTTGACATTAAAAATTATGAAACTTTAGTTTTATAAAAAAAATTTAAAATTTAATATTAAATACATTAAAATCAAAATTTTTTTTCTTAAACTCTATAAAATTAATATATAACAAACATTTTGAGACGGAAGGAGTACCAAATATTCTCGTAAGCTTTATTTTTCAAGTCGTGGTAAGGTCCACCAAAGAATCATCAGCTTCATTAGGAATCTAATTTATTTTCATTTTTGGCATTCTTTTTATGTCTGTTTAGCTTAGTAATTAGATGTGTGACTTTCATTGAAATATTATAGAATGAAGTAATATATTTTGTGTTCATGTGTTTTTGAAATATTTTTATATTGATATTTAATTTGTATTGTTATACTATTGATATATTTTGTCTAACCTATTCATTAGCAATTTATCCATTTGCATCTAGTCGATTATACATCCAAAATTTATCTCTATTCAATCAAATCGGTTTTGGTGCAAAAAATTATCGACCAAATTAAAATATCAACGAAAATTAGCTTCGTTAATACCCACCTAAGGAATTCCATCAGTAGTTTCGAAAACCCTATCCCCTATTTTCCAATGTAAACGCATTGTAAATCTGTCAATAAAATCGACTTTTAGGGATAAAAATTTTCGCTAAAAGGCGTTCCTCTTGTGGTGGAAGTTATAAAAAAAAAAAAATTCATTAAAAATCTAATTGTTTCTTAAAAAATGACTTTTGAAAATTTTTTTTTTATATTATTTGTGTTTGTTTGATAATAAATTTACTGGTCTACAAAAAATATGACTATTTTCTTGAAAATTAACTTCCCCTTTTAATAATTAATATTATTTAGTATAATATTATTATTTTAATAATATGAATATATTTAATAATTTAAAAATATTTTCCAATCTAAAATGTATTATTTTTTATTTTGACAAATGTATTTATATTACTAATTTAATAATAAATATAATTAAATAATGTTTTGTTATGATTTAATAATAAATTCTTTTAATAAAAAATATAACTTTTTAATGTTTAAATATTTTTAAAATTTTAATAATAAGTAATATAATTTTAATATTATTATATTAATAGAAATAGTATTTTAGGAATAGTAATACTATTTTAAATAGTTTAAAATATTAATATAAATAACAAATAGTTTTATTTTAAGTGTTTAATATTAATATAATATTTTAATATTAATTATTATTTTAAAATATAACTATTTTTTAATATTAATAATTTTAATAATAAATCATTTTAATCAATAATAACTAATTTTTAATATTTTAATAGTTATGTCATTTTTTTTTTCAAAAAATAAATTTTCCGAAAAATAATAGAACAATAGAAAACATTGTTTATAAACTCATTCTAATAATAAAAAATCTTTAATTTTTTCAAAAATATAAATATCTTTCAAAAAATAATTTTTGACAGTCAAAACAAATGAAACCTTATAATCACAATCAATTAAAGTTCAACATATATAACCTAGTTATTTCAACCAACAAAAGAAATGAAAGAAACAAATCAAATATAATTAAAGGTAAGAAGTCTATTGTATGTCTCACCCGGGAGTATATCACTTACAATTACTGTAGTATAATTAATTAATTAATTATAATTCGGCATTACATGAGGTTTATCCAAAAAATTATGCAAAGCCCACATTTTTAAGTGATGAACCCCTACATAATTCCTGAATTTTATTAGCTAATTGTAATATTATATGAAGGAGAATTGTAGGTGATATAGATCCGTCTCACCTAGCCCATGGTTAATAGAACTCTTACCTATTAAAATTAAAGTTTGTAACTACTACATTGTTATTATACAAATTTTATACATTAACAATAAAATAGATGATGTCATTTTATTAATAAACAAATATAAACAATTAAAATAAATTAATTTTAAGCCTGTGTGATGCATGGATATGCAATTATATATATAACTCAATTATATATAATATAACTAATAAAATTTATATAAAAAATAAAAAAATTTAATGTAAAATAATGGAAAAATAAAAATAATGTAGATCAAGATGTACTTATATAATATAGAGAAAAAATGTTTTGTATCATATCTCATCTAACAGTAATATTTTATATGAAATTAAATAATGTTTGATTCTGAATGATAGAAATTTATTATACTTAAAATAAATTTTTATAGAAACTTTTGCTTGGTGTTGCCGTTTATTTTGGTGCAAGATATCTAGAACTCACAATAACAATAGCAAACCTTTGAATAGATAGTGTTCATCCTTACATTGTATTCACAAAAGTCAAAGTCGTTCAAATTGAATTTGCATTCTTTGATGAATGGGATTGAAACCATATATTACATATTAAACATGGATAAAACTATAAATGAAAGGTAAAATAGAAGAGCAAAAACTTGTACCAAATTCTAACAAACTCCAAAGTTAAAAAAAAAAATTCACCAAAATCTCTAAGGACTAAAAACTAAAAAGAGATAAAACATATGAAATTATTTCATTTAAAAGTTAAAAAAAAAAGCTAATATTAAAAATGAATGGATAAATAAAGTATAAATAAAAGAGACATAAAATCAATGATAAACATGACAAGAAAAAAGTTTATCAACATAAAAATACATATAACTTAGTCATCAAAATTTCCTTAATCATAATGAAATCAATACATTTGGAGGCTTTTGAAAATTAACCTCCTAGTACTCTTAGCATACATGATTCTATATTTATAATAAGAATTTGAGACTTTTATAAATTGAGAGTAATTTATGCAAAAAATTATAATGGATTATTAATTATTTATGTAATATATGTTTTATTTTAAAGTCTACACTATTTTGAAAAATTCTTGTAAGACAATAAATTGTACCAATTGTAATTAATACTTATATAGAAAGAAATATGAAAATACATTTCCAACTAATTGGACTTTTATTTTAGGTTTGAATTTTAGCATTATATGCCTTGTATATTTCATTTAGGTTAATAAATACATAAATTATTTTTTAATTAAATACTAAATTACGGTCATTAAATAGTCGATACTTTCAAAACATTTCAAAACATATTTCTTAGTTATATTATACATGTTTGATGTTTAAAATTAAGAATTGAATTTGGTTTAAAATGATTTAAGATAATTTAATTGTAACACATTTGTAAAAGGTTAGATTACTGAATATTTATATAAAAATAAATAACCTAATTTAGTCAAATAAATATCTTTTAAATTAATAAAATGTATATGAAGTCAAATCAAAATAATTAAATAAAGAACATGTAATGATTATTCAAAACAATCCACATATCAAAAAAATAGATTATTCACACTGAATTTTTTTTTATCAAAACTGTTGGTTTTTATATATTTATATAAAATATACAAAAATTTGATATTTTAAAAAAAATTTACTCATTAATGAAGTAATAATATTCGATTCACTTATAGTTTATTCATATAATACATCAAATATAAAGCTTTAAAATTAATAACTATTCTATAATAAATTAATAATAGGAATTATTGTCCTATGAGGACTATTCAAAAACTCTTTAATTAAGTGGCTGTATGTACTTTCCATGTGACTATTTAACTATAAGTAAAAATGAATAAGTTAACGAACTTAAATGGAAACATGGAAATTGAATGGTTGTGAAGGCATAAAAATTATTGTTTATTGTGATAAAGATCGTTCTCTGAACCATGGTTTATTTTGTTTTTAAATCAACAATAGAAGTATTGAAGAAATTTGTACCTACGGGGTTCTTGTCGTTTTATCGTTGCCCATACTGCTATATAAATCTATGTGAGGAAACTTTGGAATCACAAGAAAAACCAATAGCCAAAATTGTAGAAACCTCCCTAACCTAGTTACTTAAAACTATCACCGCTGGTACTGGACACAGTGCAGCTAATTGTCCACAAATGACGACAACTTTAGTGATTAAGAATTCGACTGATGGTGCAGCAAAGCTGTCCTCACATATGGATTGGGCAGGGTTTAAACCAGCCCCGCGCAAGATTCCGGTTGGATCGGACCAAATGTTTCTGCACGTTGCTGACAATCGAGGTTCAAGAGGAGCTGTTGTGTATGAAGTCAAGGATGGGTATCGGTGGCTTCTTGCCTGGGCCAACCAGCCGTCTGTCGACAACCAGGTATTGTATTGTATTTGTAACAAACAATAAATTAAACCAACGTACTCAGATCCTTTACAGCTTTGAAATAATCAAATCTATCTGCAGGTCTATACTAAGATTCTTAAAATCGGCGAGAAAATTAATTGGGATAACATCAGTAGCCAACTTGACCAAGGTACCTTCACCAGTAATCACTCTACCGCTGGATTCACCTCAACTGTTACGATTGATCTAACCGCTGGTTCGCCAACACTTAGGGCAGAACTCAATTATGATCGTCCGTCCTAAGTAAGCTGGCTTTGCTCGATGCATTTGCATGCGAGCAAACTGTGGTCGGAAGGCTGTCAAAAATAATAATGTGCTATGTGCACAACTAGTAATCTATTACTACTATCAAAATAAATAAATTTGACAGCAAGCTTCTTATGCGTGCTTAGTGTGCTTAGTGTGTGTAATGTACTACTGTGAAATATTTCAGATTATCCCCAGAATTAAGAAAGGCCTTGAAGCTCATGCCTCATGCCATGCGCTTATATACCTAGCTGTCTGTAATATTTCATCATAATATATAACGAATAATGCAAGGTCTTTATTTCATCTTTTTTAGTATAATGCTTGTGGGTCAACATATTTGTGGTCATTGTTCCTGTTTCGGAGCATTACCCATCAAGCTAAAAAAAAATTACAACATTTTCTGTGAAACCTTAATCATGGACATAGTATATAAATAACCATACACCAAGACCGGCTGCTCGATTCATGTTAATCATGGTATATTTTTAAATGTTTATGAAGTAAATGAAATTCTCCAAGGAATTAAAAAAAAAATTACAATTGACGAAATCTTTGAAAATTTTTTGGTGAAAAATTTTCTCAAAATCTTATCAAAAGTGTTGAGAAGATTTTTCAATAAAAAGAATTTTTACTTATTTTCTTAAACAATATTTAACAGTTAATTAGAGAATTTTTTTCTTTTCACATAAATCATGTAAAATTTTGACTAATATATGAAAATTTTTCGATAATGGAATTAAGAAAAAAAAACACACAAGTACTGATTTTTTCAAAATCTTTTAGGTGGAAAATTTTTTCAATATCTTATCAAGTGTTGGAAGGATTTTGGAAAAATTTCAATAAAAGGTATTTTTATTTATTTTCTCATAAAATTTAATGACTAATAAATTTTAATAGCAAATGAAGTTCTCCAATGTTGGGATTAAGAGAAGAACAAATGATGATTTTTTCAAAATTCATTCGTGAAGAATTTTTTTTCAAAATCATACTAAAAGTGTTTGGAGGAGTTTTGAGAACTGTTCAATAAAATAAGCTTTTATTTACTTTCTCATAAAAATTTAAAAATTTTCATAGGAAGTAAAATTTTCTAAATAAAATAAATCACAAATTTTGATTTTTTTAAAAAATTAATTTTAAGCTCGTGCGATGCATGGATATGCAATTATATAATATATATAACTAGATTATATATAATATAAGTAATAAATTTAATATAAAAAAATTTTAATGTAAAATAATAGAAAAATAAAATATTGTAGAACAATATGTACTTATATAATATAAAGAAAAATTATTTGTATCATATCACATCTAATAGTGATATTTATACAAAATTAAATAATATTTGATTCTAAACCATAACAATTTATTCCACTTAAAATCAATCATTTATAGAAACTTTTGGTTGGTGCACCCTTTGGTTAGGTGGAATACATCTAAAACTCACAATAACAATAGTTTGGTGGTGTTCATCCTTACATTGTATTCATCAAGATCAATGTAATTCAAATTAAATTTGCATTCTTTGGCGAATGGGATTGAACTATATATTACCTATTAAATACGAATAAAATTGTAAATGAAAGGTAAATAGGAGAGCAAAAATTTGTGCCAAATTCTAACAAACTCCAACCTTAATTAAAAAATCTCACATTGTTCACATCTATTATTAGTGATGAATAAAAATTTGACAAAATCTTCAACGACTAAAAATTAAAAATAGAGATAAAAGATATGAAATTATTCCATTCAAAAGTAAAAAAAAAAAGCTAATAATGAAAATGAATAGATAAATAGAGTATGAACATACATAAAAAAGTGAATAAAAAAGAAATAAAATCAACCAATAAATATGATAAAGAAAAAAGTTTATGAGCATAAAAAGACATGTAACTTGGTAATCAAAATTTTCTTGATCATAATGAAATCAATACATTTGGAAGATTTTGAAGAGTAATCTCTTAATACTTTTAGCACATAGGATTCTCTATTTATAGTAAGAATTTGAGAAATTTTTATAAATTGAGAGTAATTTATGCAAAAAATTATAATGGTTATTCATTATTTGTAGACATCAATTTTTGTCCAGATTGATAATTTTGTATTCTAAATAGTTCAGTTTTCGAATTTATTTTCAATTTTTATCAAATTGATTTAATATTAATAATTAAAGATAATAATTAGAAAAACAAAAAAAAAACAAAAAAAAAAAACAAAAAAATAGAAACAGAAAAAACAGAAGACCGGGGTGGCAGTGGTGTGTGCATGGCACCACTAGCCAATCACCATTCTGGTCACCTATACCCTACCAGCATTGCCACCCTTGTCCTGTCCCCTCACCATACCCTGTAAACCTTGTTTACCCTCTATTTACTAGAGCCAAAGCCTTAGACACTTAAAAGGCTAACCTCTTTGAGGCTCCTAGACCAAAGAGAGAAGGAGAGACCTTCAGACACTTTACTCTCGAATACACTAGAAACCCTAACCTTGGCCACCCCATCTAGCCACTACATTACCCTTAAACACCCAGAGACCCAAAGGCTCCTAACGATCACAAACCACAAGCTTTGGTCACCCAAAAACTGAACTTTCAAACTAAACCCCAAACCTCTAAACCCTAAAAATGAAACCATACACCCTCAAAACCCTAAAATCAAAACCCTAAATCTTTTAAACCCTAAAATCAAAATTTCAAACCTTAAACCCTAAAGTCAAAACCCAAAACCTCAAATCCTAAAATAAAAAATCTAAACTCCAAAATTTGAAACTTGAAACCTTAACTTTAAAATTCAAAATCCCAAACCTTAAAATCCAAAACCTTAAAATCCAAAATTCTAAAAACCCCAAATTTGGTATGCATTCTTGAATCATTGCCAAAAAATCATTCAAACTTTAAACCTCGACCTATACCCAAGTTAAAAACCATTCTGAAACATTAAGAATACGTACGAAAATCTCAAATGGAGTAATTTATTCTCAAATGCCACCTAGATGATGGGGTATTTAAGAAACTTTATTCCATTCATTTTTTTTCGCAAGTCCTTAATGCTCTTTAACAATAAATCTATAACTAAAAAATAAAAAGAATAATAATATAATAGGATCTTAAATATAAATAGTCATACCTAAACTTTGTCTAGATGTTGGAGAGTTAAGATGGCCTTGCTATATTTAAGGATCCGATTAGAGAATTGTATTTTACCATCATGCATAACACCTGTTGGCATACAGGTATATTTGCTATTGTTTGCAATTGCTTTGCATATTTATGCCTTTAATTTTTATTCACTACCTATTAATTCTATCACTCACTTTTTCACACAAAATGTTCTTTTTCAAAAAAAAAAAAAATAGAATACTTACTTTAAAAATGTGAAAATTTAAAATAAAACAAAAATAACATTCCAAAGAAAATAATTATTGGTACTCTACCTAGTTGTTGAAAAGTCATCAGTAATTATCTTTTGCAAAGGATGCTATTTTTATTTTCAAAGGATGTCATGGAAATTATCAGTCTAAAGTATTATTTTTAAAGTTCTGCCTAGATGTTGGAGAATTTTAAAATAACTCATTAACTTAGAGATTTCCTCAATATTCCTAAATAAAGAATTTTGATAAAATTAATCTTTTAAAAAAATAAAAGGGAATTTATATTATTAAATATCAAATTGAAACTATTTCATCCAACATTGAAAATAGTACATAATTAAATGGTACTAATTTATGAGCGTTTTGGGGGTACTAATCATTCCCTACACATAATCGACTCCCAAATCTAACCTGATTTTCGTAGACCAAAATTTATCTTTTTGATAAACTTTAAACCTGCTTTTATAGTTTTATTAAAAAGATAAACTTTTGGGAGACCAATCACACCCTAAAAAAATATTGGTGGCGACTCCCCTTTTATTTTTCTTGATTTTAAAATTCTTTACGTATGGTGATCCTAAAATCGTTACAATAGCTTGATGACTCTGCTGGGGATTTTTTAGAGTTGGGCCAAAACTTTAATTATGCACTATTGATAATTGTTGGATTTAATTTATTTTAGTTGATATTTAATTTAATTCTATTTTTTTAAATTTTTCAAAAATACATATATATAAGTTAATAAATAAATGAATTGTATGTTAGTTACTATTTTGTTTTGATTTTGTGCTTATCATTTATTTATGATACTTTGATTAACATATCACTTTACACACTTTGTATATGCATTGATGAGCTCTAAACCCGGGCTCCATCCCTTTAGGAGGAAGTGAAGTAGTTATGCTCTCGTGAGGTGTAACATTCACATTTGCTAGTGAAACACTTCTATTCAAATTGAACCCTTTTCGTTCATAGCTTGTAATGGGTCAGAGAATCGGAATGCTTTACTAGTCCAGTGTAGACGCCAGTGAGGAACAATTTAAGAACCTTTAGATGAATAAATTCTCACTCAGCATATAGTGAACCCTAGGGACCGACCTTTGATAGAGCACTGCCCTTTTGTAAAAATAATAAAAATGCATTTTCTTGAAGATTTTCTTTTCTTAACATATAGTTTATTCATTTGGTAATTGTCCAAAATTTGCATTTAAAAAAAAATTTTTAGAATAAAATGATTTTTTAGCATTATCCAACAAGCAACAAGCAAAAAAAAAAAAAAAAAAAGAGAAAAGCAAAAAAAAAACATTTTCAAAAGATTAAAGGGTTTTATCAAATTCTTTGTTTATTGGACAAATAAAGGTTAATTTTCAATTCCTAGTAATTTTGTGTGAAAAAAAATGTGCTTTTCTTTTTTCAAAAAATATTTTTTTTCTTTCTCTTTTTTCGAATATTGTTTTATCTTTCATATTTTCATCCAATCATTGATGTACCCCATCCCATTCTCATGATAATAATATAATACATGTATTTCATTCCATCCATATCAATGGATAGTACATGCATCCCATGTTATGCACATGTTGATAAATGATACATGCCTTCCATACGTATCTTAATAGGTAGTGCGCACACGCCATTTCATTACACATTTGAAGGTAATGTCAATTCATTAGGTTGACATAACACAAGCATTGTATTCCATGTAAAAATATAATGTGCAATCGATAGGATCATGCATTCCATACAAGTATGTTGCATTAGTCATAGGTATACATCTCATTATTCATATATGTATGTCATCACATTTCATACTTATAGATTCATGAATAGTAAGGTCTTATGGAACATATATTGCATTTCATACCCACCATCCTTGCAACATAACATTACACTCGTTGCATATACATTCATGGTTGACAAAAATTTTCATTTGGGTCATTGTACATATAAAAATCCATTATCATAGGCGTATTTGCATTTCATGATATTCTTTAGTTATCATATTCATGTATTCATGAACATGCTATGTGTGCCATATGAGTTAGAAATTATTTTTATGGCATTCATCAAATAAATGTCATAATATAAAATTTTTTGTTTAAGTCCCGAAATAAAATGCTAAAAATGAAATATCAATTAGAAGCAAAGATTAGTGCTTTGGAGTTGAAATAAGAGGAATTATGGCTCAAGCTTCGGGAGATGAAACAACAAATGGCTCAA
This sequence comes from Durio zibethinus, assembly GCF_002303985.1. The sequence goes on along the minus strand of NW_019168481.1, from coordinate 5,748,293 downwards.
TTGATAGAAATGGTTAAAGGTAGTGGTGGAGTTAAATTTGTTCCTCTTCAAGGATCGTTGTCACTTTTGATTCCATCAAATTAAGATCAATTGGCTTTTATTAATTCTAGTACTTTTTTCAAGCATACTAAGGCATTGGGTGATTTGAACAGTGATCAAAGTTTGGACAAATTCAATAGAGGAATGGGTGAACTAGCCATACAAATGACTGAGCCTAAAAGTTTAATTTCTAAGAAGGAGTCATTTGGCTTTAAACAACCATCACCAACTATCTTGAGTCCAAACCAGCACTTAAGTCCTTTTCATGATTACTTTCAACGTCCTTTTCAAGCACCTAAGATTAGGCCCCCAAATTTCACACAACCTCAAAGAATTCCACACCTGAATCCACGTCTACCACCTCACATTTTATAATCACTTGTTCAGCATGCCATCCCATCACTGCCTTCTCAACCTAATCTTCGACCTAAAATTTTTCAATTCACTTCAAGACCAACTATACCACCATCTGCTCAATAAAGCAAATCAACTATAAGATAGAAAAACTCTGATAGCACTAAAGAAAAATTTTTTATTGATCCAATACCCATGTTTTACATAGAGTTATACCCATTGTTCTTAAAAAACTACCTTAGAAAACTACCTTATTGCCCCTATCCCTGTTGAACCTCACAAACCACCTTTCTTTAAATGGTATGACCCCAATGCTTGATGTGAATACCATTTTGGCATGGCGGACCATTCTCTGAAAAATTGCATGGCTTTGAAACATAGGGTGAAAGGACTGATAAAAGCTGGATAACTAGGTTTTAATGCCAAAATAAAGCTAGTTGTTCATAAAAACCTTTCATTGATCCCTGTAGAGATAGTAGGTAGTGCTATAGGCAATAATTAAACTGGCCAAGATGATGAATGGAAATAAGAAGCCTTTAGGCATAGGTATATCCTTACCAACAGTTATAGTCTATTTCTTTTGGATTTCTTAGGTGAGACAATGGGGAGTGAGAGTAGGTCTAGCACTTTTTGGCCATAGCCCTAAAATGGTTCATGATGTGTAAACTTGATACTTTTTAGAATGAGTGAAAACTTCTTTTGACTTGAATTTTTATGAATTGATGCCTTTGTCCACTTTTAATAATTGTTTGTCTAAAGGAGCTTATGAAATAAGTGATGGTTATGAATATGCTTTTACCAAACTTTTGAAAAGGAAAGAATGTCTTTAAATAACCCAACTAAAATATAGGATGGAGCTCAAGTTTCCCTTCCTTAATAACCATAAAATTTGACTTGCACATCGTGCATCATTTGTTTGAATTCATTGTTGTGAATATGCTTTCGTTAAACCTTCAAAACCAAAATATTTTTTATAATAAAATTCATGCCTTGCATTTTTAACTTTTGGTAATTAATAAAAGGTTTAAGGATAACTATCATAGGAAATGAGATTAGTTAAGTCTGTGCACTTATAGCACTCAAGTTGACACCAAAATCATGAAAAATGAAGATGCAAGTCGGATGGGCAAAGTGGAAAAGGCCCAAAGAGAGATATACGAAACAATCATGAGAATGTAACAGAACATAAACAGACAGTTGGAAAAATTAAAATAGATGTTAGCAAAGTTGACAAAAGGAAAAGGAGTTGTTGAAACACACAAGGTAAAGGAAGAAACAATTGTTGAGACACCATTGCATCCATATGGGTCCATATATATGCAAGACCCCCATATGCCATAAACACCTCTAACAACTCATCAATCTTATACTGGCCCTTTTGTCGAGTTGCCTTCAACTCAGACAAATGTCAATGCTGGGCGTATTCTTCACGGCTCCACTGTTGTGCCTAATGTGGATGACTCTAAAGAATCAAAAAAATTAAAAAGAGTGCTAGATCCATTAAGAGATACGATAATGAAGGATGAATTCTATCTATTAAAAGGGAGATTGAAAGTAATTGAAAGCCATGATGTGTATGGGAATGTTGACGTCAATAAGCTTAGTCTAGTGCCTAATCTTATTATCCCATCAAAATTCAAAGCCTCAGATTTTGAGAAGTATGATGGAACGAAATGCCCTTTAACACATATCGTCGTGTACTGTCGAAAAATGGCAAGTTCACTTATAATGATAAGTTGTTGATCTATTACTTTCAAGATAGTCTCATTGGGTCTGTAACAAAATGGTATGCTTAGCTAGACTAAAATAAGATTTACTTTTAGAATGATTTGGCTAGGGCATTCCTAGCATAATACAAGCATGTCAAAGATATAGTACAATAGTTGTCCTAATTAACATGAAAAAAAGCCACTAATTTTAAAAAATATGCACATAGATAGAGAGACATAGCAGTAAGTATAATATATATTCGAGAAAAAAAATATTGTTCATTTGTAATTCCTTGACCTTCTATTACAAAAAAAAGATTGAAAATTCTCCAAAACTTTTTTGCATGGTGATTTCTGATGATTATGATGAATAATAAAGAAGCCAAATATTAAGTTGATTGATTATATTAATGGCATTCATTAAAAAATAATGAAAAGCACAGATCACAATGGAAAATCATCTACCTAATAGCTTCATCTTGTACAATCCATATTCTTTTCAATCACCTTGTCACAGGTAATATCTCTCATAACCTATATCCTTGCCAACCAAGCCAGCATTTGGGTTTCCAGTAATTCGCATCCTTAAATGGTCATTCATGATCTTGTTCCTACATTTGAACCCATTACCCGACCAATAAAGAATTGAAAGAGACTAAGGAATGATCGAGAGAAATTGTCAATCTCTATTTCTTACCTTTTATTTTTGCTAATAGAAGGTCAGCATCTCACTCATGTGCCTCTAAAAATAACACTAAATCCATCAACAAGGAGTTATGATCTCAATGGCAAATGTGATTATCATATGGAGGCAATTAGCCATTCCACTAAAAAATACAAGTAGCTAAAAGAAAATATTAAAGATCTCATCAAGAGTGGTACATTAACTTCAAAAGTGATAAAACAATAGAAGTTGACTACATCCAATTGTCAAATGTGAGGAGTTGAGATGAAAAAAAAGGCCTCGAGTTTTGAAAAATCAAGTTAAGATGATTTTTTTTTGAATTTTTTCACTATTTATGTATGACATGTGCATGGTGTCCCTAGGAATTATCTAACTTATTTTGGAAAAATTAAATGTTTTGGATCTTTTTTTTTGAAATTTTCTCTTTATACATTTATTTGAATAAAAAGTTCCATAAAAGTAACTTTTAAAAAACTTAAAAAAAAGGTTTTCTTCTGCAATAAAAATGGAAAGATTCTTAAGGAAAATGGTGATTACTATTAGAAAAAAGCTCATCAAATACCTCCACACCTTTTTAAATACTTTCATACCCCTAATCACTTAAATGATTGGACTCATTAACCATAACCCTTCAAGGAATGTGAGTTTGAATCTTTTCTTAAGCACAAAACAAAATAGGTTAATTTTGAAATTTCATTTTGAATTTCAAAAATCAAAAACCCTTTCAAATTTTTAATTGATAATTCAATGTGTGTCAAAATTTTGCTATGACCATAGACAAAAAAATGCCTGAATTTTTTTTCTCTTAAGTAACCTTTGTTCTATGTCTTAAGGCATATTGATTAAAAAAAAGAAAAAAAAAAAATCCTTTTCTGCCTAAGACAATTGGTTTCATACCTGTATACCTTTTTTCTTTTTTTCACCAAAAAAATGCCAAAAAAAATTTTGGAGCCCAAAAGGCCTTTTTGAACTATGCGATTGATCCTATATGACTTGATCGTCATTAAAACCTTGAGTGAAAAAAAACAAGATGGGGAATCATAAAAAAAAATAAAAACAAAAAAAAGTAAAAGGATAAAACAAAGAAAAAAATAAAAAAGACATCTTCAATGATTTACTCTTCTAACCAAGTGGTCATGTTTGAAATAATGAATATCCATCTTTCTCTATCTTTTTCATACATAAAAATTATCCATTTGCTACCCATTTAAGCCTATTAAATTTTTTGTTCTAAAATGAACCTCGACCAAGGATCATTTTCTACATTGGGGGCAAAATAATGATACCTTCAAGAAACAAACTTCAATGGAAGTGTTGGATATTGAAAGCATCTAATATACCCTTTAGAGGTGAAAGTCTGAGATAAAAAGTAAATAAGGCTTTAATTAGAGTCCTAAAAATTCAAGAAAGTGAATAGCTAAATATGAAGTTAGGCATTTCTAAAAAAGAGCAAAGAAACCTTGGAGATAAGAATCTAAAGCTTCAATTAGAATTCAAATAAAAATAAAAAAAAAGACAAAAAATATGTACCTTAAAAAAAAGAATTCAGGGAAAAAAATGCATAAAGTTGCTGAAATTAAAGTCAGATGTTTAAAAAAAATAAAAAAACAATTAAAGAAAGCTAGAGAATACTCATCAGGATCCTAGGCCTAATTACCCTGAATAACATATTTTAAACATATTTATCCATTCTTTCATAACCCTAATCTCGACCTATATTACATACCTTGAAAAGTCCATTTTGATCAAATATGGACATTTGGATTGAAGAACAATGTCTTTGAAAATTTGTACATACTTGTTGGTATTTGGGAAGATTTCATTAAGTTTTTCATTGATAGAAAATATAATTCTAAGGTGAAAACCCTAAAAGGGTAGTTTAGAGCTTATTTGAAAAGTAATGGCTAGTTTTGACATAATGAAGTATCACATTTTCAATAAAAAAAAAGTATTTTAGAAAATTATCTTTTTCGTGAGCCTAAGAAAACTCCTGGCAACTCTCGTCTAGCTTCCTATGAGACATATCCACCAATGAAAAGAATTGAATTGTCCATTAACCCACCCATAAGCTTTCCAAATAGTAGTCATCAATTTTCAAGAGATTTGAAAGTTTTGAGTTTTAAAATTTTTCATTAATTCCAAAGATACTTTATGTGGGGTAATTTTTTGATCACTTTTAAAAAATTTCAAGATTATTTGAGCATTATGTACATAATACTAAGATCATTTTTTAAAATTAAACATTGAAAATTTGAACAAATATATATATATTTTAAAAAGAGAAGGGTAGAAAGAGTTTTTGCATATGCATCGCTTGCATCATTAGAAAGACATTTGACCTACGAACAAAAAAATAAAAAAGAGACATTTGCAGTTGCATCACTTGCCTGTGCATCATGAAAGGGACATTCGTATTTGCATAACAAAAAAAATATTCGCATTTGCATCATTTACATTTGCACTTATATGAGACATTTGCATTTGCACCATAAGAAAATTTCACACTTGCATCATGGCATCTGCATATTAAGAAAAGGTATTTGTAAGGGCATTTACATGAAAAGAACATTGTCGCTTGCATTATGAAAAAGTCAAATCAAGCATTCACATTCTTGCCTTTGTATTGACATTTGCATTCACATTGACATTTCCATTAGCATCATTTGATGATAATAGACATTTGTATCATGATTACATTTATCAACTTTACAAGTATTAAAAACAAAAAAAAGGAAAAAAATATGAAAAAGAAAAAAAAAAAAAGGGGGCAAGTTTTTAAAGTTTGAAAGCCACTGTTTAAGCAAATCCAATTTCAATCAAGATTTCAAAGCCTCTATTTAGAAGGAACTTTCTTCAAATAAGACCTTTAGAATTTCAAAAATCTTTGATCAGGAAAAAACCATATTTAAAAGATTTTTAAATTTTCAAAGTCCTATCACCTTTGATTGGGAGGACATTTAAAGATTTTAAAATTTTTAAGACCTCTGAACATAACTTTCAATACTTCTGGGCAAAAGAATTTTAAATTTTTAAAGTTTTATTGTCTTTGATTAATAGGAGCATTCAAAGATTTTAAGATTTGTAAGACCTTTGGACATGATCTCTAAGACCTCATAACAAAAATTTTTTAAAATTTTAAAGTTTCATTGCCTCTGATTAAGAGCATTCAAAGATTTTGAGATTTATAAGACCTCTGAGCATAATCTTTAAGACCTCCAAGCATAATTTTCAAGGTCTCTAGGTATAATCTTTAAAATCTTTGGGCATAATTTTGATTTGTGATGTTGTCTCGATCAATTTTTTATTTTTTAACTTACGGTGTTGTCTCGATTAATTCTGTAAGATTTTCGGATATAATTTTGATTTGCGATGTTATCCTAATCGATTCTTTATTTTTTGACTTACGGTGTTATCCCAGTCAATTTTATAAGATCTCCAGGTATGATTTCTAAAACTTTCAAGCATAATCTTTAAGACCTTCAGGTATAATTTCGATTCGTGGTGTTGTCTCGATCAATTCTTTATTTTTTAACTTATGATGTTATTTCGGTTAATTCTGTAAGACCTTCAAACATGATTTTTAAGACCTTCGGGCATAATTTTTAAGACCTCCGGGCATAATTTCGATTTGCGATATTGTTTTAATCAATTTTTTATTTTTCGACTTGCGGTGTTATTTCGATCAATTCTATAAAACCTCTAGACATAATTTCTAAGACCTTCAAACATAATCTTTAAGACCTCTGAGTATAATTTTGATTCGCGGTATTGTCCCAATCGATTCTTTATTTTTTGATTTACGGTGTTATTCCAATCGATTCTGTAAGACCCCGAGCATGATTTCTAAGATCTTCAGGCATAATTTTGATTCACAGTGTTGTCCTAATCAATTTTTTATTTTTTGACTTGCGATGTTATCGCCGGTCGATTTTGTAAAACCTTCAGATATTATTTCTAAGACATCCGGGTATAATCTTTAAGACCTCCGAGCATAAATTTGATTCATGATATTATCCCGATCAATTCTTTATTTTTTGATTTATGGTGTTATCCCGATCGATTCTGTAAAACATTCAGACATGATTTCTAAAACATTGGGGCTTAATTTTTAAGACTTTTTGGCATAATTTTGATTCCCAATGTTGTCCCAATTGATTATTTATTTTTTGACTTGCGTTGTTATCCTGATTGATTCTATAAAACTTTCGAGCATGATTTCTAAGACTTTCAAGAATAATTTAGATTCGCTATGTTATCCCAATCGATTTTTTATTTTTTGACTTATAGTATTATCTCGATCGATTCTGTAAGACCTCCAGACATAATCTTTAAGATCTTCAAGCATAATTTTGATTCGTGGTGTTGTTCCGATCGATTCTTTATTTTTTAACTTATGGTGTTATCCCAGTTGATTCAGTAAGACCTCCGAGCATAATTTCTAAGACCTTTGGGCATAATCTTTAAGACCTTCGAGCATAATTTCGATTCGCAGTGTTATCCCAATCGATTCTTTATTTTTTAACTCGTGGTGTTATCCCAGTTAATTTTGTAAAACCTTTAGACATGATTTTTAAGACCTCCGAGCATAATCTTTAAGACTTCTGGGCATAATTTCAACTTGTGGTATTGTCCCGATTAATTCTTTACTTTTAGACTTACAGTGTTGTCCTAATCGCTTTCTTATTTTTTGACTTGTGGTGTTGTCCCAATCAATTTTTTATTTTTTTATTTACAATGTTGTCCTAGTTGAATTCTTTACTTTTTGACTAGCGGTATTATCCCGATTATTTTTTTTATTTTTTGACTCGCGATTTTGTCTCGGTCATTTTTCTTTCTCAATTGACTTATGATTCAATCCCACAAAAACAACAAAAATAATTCCTCGATTTGCTTCCAAACAAAATTGTTGTCTTTATCTTTGCCATAATCTTGATTTTCAACAATATGCAAAGAGAGGCAGTTGTAGACACCAAATTTGTCTAGATTGATAATTTTGTGTTCTAAATAGTTCAATTTTCAGATTTATTTTTAATTTTTATCAGACTGATTTAATATTAATAATTAAATATAATAAAAAAAATTAAAAATAGAAACAGAAAAAATAAAAGACTATCGTGGCAATGATGTCGTGCACGGCACCACTGGCTACCCTCCCCTCTGGTCACCCATACCTTGCTAGCATCGCCACCCTTATCTTGTCCCTTCACCATACCCTATAAACCCTGTTTATCCCCTATTTATCAGAGCCAAAGCCTTAGACACTCAGAAGGCCAACCCTTTTAAGGTTCCTAGACCAAAGAAAAAAAAAGAGACCTTTAGACACCTTGCTCTCGAATACACCAGAAACCCTAACCTTGGCCACCCCATCTAGCCACTACACCACCTTCAGACACCCAGAAACCTAGAGACTCCCAACAATCACAAACCACAAGTTTCAATCAACCAGAAATCAAACTCTCAAACTAAACCCCAAACCTCTAAACCCTAAAAATGAAACCTTAAACCCTCTAAACCCTAAAATCAAAACCTTAAATCTTCTAAACCCTAAAATCAAAACTTCAAACCTCAAATCCTAAAGTTAAAACCCTAAACCTCAAATCCTAAAATCAAAACCTAAACCCTAAAATTTGAAACTTGAAACCCTAACCCTAAAATCCAAAATCCCAAACCCTAAAATCCAAAATTCTAAAAACCCCAAATTTGGTATGCATTCCTGAATCATTACCCAAAAATCATTTAAACTTTAAAACCTCGACCCATACCTAGGTTAAAAACCATTCTGAAACTTTAAAAATACATACCAAAATCTCAAGTGGAGTAATTTATTCTCGAATGTCGCCTAGATGATGGGGTATTTAAGAAACTTTATTCCATTCAGTTTTTCTCGCAAGTCCTTAATGCGCTTTAACAATGAATTGATAACTAATAAATAAAAATAACAATAACATAATGGAATCTTAAATATAAACTTTACCTAGATGTTAGAAAGTTAAGGTGGTCTTGTTATATTTAAGGATTCGATTACAAAATTGTATTTCACCATCAAGCATAACACCTGTTGGCATACACATCTATTTGTTATTGTTTGCACTTGCTTTGCATATTAGTTCTATCACTCACTTTTTCACACAAAATGTTCTTTTTCAAAAATAAAATAAAATACTTACTTTAAAAATGTGAAATTTTAAAATAAAACAAAAATAACATTTTGAAGGAAATAATTCTTGGTACTCTGCCTGAATGTTGGAGAGTCATTAATAATTATCTTCTGTAAATGATACTATTTTCATTTTCAAGAGATGTCGTAGAAAATATTAGTCTAAAAGTATTGTGTTTAAAGTTCTACCTAGATGTTGAAGAATTTTAAAATAATTATTTAACTTAGAGATTTCCTCAATACTTCTAAATAAAGAATTTTGATAAAATTAATTTAAAAAAAATAAAAGGGAATTTATATTATTAAATATTAAATTGAAACCATTTCATCCAACACTGAAAATAGAGCATAATTAAATGGTACCAATTTATGAAGGTTGTAGGGGTGCTAATCTTTTCCCACATGTGACTGACTTTCAAACCTAACTTGATTTTCATAGACCGAAATTTATCTTTTTGATAAACTTTAAACTTGCTTTTATAGTTTCATTAAAAAGATAAACTTTTGGATGGCCAATCACACCCTAAAAAAATATTGGTGGCGACTCTCCTTTTATTTTTTTTTATTTTAAAATTTTTTACGTCTGACGGTCCTAAAACTGTTACAACATTATTTATCTAATATATCTTTTATTTTGAAAAGTTTACACTTAATATTTTGAAAAATTACTGCAAAACAATAAATTATACCAATTGTAATTAACTCTTATATAGAAAGAAATATAAAAATATGTTTCCAACTAATTAGACTTTTATTTTAGGTTTGAATTTTTAGCATTATATGTCTTATATATTCATTTAGGTTAATAAATATATAAATTATTTCTTAATTAAATATTAAAATCACGGTCATTAAATAGTTAATGTTTTCAAATCATATTTCTTATTTATAATATACACTTTTAATGTTTAAAATTAATAATTGAATTTGATTGAAAATGATTTAAGATAATTTAATTGTAACACATTTATAAAAGGCAAAAAAATTAGATATATATATAAGAAAATAAATAGCCTAATTTAGCAAAATAAATATCTTTTAAATTAATAAATATATATGAATTCAAATCGAAGTAAATAAATGCAAGATGTGTGACAATTGTTCAAAACAATCCACATGTCAAAAAAATAAATTATTCGCATTTTGGATTTTTTTTTTTACCAAAAGTTTTGGTTTTTATATAGTTATATAAAATGGGATGCACGAGTTATTGATTGCAATCGGTATACATAAAATCTAACATTATAATATATAATTGATTTTATAACAAAAACAAAAATCTAACATTATAATGTATCTTTAATCTTATATAAATATATAAAATTATTTTATTATTTTTATATATATTTATACATGAATAACATCTATTACTCAATTGGATATCATACTTAATCAAATATAAATATACCAAATAATTGATTAAGAAATCAATTATTGACCATAATTTAGTGGTTATTAAAATTTTTATAATTCTGATTAAATTTCAATTAAAGTTCTTTGAATCATTAAAAAATGTTTAATGATTGTAATTATAGTATTTATTAATTTTTTGCATCATTAAGAAATTTTTTTATTATAATGTATCATTAATTTAGCTTTGATTTATAATTTAGGATATTTTATTGGAAATAAAAGTAAGTCAATTGAAAATTTAAAGGAAAATAAATATAATTAATGCATTGAAATATTTAAAATTTTTATGAAATCAAATAAATTCATATCAATTTAAAAGGAAATAAATATGAATAAATATAATTAATACAGGACATGAGGTGATTGATAAATATTATCCACATGTCAATATTGCAAGTTATGCACATTGGACATTTTCCTTTTTTGCCAAAAGTTTTGGCTTTTATATATTTATATAAGATTTATAGGTTATGATTTTTTCTAAGATCTTATGTAAAGTGTTGGAAGAATTTTGGAAATCTTTCAATAAAAAATTTTTATATGCCTTCTTAATAAAATATCTAATAATTAATTTAAGAGATTTTAAGGAATAAAAAGTTAAAAATGATAAAGATTGTTTAATTAAGATAATATTTATGGTAATATATAATTAATTAGTATCATTTTAGGATAATATTGTAAGGGTACATAATTGAACTTTTGAATCTAATTCTATAATGTAAACTAAAATTTATTTTTTTTAAGAACCCTTAGTAGAGATGATAGATTTTCTACCCAATTCAACCTTATAAGATTTTTTTTTAAAAATTAGGTTTGGAGTCCAGTTAGGTCGAAGGCAATTTTAGCCATAATCCATTCTCTTCAATCTAAAATATTTACCAAAATACCTTATAGATAAATATAATGTTACCTTAGGTTTATCACTTTTCCTATTTTCTCATATATTTCATTCTTCCTATACTGTTCAATGTAACATTGTTTCTTTTTGGATTTTTTTTACCCATTGTTGTCAATGATTAACAAACCAAGCTTCTTTTCTCATGTAATAACAGATATATAATTTTGTTCAGATTATTGAATGTGTACCAAACACAATCTAGGATAGGTCCTTTGCTCGAAGAGCAATTTTCATTTTAATCTCAACTTTTTGTGATTTGGTTGTCTTTTAATTATGTCTAACCCGTTGATTAGTTCTGATTTTATTTTTTTAACTGGAATTTGAAATCTTAATTGGATGCAACTATTTGAAAGCCCAATTGACCATTTGCGTTTGATTTATTTAATCTGGATTGGATTTGACCAATTTGGATCTATGTTAAGGATTGGGCCGAAATCATTATATGGGTTCATTGATTGGGCCAAATTAAATGGAAAAATTACAAAGAAAAAAGGATAGAAAGAAGAAAATGAAAAAAAAAAATGAAATAAGAAAAAAAAAAACAAAAAATTGCAAATGCTCGTGGGACGGTCGCGCACGGCAACCATCTAAAAGAGGCGATGGGGCGAGAAATTTCATGCTGCCAACCTTCACTTGTAACTCCAATTTTCCTAAGAACATACGCTTTCTCCATGACCCAACCCCTTTTGGCAATGGCAATCTGACTTAAAACTAAAATGGGAAGACAGAAACTCTAAGTAACCAGAAGTTTGACACAAAATAATTTTAAAACCTGAGTTCACAGCAAAGGACCAGGAAAGCCACCCTAGCAGCTGCCAACAGCCACCATGGGGGTTGGGACTGAGTCAGTCTCTATAAATCCAGGCACAAAATCTCTATAAAGAAAGATACGGAAAAAGGGAACCCCTACTAGAACACCAAACACCATTTGCATCTTTATTGCCTCCACCGAGACCACCACCGTCAATCCACCGTCATAAACCCAGAACCTATTTCACTAATGCAACCACCACCAGTGAGCAGCAAGAACCCACAACCACCACTAGTGACCACCAAAAACCTAGTGCTAAGTACTCCACCTGCCACTAACCACCACCATTGGCAGCCTACCTACCAAAGACCACAAACAAAGAATCCCATACCACTATTCATCATTACTAACAGGGTTGTCGATTTTATTCATATTTAATAAAAAATTTAATTTTTTTATCTAAATAAAAATAAAAATAAATATTATATTATGAACAGGAAAAAGAAAAAGGATGTACTTTTAAATTTTTATTGGATATGTAAATGGAGATATATATAATTTAAAATTTTTAATAAGTACAAAAAATGAAAATGAAATAAATAATATAATACTTGTCTTATATTCATTATCTACATATATATTTATATATATTTAATAAATAAAATTTTTATTAAATAATATAAATTATTATTTTAAATTAATTAAAATTAATATATTTTTAATAAAAAATATATATTAATATATATTTATAAAAAATTATTTAAATATATCAAATAAAAAATAAATTTTTATTTATTTATTTATTTTTAAAATGGGTATGGGGAAATCTCATAAAAATGTGGAAAAGTATTGGAAAGGTATCAAAGCTCTATATTTGTATAAAAGGTTTGTATTATTTATATTTAAACTTAAAAGATCTATTTTGTATATCTATTTTTATAAACAAAGTCTTTATATCTACTCTTATTTTTTATTGTTATTTCATGTTTTACAACTCGTACCGTGAATCTGTGATTATTTACTAATGTTTGTAGGCTTTGTATACCTTATTGTTAACTGGTTTCTTATAACCGAGACAGAATCACAACCAAGTTTAAGCATTATAAATATGAAATCAACTTCAGAAAATACTTATATTTGTAAAAATCAAGTTTATAATCATAATTTACATATAGATTCTAAGTTTAAATCTAGTAATATTTCTATAAGTAGAGTTGTAAATGGCTTGTTTGATCTTTCATTTTCTTTCATTTCTAAATTATTTGTAAAAATGGATACTATAAAAGATAAAATAGATTTGTTTGCAGAAAAGATGGACCAAAGACATATTCCTTCCAACACATTTAAAGACTTTGGACCTCTTTACTATGGTAACATAATGATGGCTGATGATAATCCTTCATCTTCTTCAGAAAAGGAGAAATAATAAAAACGTGATTTTGACTCCTATAAATATTTAATAGAAAACTTTAAATTGAAAGTGGAAAAATCTGAAGATTCGAAACAATGGGTCAAGTATCTTAAAGCTATTGAAAACATTTATAAAGGACATAAAAGAATTTTTCAAAAATATAATTATCATTATACGTTTAACATGACACAGTCAGTGTTAGTAGTGAAGAAGTAGATAATGATATAGTAGAGGATAATTTTGAAATTTTGGCTATTAACCTAGTAGTCAAGAATGAAGAAGATTTTTCTAATGAAACAAAATCTGATGGTATCTCTAATTCTGATGATCAACCAGATTCAGAACCCCAAATCCCTATTTCTCAACCAGATGATAGAGAAAAGAGAAAAGTATATGAAATATCTAACCCAAATATTGATGATGTATTATGATTTCCAAATCTGCAAAACCCAAATCTTATGGAATAACATCTACCTCATTTAAAGGAAAAATATTCTCACCTAAACAAGGATGAGATAAAACAAACCTCAACATCTGGCCAAACTAGTCAGATAAAACCAAAAGTCCCTATAATTGATTCGTTAAACAAACGAACGGTTGCTCAAGGTGGCACTTATTTAGATCTAACCAAAGTCCTTATCAAAGAATATGAAAAAATCATAGATGATTGGGCACAATCTATGTCTATTGTCATTATAAGATACGAAGACACCTAAAATAAAGAATGGTTTCTTAACTATTTTTGTGGCACATAGTAAGGTGATGTCCTTTAATTTCTTAAAAAATAGGAAACAACAACTTTATGAGCTACCAAAAAGATACTCTACTAACAGTAGATAATATACCTCAACTTTTAAAAGATCTAACTCAGATCTTAAAAAATGAATTTTGTGAGAGTACATAAACTCTGGATCCTAATCAAGAAGCTTAGTATTTTCTTTCAAAATTAAAATTATATGATATTCGAAATCTTGATGAATTTTGTAAAAGATATATTTTTGAATACCAACAATTAGATGAAAAACATTTAGAATTTTGGTTACAACAACTTTTCTTAAAACTTCCCTCACCATGAGATGAACTTTGTTCACAGAATTATAATACTTATTTAAAAATTAAGATCAAAACTGCAAATGTTGCAAACCCTAGCATTGAACTATATGATACTTTGGGCTACCATATAAAATATGTGCAGTCGCTGAATATTGCCTCAAGCAAAAAGTTGCCAAACAAGTAAAATCTAAACTAAGTTATAAGTAATGTACTAAGACACTAAAAAATGATCTAGAATTTGGTTGTAATAAACAACCAGTTCAAAGAAAAATTCATCTTAAAAAATGAAAATATTTTTGAAAAAAATGAAAACCAGAAAAAACTGGTAAATCGAAAAAGCCTAAAAAAGGCAATTAGTAGTTTCAAAAAAGAAAAAAATCTTTTAAAAACTTGTAAATGTTTTATTTGTGATCAAGAAGATCATTATGCTGATCACGATCCTAACAAAGGAAAAAGTGCTCGAAAATTTATCAAAAAGCTTAAAGAAAACACTTTTCAAATTTTATTTGCAAATGAGTGATCAGATAAAGAAATATTTTATGAAGTTTTCTCTAAAACTAATTATAGTTCTTCTGATAATGAATCTAAATATATTTTTATGTTAAATACTCAATCGAACCAAGATAATAATTCAGTTACTTCTTCTACAGGTACAACAATTACAGCCGAAAAAGGTATGGTTAAGCTAAAAAATGTGATGAGAAAAACTCATCATATTTTTGAAAGAAAAAATTAAAGAATTACAACTCATCAAAACAAATGAGATTTACAATACAAGTTGGTTTAAAAAATTTCAACCTCGGTTTAAACACCATATAAAAAAACTATCTGGTGATACAGTTACCACTGATTCTAAACAAGGATTAGTAGAAATACCTCTTTTTATAAAATAAAAAATAAATCATTTTCTACGAAAATATCCTAAAGTAAAATATATACATATTTGTATGATTATGATTCCCATTAAATCACTATTTCTTTCTAGTAAAGATATACCTATTATTGTAGTTTTAATGGATAATCATTTTAAAAACCCTGTTAATGCTATAATTGGAAGAATCCAATCCAATTTAGCTGTAGGAGTTGTTTTATTTAAAGTAAAACCAAATTAATTTATTTCTATTTTTGATGAAAATATTGAAAAATGTTTATGTCTTCGTATCAAAATAACTAATTCTAATATTGAAGAAAAATTGCATGACCTTTCAATCAATTGGTCAGTAGTTTATGAATTTACTAATACTACAAATGCATCTATTAAATAGATAGATTCAAATATTATTGAACTTTTTGAACCAAATAGTTTTGATTCTGAAATCAAACCAAAACTGGTCAAACTCGAAGACTTATCTATCCCACAATGATGGTGTTTCGAAGATATTTCAAAAAATATTTCTAAAACATAAAAAGTTCCAAGCTTAGAATTTTTCTCATCAGGAAAAAACCTTTATTTTAAAAATCCTCATGCTTAAACCAATTTTAATCCAAATCTAGTTTTACCCCTACCAATGTTTTTGAACATAAAAAAGATGATGATGTTGAGAATATATCTAGTAATCAATCTTTTTATAATCCTTACAGAAGTTTTTTTTTAGGATTTCATAATATAAGTAGTGTACGAAATCTTTAACGAACAAACAATATAAGCCATACAAGTAATGCTCAAAATCCAATATTTGTAGGAGATAATCAATCCTAATAACACACAAGTGATAATCAATCTTATTATCATTCTATTAATTCTGTTTTGAATTCTCATACTTCTTCTAGAACTCTTAAACAAGAAGAAATGAAAATGTTACATTTTATAAATAATTATAAATTATTTGAACCTGATACTATTCTATTTTCCAATAAGGATAGATATTATACTTTTGTAAAAGATGATTTTCATTTTTAGGGCTACAAATAGTATAGTCTACATATATTACTTGACACTGGAGCACCAATCTCAAGTTGTCAAAATAATGCTTTAACCATAAACAAATGGCAACCAATGAAGCATCGTATCATCATAGTAGGTATCGATGGTAAGGAAACTATTGTTGATTATAAAGCAAAAAATATTGTTGTTTATTTTGATAATATTAAATTTATTATTCCTAAAATACTATGTTTTCCTAATATGCATGGAGACATACTGTTAGGAAATAATTTTATATGTACTTATGTTTTATTTTCTATATCAACTACATATGTTACCATAACAATTGATAAACAATTAGTTGAAATTCCTTTACTACAAGAACATAAGCATATCTGCGATAAAAACTTTTAACCAAAAAGTTTAGCAACAAGTATTATTAAATTAATCAATGAAAAGCATTGGTTGTATAAGAGTTTGAAATTTTTGAAATTTTTATCTATAATCACATATTCACGGTATTGGCTTTAAAACATGAAACAACAACAACAAACAAAAGTAGATATAAAGACTTTACTTATAAAAATAGCATACAAAATAGATCTTTTAAGTTTAAATTAAGTAATACAAACCTTTTATACAAACCTAGAGCTCTGATACTATTTACAACTGTGCGAAAAGGATCAAGACAAATAAAAGAAAAGGTAAAAAAGAACTAATTATTTTAAGTGGAGGATGGTCTGAAGATGAAAAGTTAAGAAGAAAGAGTGACCTTCGAGCTGAAAATGAACTAAGCTTCTTAAGGTCTATTTATAACAAAAATTTGGTATAGTAACTATATACAGTTGCCACTATAGTGTATAGTAAAATTTTTATCTATAATAACTGCTATAGTAACTTGCTACAATATTTTTTGTTGGCAAGTCTCTGTCTTTTAAAATAGCTTTCTGCTATAGTGAGTATTACAAGACTTTTATTGGGAACAGTGATTGCTACAATACGACTGTTTTTTGGCTTTGAATAGCTTTTTCTTGTTGTGTCGACTGTTTAGATTAGCTTATTTTTTGGCTTATTCCTAAACAGGTATATCTTTACTAAAGTATAAAATACCAAGAGGGTTGAAAAATATAGAATCAATCTAGATCTGCTTCACTATATTCACATTAAACCTTGGATGAAGATGGTATAGAATTGCACAATTTGTATAATGCCATAGAAAGATAAAGCATAATGTATTCTAATATTCCAACTAGAAATAAACCAAAAAATAAGCTGATATAAGCTGTCGACATAACAAGACAAAGTTGTTCGCAGCCAAAAATCAGTCGTACTATAGCAGTCACTATTCTCGATAAAAAGTTCTATAACAGTTACTATAGTAGAAAGTCATTCTAGAAAATAGAGACCTGTCAACAAAAATACTGTAGTAAGTTACTGCAGTAAAATTCTACTGTACACTATAGCGGTAATTGTACATAGTTATTGTACTAAATTTTTATTACAAATAAACCTTAAGAAGCTTAGTTCTAGGAGGCTCGAAGGTCATTCTTTCTTCTTACTTTCTCAATTTCAGACCATCATCCACTTAAAATATTAGTTCTTTTTTATCTTTTCTTTTATTTGTATAGATCTTTTTTGCATAGTTGTAAATGGTATCAGGCTCTAGATTTGTATAAAAGGTTTGTATTACTTATACTTAAACTTAAAAGATCTATTTTGTATATCTATTTTTATAAACAAAGTCTTTATATCTACTCTTATTTTTTGTTGTTATTTCATGTTTTAAAGCTCATATTGTGAATTTGTGATTATTTGTTAGTGTTTGTGGGCTTTGTATGCCTTGTTGTTAACTGGCTTCTTATAACCTAGATAGAATCACAACTAGTTTTAAGCACCATAAACATGGAATCAACTTTAAAAAATACTTATATTTGTAAAAATCAAGTTTATAATCATAGTTTGCATATAGTCCTAAGTTTGAATCTAATAATATTTCTATAAGTTGTAAATATGTGCTCAATATTTACAAAAAGGTACTAACAAAGCCGATCATTGTCCTGACAAAGGAAAAAGCACTTGAAAAATGATCAAAAAGCTTGAAGAAAACACTCTTCAAATTTTATTTGCAAATGGGTTATCAGATGAAGAAATATTTTATGAAGTTTTCTTTAAAATTGATTACAGTTCCTCTGATAATGAATCTAAAAACATTTTTATGTTAAATATTCAATCTAACCAAGATGATATTTCAGTTACTTCTTTTACAGGTACAACAA
This sequence comes from Durio zibethinus, assembly GCF_002303985.1. Next base: position 5,729,683 of record NW_019168481.1, on the reverse strand, counting down.
CTACAACCGAAGAAGGTATGGTTAAGCTAAAAAATGTGATGAGAAAAACCCTTCATATTTTTGAAGAAAAAATTAAAGAATTACAACTCATCAAACCATATGAGATTTACAATATAAGTTGGTTTAAAAAATTTCAACCTTGATTTAAATGTCATATAGAAAAACTATCTAGTGATACAATTGCCACTGATTCTAAACAAGGATTAGTAGAAATATCTCTTTTTACAAAATAGAACATAAATCATTTTCTGCAAAAATATCCTAAAGTAAAATATATACATATAGGTATGATTATGATTACCATTAAACCACCATTTCTTTCTAGCAAAGATATACCTATTATTGCAAAATAATATCATTATAACAAACTTTCTCACCAAAAAGTTTAGCCATAAGTATTATTAAATTAATCAATGAAAAACATTGATTGTATAAGAGTTTGCAAGAAGACTTTAGTGAAGAACCATTAAAGTTTTGGGACAAAAGCCCAAGATATTGTGAGCTGGCTCTCTATGATCCAAAGTTGATTATCAGAGTAAAGCCTATGATTTATACTAAACAAGATATAGATGAATTCAAAATTCAAATAACAGAACTATTACATAAAGGCTTGATAGAACCTATTACAAGTTCACATTCTAGCCAAACTTTTATGGTAAGAAATCATTAAGAGATTAATGAGATAAACCCCGTATAGTTATTAATTACAAGAAATTAAACCAAAATCTTGTTTTTAATGGCTATTTTATCCCTCGTAAAGATGTTTTATTAAATTTAGCAAAAAATGATAAATATTCATCTAAGTTTGATTGTTGGTTTTTGACAAATCATGCTTAAACTTGAATCTAAATTATTAACTACTTTTACTGCACCAACAGGATGATACCAATGGATTGTTATGATTTTTGGTCTATGCAATGCACCTCAAATCTTTCAGTGTTGGATAGACATTATTTTTAGTAAACATAATAAATTTTACTGTGTTTATATTGATGATATATTTTTTTTTCTAATACACTCAATGAGCATAGGAAACACCTGAATATTATTACTCAAGAATTTTTCTTACATGGTATTATTTTCAGTCCTAAAAAGGTAGAACTCGAAAAAATAAAAATAGAATTTCTTAGTCTTAATTTATCTGCTAATGGTTTAACATTGCATGATCATATTATTATCAAGATCAGAGATTTTTTTTAAAAAATTAGATAATATCAAGCAACTGTAATAATTTTTAGGTATAGTTAATTATGGTATATAGTATATAAAATTACTAATATCTGTTAAATTATTAAAATTATATTTTAGGATAGACATATATCTTTACTAGAAAAAACCTACTACAAGTTCACATTCTAGCCTAGCTTTTATGGTAAGAAACCATTCAGAAATTAAATGAGGTAAACCCCGTATGGTTATTAATTACAAGTAATTAAACTAAAATCTTATTTTTTATGGCTATTTTATCTTCGTAAAGAGGTTTTATTAAATTTAACAAAAAATGCTAAATATTTTTCTAAGTTCGATTGTAAATATGATTTTTGGCAAATCATGTTTAAACCTGAATCTAAATTGTTAATTGCTTTTACTGCACCAATAAGATAATACCAATAGACTGTTATGCCTTTTGGTCTATGTAATACACCTCAAATCTTTTAGCGTTGGATGGACACTATTTTTAGTAAACATAATAAATTTTGCTGTATTTATATTGATGATATACTTATTTTTTCTAATACACTCGATGAGTATAAGAAACACCTGAATAATATTGCTCAAGAATTTATCTTGCATGGTATTATTTTAAGTCCCAAAAAGGTTAAACTCGAAAATACAAAAATAGAATTTCTTGGTCTTAATTTAACTGCTGATGGTTTAACATTACAGGATCATATTATTACCAAGATCAGAGATTTTCCAGAAGAACTGGATAATATCAAGCAACTACAACAATTTTGAAGTATAGTTAATTATGATAGACAATTTTTGAAAAATCTTTCCAAAAATGAAAGCATTCTTTTGAAAAAAATTATGCAAAGATAATGATTTTATTTGGACACAAGTAGACTCTAATATTATTAAACAAATCAAATCAGAGCTAACCTATACCCTTAAAGTTTACCTTCTTAAACAAGGTGATTTACTAATATTATAGATAAATGGTAGTGAAGAACATTAGGGATGTGTCTTTAAAGCAGAAAATCTTCATCAAAAGGATGAATTGATTTGTGGCTATAATTTAGGAAACTTTAAACCAAACGAAATAAATTACTCTCAAATTAGATGGAGGAAAGTCTGCATTTATTTAGTCAAAATTCCAACATTGGTTTAAACGCCATATAGAAAAACTATCTAGTGATACAGTTACCACTGATCCTTGTTTAAAATCAGTGGCAACTGTATCACCTTATAGTTTTTCTATATGACATTTAAACCAATGTCAGAGTTTTTTAAATCAACTTGTATTATAAATCTCATCTGGTTTGATGAGTTGTAAATCTCATTGTAAATCTAACTTTGAAAATTCAATTAACACTCATGAACTTGATACTAAAGATGATTTTGAGGAATATACTTTGTCTTTAAATTTAACGAGGCTAATTGAACAAAAAGAAAAATCCATTAAACCTCATCAAGAGGTGGTTGAACTAATCAATTTAGGTGATGCCAAGAACAAAAAAAAAAAGTCAAGATTGATACTTCACTCTCTACTGTTGACCGCCAGTGGTTAGAGGAGTTGCTCCAAGAGTTTGTGGATGTATTTGCTTTGTTCTACTAAGATATGCTTGGACTAAGTACCGAAATAGTGGAACATAGGTTGCTACTAAAGCCAAAATGCAAATCGATATAGCAAAAGTTAAAAAAATGAAACCAAAAATGCTATTGAAAATCAAAGAGAAAGTTAAAAAGCATTTTGATGCAGGCTTCTTGCAAGTGGCTAAATATCCTGAATGGATGGGTAATATAGTACCTATCCATACAAAGGATGAAAGGTACAAATATGTGTAGATTATAGAGATCTGAACAGAACTAGCCTTAAAAATAATTTTTTCTTGCCTCACAATGATACTTTGGCAGATAATATGGCTCGACATTTAGTATTGTCTTTCATGGATGGATTCTCTAGCTATAATCAAATAAAAATGGCTCTAGATGACATGGAAAAGACCACTTTCATCACCATGTAAGGAATATTTTGTTACAAGGTTATGCCTTTTGGACAAAAAAATGTCAGGACAACCTATCAGAGGGCTATGGTAACACTTTTCCATGATATGATGCATAAGGAGATTGAGGTGTACATTGATGACATGATTACAAAATCCAAAAAGGGAGACGATCATACAGCCAACCTTAAAAAATTATTTGAGAGATTGAAGAAGTTTCAACTCAAATTAAATTTAGCTAAATATACATTTGAAGCCAAATTTGGAAAGCTATTAGGATTCATAATCAGTGAAAGAAAGATAAAAATGGATCCAAACAAAATATGAGTTATCCAAAATTTATTTCCACGAAGCACACAAAATGAGGTTCAAGGTTTCTTGGGTAGTTTGAATTATATATCCCAGTTCATTTCTCAACTCACTCTTAAATGTGACCTTATTTTCAAACTCCTTCAAAAGAGTAATCCTAGGGAGTGAAATGAACAGTTGTCAAAAAGCTTTTGATAAGATTAAGTAGTACTTATTAAATCCTCTAATATTAGCACCCTCTATTCCAGGAAAACCATTGATTCTATACTTAGTGGTACATGAAGGCTCAATGGGATATGTGCTAGGCCAATAAGATGAATCCAATGAAAAAAAATTATTTATTACTTGAGCAAGAAATTCACAGAGTATGAGTCTAAGTATTCATCAATAGAAAAAATGTGTTGTGCTCTAGCTTAGATAGCTAAAAGACTCAGGCAATACATGTTATACCATATAACTTTGCTCATAGCTAAACTGGATCCCATCAAATATATTTTTTGAGAAACCATCACTATCAAGAAGAATCGCAAGATGGCAAGTGATGTTTTCAGAATATGACATAGTATATCTAAGTAAAAAAATGATCAAAGGAAGTGTCAGCGCTGAATTCTTGGCAAATAAAGTCAGTGATGATTGTGAGCCCATGAAGCTTGATTTTTTGGATGAAAAATTATGATCATCTCAGAATTAGAAAAAAAATGATGATGAGGAAGAAACATGGCAAATGTATTTTGATGGGGTCGTTAACACCATGGGTATAAGATTGGAGCAGTTTTGATATCTCCAACGGAGCACTACTATCTTGTAATAACAAGATTGAATTTCAACTGCACCAATAATGTAGTTGAGTATGAGGCTTGTGTCATGAGATTACATGCTACTTTGGATAGGAAAATTGAAACATTAAAGGTGTTTAGGGATTCAGATCTAGTCATTTATCAATTGAAAGATGAATAGGAAACAAGAGATTCCAAACTTATTCCTTATCATAAATAAGTTTTAGAGCTATGCAAATAGTTTAAAATAATTCAATTTGAGCACTTACCCAAAAAAAAATCAAATTGTAGATGCCTTGGCTACCTTGGCCATAATGGTAAAGATTAGTGACATTGTAGAGATTCAACCTATCAATTAGATATCAAAGACATGCTAGTACATTACGCTAAATTGCAAAAAAAAGAAGATGGCTACCTCTGGTACCATGATATTATGTAGTATCTAAAGAATCAGTAGTACCTAGATTTAGCAATAAAAAATGATAAAAGAGTCTTACAAAGATTGGTCATGGGATTCTTTTTAGATAGGAAAATTTTGCATAAAAAAGGCAAAGACCAAGTATTACTACATTGTGTAAGTGCATCTGAAGCCAAAAAAATTGTTAAAGAGGTGTATAATAGTGTATGTGAAGCATATACAAATGGGTATATGATAACAAGACAAGTCATGCGAGCTGGATATTACTAGTTGACAATGAAAAAAGATTGCATCAATTATGCTCGAAAATACCATAAATATCAAATTTATGTTAACAAGATTCATACTCTGCCCAGTGCTTTGCATGTCATAGCACCACCTTGGCTATTTTTTATGTGAGGGATAGATGTCATTGGGCCTATCACACTAAAGGCCTCAAACAACCATGACTAGATTCGTAGTCTGTAAAGTCATCAAAAGGGAAATTATCTACAAATATAAGCTATTAAAAAGAATAATCTTAGGCAATGCAAAAAATTTGAATAGAAAGATGATGCAGAAAGTATGTGCTCAGTTAAAAATCAAACACCACAATTCGACTCCATACTACCCAAAAATAAATGAGATAGTAAAAGCTGTAAACAAAAACATCAAAAGATTTTAGAAAAGATGACTGAAATATACAAAGATTGACATGAGAAATTACCTTTTGCTCTACATGATATTGAACTTCTTTACGTATTTCTACTAAGGTAACTTTTTTTTCTAGGTTTATGGGATGGAAGTTGTGTTGATAGTAGAAGTAAAAATCCCATCTCTAAGGGTCATAAAAGAAGTGGGATTAGAAATATCTAAATGGATTCAAGAGTGCCATGAGCAATTGAACTTTATTGAAGAGAAGAGATTGATGGCACTTTGCCATGGCCAATTATACCAAAAGAGGATGAGAAAAGCTCATGACAAAAATGTCAGACCTCGTCAATTTCAAGAAAGAAAGCTGGTGTTAAAAAGAATCCTTCCAAGTCAGCAAAATGATAGAGGAAAATGGACCCCAAATTGTGAAAAGCTTTATGTGGTAAATGAGCTTTTTCAAGAGGAGCTTTAATCTTGTCAGAAATGGATGGAGATGAACTTATTGGTCCTGTCAATTTTGACGCAGCAAAAAAGTAATTTGCTTGATTAAAAAAAATAAAAATTAAAAATTTTTAAATCGAAAACCTAAAAGAATGGTTTGAACCCAAACAAAAAAGAGAAAAAAAGGAGAATAGTTCAAGCTAAAAACCCAAAAGGGTGACTTGGATCTAAAAAATGGTACGAGTTTAAACCTTGAAAGGCAGTTTGAATTAGTATCATTTGGGAAGGCATATCAGGGATAGTAAATTCGAAAGAGCTTTAAAGTGTTAGGGCATCCAGTTTTAATTGAGTTTTTAAAATAGATCCAAGATTTGTTGTCATGGTTATCTAATCATTTATTTTAGAGTATTGCTACTCCAAATAGTTGCTCTTAAATACTCTCATTTTATCTCTATACCATCATCTGTAATTTTTTGTTTATTTAAATAAATGAAAGCCATCTTATTATTCTCCTAGTCTTATACATTGTTCTTCTTCATATATCTTGTCATGAATGGAAGAAATGCATAACTTGCATCTTTATATTTTGAAATTGGGATAATGATTAATAATTGAACAAAATCCTAAGAAGTGTGTGTTACTTTGAAAGATTAAAGGAGATAAAGGCAAAAAAAAGAGGGGGGGAAAGGAAATTGACTCCTATGGTTTTCCTTGGGATAAACATTCTAAGCAAATGAAAAATAGTTTCTTTGTCAAATATGTGTATTCAGGAAGGATTATTTCTTTATTAAAATGTATAGTGAAGATAAATTTTGGGATAATGAAAGATGGTTTCTCTACTAAAGGTGAAAAAAAAAGAATGCGGAAGCCTTAGTAGCATAATTGATATTTCATTTGCATAAGACATGCACTTGCACTATCCACTTATTTAATCTCGACTCATGTTAGATCATCCTCTAACTCGTGACATCAGTTCAATCATTTATTTGTGATCTTGACTTGGTCCTGGTTATTTTATTTCGACTTGTGGCATCGTCCCAGTCATTTGATCTTGACTCATATTAGATCATTTTCAGACCTGCGACATTAGTCTAACCATTTATTTTTGACCTTGACTCGATCTTGATTACCTTCAGATCTGTGACATTAGTCTGATCATTTATTTTTTACCTTGACTCGATCTTGGTCACTTTCAGACTTGTGATATCAATCCAATCATTTATTTAGACTTGCGACATTAGTCCAGTTATTTATTTATGATGTCAACTTGATTTTGGTCACCTTAAGGCTCTGCAACATTATCCTAGTCATTTATTTGATTTTAGCTTCAGTCAGATGGTATTTTGACTCATGAGATCATCTTAGTCATTTAACATCAGCTCAGGTTAGATCATTTTACTTTTGACTCGAGGTTCACCCTTGGTTGATTTTACTCTTTAATTTGACTCAAGTAGAGCGGGTGTCTAGGTCTTTGCATCATGTTTATCTAACAAGATATGCAAAGAAAGGCAACTATAAATACTTATTTATGTTCGAGCCTATTATAGTCCAAGTCTGATTGAGCCCATTAAGGTCCGAGCCCAATTAGGCCCATCAATGTTTGGGCCCAGTTAGGCCTATTTAGGTCTAGGCTTAAATGAACAGCTTGTTATTATTATTATTATTATTATTATTATTATTATTATATTTTTATCTTTGTTTTTTTCTTTTCTTTTTCATTCTTTTTTTATTCAACCTGTACGTGGGTGGGAAAATCAGGATTAGAATCTTTTGGTCAATACAAAATCGAATTAATATGATTGCTAAAATTTTAGACCTAAAATCTCATCTGGATATAATGTAATCCTAAGATTCAAGCTTGGAATTGATTCTGTCCATTTCTTGAATTGATCCTAAGCTGCTTATAAATTGGACAATTCTACAGAATAAGGACATGAAAAAAACACAAAAAAATACTGGGTGAAAGCTATTGGGAAAATTTTGGGAGATTTTGGGCAAAAAGGATTCTTGAAGGTTAGGTTTGAGATTTTTGAGTTAATATGTGGTTCTGGGACTGAATTCAAATTTTTGGAGGTGAATTTAAGATTGTAAGAGGTTCAATAAAGGTTTAGAATGATTTAGGAATTTTTTTGAATTTTTTTGGTTTTTTTTAAATTTTTTTGGGTTTTTTTTTTGGTTTTTTTGAAGAACATTGAATTTTTTTGTGGAATTTTTCGGCAAATGTTGAAGTTTCCAATGAGATTTCTAGAATCCGACGTATTTTTTAGAAACAAGTGGCTTTTCCAATTTTCGATTGAATTTTTGGTGACATTCCCAGCAATCGGTGAGATTCTTAATTTTCGGTTGAATTTATCAATGGGTTTTTTAGAAAAAGGTTAAAGGTTTTTGGGTTAGAGAGAAAGAGGCTCTATGGTTTTCTAAGAAAAAACACTGAATGGTGCCTTATATACTGCTTTTACATGACATTGTTTTGGCCGTCCACGTGAACCTGACTCAGGATTTGCACGCTAACCCTGGTATCGACCCGACCTAATCGCATGTTTCTTCTTTTTCACTTTATTTTTATTTTATTTTCACTCATTTTTTCATATATTTTCTAGTTTATTTTTTTCTTTACTTTAAAAAATAAAAAGATACAAAAAAATATAAATATTTCTATCATTAGTATCTCTAAAAATATATATAAAGTAAAAATTTTTACAAAAAATGACAATTTTTATCCTCTAAATTATTGGAGGATTGCTTTGAAGTGAGCCCTATCAAACTATTAGGAACCTTTCACTAATTGTTTTGAAATAAAAATTAATAAATCTGATGACGAAACTTCTTTAGAGTGGGACACTAAACTCTATGAATACTCCTGAGGTGAAAGAATTATCCTATATTGCTACCAAACTATTAAGACAATTTTAAGGTTAATTTTTAATATTAAATTATTTGATAAAATCATAAAAAATAGTCAAGGCTTGGATAATTTGAAATCAAACTAGTACCATCCTTTGATGGGCATCATGAGGGTGCTATAACTTTTTCAATGCGTAACCGACTCCTGAACCTAACATCTATTTTGTAGATCAGATTCAATCAGGTGACCAATCACACATAGACAAAAAAGATTGGTGGCGACTCCTTCTAACCCACGTCTAGCGATAAGTCCATGGATTTATACGTTATGACATTTATAATTTTAATATATATATATTTTTTCATTAAAATTTTACTAATATTATTTGTTAATCTTTCATTTTTTTTATTTTTATTATTTAATATTTAATAGTTTTTCAACATTGAGGCAGAATTAAAGTTCTTTAAAACATAATTTTGAACTCCCTCCAACATCTAGGTAAAGATTCCAAAACTTTTTCACTTTATTTTTATTTTGTTATTATTTATTTACTACTTGTTATTATTTAATAATTAAATTATAAATGAAATAAATAATCATGGAGATTAAGATGCCAATAATAATAATAATAATAATAATAATAATAATAATAATAATAATAATAATAATAACAGAAGCAAAATAAAAATAAAACCAAAATCCTAAACTAAGCCACCCTATTAAAAGCAAAAAATATACATAGACCAATAAACCTAAAATTATTTTTTCTTTCTTAGTTTCTATGTAAAGTTGTCTTATTTTTGTTATTTTATTTTTTGCAAAACAATTGTCAATTCTTTTTTCCTTTTATTTTTGTTTTTTAAACAACATTTTATTTATCATATTTTTGGACAACATCATCATTTTTTATTGTGTAAATATGGCATGAAAGTTTAGGAAATAATGTAGGAATGTAACAAATCTTCACACAAATAAAACATGCAGCCATGGAATTTGAAAGCTTTAACAATCAACTTTCACGTAAAAGCAAGTAGCCAACATAATATCTTTACTCTTCCCAAGCTTAACAAACAAGCAATGACTAAAGTTTTAAGCTTCTATAAAAGATCCAAACAGAGAAAAAAAACACTAAAATACACTCAGATAGGATGAAGTTGGAAACATGATAACAACGAACGTGACTATCGTAGAAAAGGTAGGAAAATTTTAAACTTAAACAAATCAACAAACGACATAACATGCCTTTTGCTTTCCATTTTTCTGTTTTGATTCTTCACTACTTTTTTTCTCTTTTTTTCTGCTCACATCTCCTTCGTTGATTTAAGGTTTTGGCTTCAAATTTTTTGCTGATTCTTCTGTCAATTTTTTTTTTTTACATTTTTTATTGTTTCCTTCTACTGGTTTTTTTCCTTTCTATTTAGTTTTGGTTTTTTTCTGCTTCAACGTTTCATTGGTTGCTTTTGCCGCATGCTTTTTCTGGCATTCACTACCCTAGTTTTTTTTTTTTGGCATTGCCAATTTAGCTTCTCCTCTTCACATTACCAACCTCTTTTTTTTTTTTTTGCTCATTCTTTGTTCTATGCCCAAACTTTGTTTTTTGAGTTGTTTTCCTCTATTTTCTCGTAGCCTCACATCCCTTCTTGTTGCTTCTCTTGTTTTACACACTCACTATTTTTGCCCAAGTTTTTTTGGTTCTGCCTCTGTTATCTCCCCCCAGTTCTTTTGCTAGCTTGTCTTTTTTGGTTTTTTTCTTTTTCTTACTTTGCCATTTAATTCAGTTTTTTGGTTCTTCCTCATGTTCTCTTCTTTTCGTGCTTCACGTTTTTGCATTTTAATTTTTTTTCCACCACATAGCCCTATGTTCCCACATTCCCAAGCTTTATGCCTTTATTAGTTTTTTCTAATAGTTGTTTTTCTTCCCCACATGTTCTTTAATGGCTTACCTTACCAAGCCTTTATGCAACTCATGTCCCATACATGCCCTTCTTTGCCAGGCCTTCATGCTCTCTTTTTTTGCCTAGCTTTACCTTTAAAAAAAAAAACAAATGGCCCGTTCTTATTCATATTTTGGGCCTATTTCATTTTCTTTTCTTTTTTTTTTTGTTTTTGAACCTCAAAAAAATTTTTTTAGTTTTTGAGCCAAACTCTCTTTTATTATATATTTTTATGTATATATATTAAATATATTAAATATTTTTATATTTTATATTTATTTATTTTTATAATTTATATTTTTATCTTTTATATTTTTATTTTTTTTATCATGATCAATAATAAGCCATTGATGGGCTTTAAGGATAAATTTTTATTAGGCTTTTTTTAAAGCTATTTCGGGTATTATTCGAGCCAATGCAACGAGCCTCACTATAGGGCTCCTATTGGGTTTCATCCTTGAGCATTTAAAAATAAACCATTAATAGACTAGAAAAATTGATGATCAAAGCTCAATTGCGAAATCGAGTCCGAGTTAAAGTGATAAAATATCTCAAATAAAATTAAGTGTCAACAATAGTTTCAAAATGCATAAAAAAAGGTATTATATTTTAAAAGAAAGGATATGAGCTGTTAAAGGTGGGATGAATTTTGTGACCAAAAGGAAGTTTGCTTTGTTCCATATGTACAATTCCACCAAAATTCAAGATTTCAAATTTTAAAAAGTATGATAGAACCAAATAACCTTAAATACATTTGGCCTAATATTGTCACAAAATGGCTAGTATGCCCATGACAAAAAGTTGTTTATTCATGTCTTTTTGGATAATCTAATTAGGGCAACAACCAATTGGTATTTCAAGCTAAAAAGAGGTCAACTTGGCACTTAAAAGGATTTAGCATGAGCATTTTTAAAGAAATACAAGCATATGTTGAAGATAGTGTCTTTTCAATTGACCTTCAAAATATGAAAAAGTGCCTCAAGAAAAGTTGTAAAGAATGAGGTAGCATCACAAGTACAACCATATCTTACTAATAGAAAGTTGAATTCTTTGTTTGTGGATGTACTATCTTCTCCATACTACGATAAGTTATTGGTAATGTCTTTTCAAAGTTTGCAGACTTGTTATTTTTTATAAATAGGTTGAAGATGGGATAAAAAGATAGAAAACTATGGATATCAATGCAAGAACTCATAGTGAAAGGAAAATGGATGTTTTTTGTAGACATTTTCAAGAAACAGTTGTCATATGGTTGAACAAAAAAAATTTTGGTATGATGCAAGAAGAATGTTTCAAAGCTTATTTTCACCCATCACTATAAATCAAAAGTATGTCTCAACTTTTTTATCGTTACATCCAATCACCCAACGTTAACAATTGGTTCCATTCATTCTATCATTATGCCTTGAAGCCTTTTGCCTGAGCTTTTCTTTATCAAATGTTCACTTTGCTAGATGACCTAGAGATCAACTAAGGTTATCCTCAAGGTAATAAAAGAAAAAGAGCTAAAATGTATCATTCACTTTCAATGTCTTACATAGGACTTCTCACTCTTATTGTCTAAAGCCATAAGATTTTCATTATCTTTACAAAGCCTAGAAAGCCTCCATATCCAAAATTGTATGATCCCAACACCAAATGTGAATACCCTGGTGAAGTTGAAGGACATTCCAAAGAAAATTGCACTACATTCAAAGATAAAGTTCAATCTTTAATCGATGCAGATCCTACAAAACTCAAAAGGTTTGCTAGTGGCTATGGTAATCAAAGGTGATAGAATTAAAGATTAATGTTCTAAAAGGTAGCATGCCAATTAGTGGTGGTTTTTAATCTTAATTAAAGCTTTGCACATATTTTCATCTTGATAGAACTCTTGAGAATGTGAATACTTGTTTGACTTGAATTTCTGCATGAAATGAATGGATTTTAAGTTTAATCATTCTATATCACATTATCTCATGAACCCGTAAATATTGTTATTTAGAGTTGTCGAATTTTTTTAATGGTTTCTTAGGAATTTTTAAAAAAAATGGAGAAATGAAAATGAAAATTTTGGATTTGATTAAGAATAAAACCCCACATAACTTGTGTTTAAAGATGTGAAAAGAATGAGATGGTTTTCAAAAAGGAAAAAAAATTAGAAAATAAAGAAAAGTTTTTCAAAAATGAAAAAGGTTTCAAACAAATTAATGATCATTATTAGGAATGAACTTATCCTAAAAAATGACCTTTTCTTCAAACATATGCTGCTCAAATCACTTAAAAAGCCTTAATGCTGGAGATGCACCATTTCCAAATTCAAGAACTTTAAGAGGAGATGACTATTTGTTAATAAACACTGAAATGGTCAATCTTGAAAAAAAAATCCATTTTCTTGTATTCTTTAAAAGTCAAGCAAATACAATACTCTTTAAAGAATTTGGATTTTGATAATTTGACATGTGTCAGATAAAAAAGAACTTCAAATATGCCCTAATAGCTCATTCTTCAAATGACCATAAATGCCTCCATTCCTTCCCTAACATCATTTTTTTCATGTCTAGGGGCATATTAAAAAGCATGACTTATTGCGACCTTTAAGACAACTAAATTTGTGCCATAACTTTTCTTAACTAATTTGGTGAAAATGATGTGCACAACCCGAATCCAAAATAAGCTTTTTCAACATGATTTGCTTTGTCGCAATAACCTTTTAGCTTATCAAGATAGAGCATCCTCCTTGAATTGTGTCATTGGTAAAGATTAATTGTCATATAAAGAAAGAAAAATGTTGATGGTTACATCATGCTCTATTGAATATTGATGTTTTAGTGTTTTTTTTGTTTGGTTATTCCTGTTTGAAGAGGTAAATTAAACTATCAAATATTTATGGATATAATTATAAACTTTAATCAAGTAATTTAAGCACTAATTTAGATGATATCTAAAAATTATTACCAATTTTTAGGCATCTGCTAGGTTTTTTTTTTTTTGGATGTATCGGAGGTCTTAATCTAGAAATAAAAGAAAGATTACAAGTGCTAAAACTTGAATTTCAAACATATTGAATGATAGCTTTTGAGAATAATTGAATTAATTAACTAAACCAAATTCTAAGATTACATCCATATATAAATAAACTAAGCTAAATTCTAAAATTTCATCCATTAAATATTTAATAAGTAATTCATGTTCAAATCATGTTGGCAGTCAAACCTGGAACTAGGTGGAGTTAAATCTTTAAAGGCTTCTTCATTTATAGGAGATAAAATTATAATATCATTAGAAAATGAACAAATTTAGCTTATCTTCCACAAACCCAATGGCATTTTAATTTTATGTATAACATATTTGAGGTTAAGAGTACATCATAAATTACATTGGAAATAGAGTTACATATAATATATATATACAAAAACTAAGAACAAGACAGGACAATTATAATCTAGTTATTTTGTTTATTGGAGGGCATGGAATGGGATAATTGCCAAGTCAGATTTTGGTCCTTCAAAAAACCAATCAGTTGAAAAGCCAAAGTCACAATTCAAATAGCAACAACCGTTTGGCACATGTAGATTTTGAGGTTTTTTGAAAGAGTTGAGAAAGAAGATCCTAACCATAACAAGCCAAAATAGAGAGAAAGAACATTACAAAATAAAAAGAGCTTTTGTATTAAAAAAATTAAAATAAACTACTTAAAAGTTTAAAAAATAAATAAATAAATAATGACTTAAAGAGTGTGGAACTCACTCTGTTCAAGTGACAAATTTTACATGCAAATTGGGTACCTAATTTTAGCTTTCAAAATGAGTTTTACGTGACGTCTAAATAGTGTGGATATTTGATACAGGTCCAAGAATGACATAGATACAATTTTAGTATTTGCTTATGTTTTATTAATTGTTGAATTAGTTTTAAAATTTTTTTAGTGTTATTTTTTTAAAGGTATAAAAAACTTTTTAATTATAATTAAAAAGTTCACTATAAGAAAATAAAAGATTAGTGGCAATTTTATAGCAACGTTTCACTTATAAACGTCACTAGCTTTCGTGTTTTTATAAAACTTAAAACATTTATTATCAAAACACCACTAAATATTCAAATAATGACATTTTTACTTATAAATACCACCTAAGATAAAAATTAGCGACGTTTATTAACTAAAACACTTTGAATAATCTTGTTAAAAAAATGATAGGGAATTACCAAAGGTGTTTTTGGCAAACAACCCCTTAGATAATCCCCTCATAAAAAAATGAAAACAATTATTAAAGGCATTTTCTGTAGTTGGTGTATGTAATTAAAATGCTACTACAGACGATGACACCAATATGAACAGCCAACTTGACAGCTCCATCAGACACAGACTACCCACTTTGATTGCAGTTTACGTGAATTTTTTTTTCATTCACTTTAATTTGTTTATTTCATCCCATTCTTTTTCTTTTTTAGCCTACAGTTGTGTCTTGTGAATGATCAGTAAAAAGAGAGTTATATTGTTTGAAGTTTATAATACCTATGATTTTGATCATAATTATAGAAATACACCAAAATGATTGTTTAAATTTAACACTATACTTAATAAAATACAACCAATATCATACTACATATAGAAACACCATTCAGTAAACCAATATTATACATTACCATTCAACAAAACAATATCACACAATACCATATAACAAATCACAATATTTAAACAAAACTTGACAGAAACACCATACATGCAATGAAAGGTGCTTGGATGACTAAGGTTAAAATGAAATGAATAAATATATATATATATATGTCATAACGTCTAGATCCGGGGATCCATCGCTAGACATTGACTTTCAGGGAGTCGCCACCAATCTTTTTTTATCTAGGTGCGATTGGCCACCTAAGGAATCTGTCCTTTTAGGGAACACCTAAGCTTAAGGGTCCCTAAAAGAATAGGTTCGGGTCTGCTTAACCAGAACAGAGTTCGGGAGTTCGGTTACGTGTGAGGAAGGTTATAGCACCCTCACAACGCCCATCAAAAGATGGTACCAGCTTAAATTTGTATTATCCAAAAGCCTTAAAATTTTACCAAGTAATTAGTTGTTGGAAATGATTCTCAATTGACTCTAATACTTTTAGCAGAAAATTGAGAAAATTCCCTCACCTCAGGAGTATGCAAGAAAAACTACTGTTTCACTTGCAGGGGCTCCGTCGTCGGATTTATTAAAGAAAAATCAAAATCATCCAATTAATTATTGGAAATTATTCTCAATTAACTCTAATACTTTTAGCAGAAAATTGAGAAAATTCCCTCACCTCAAGAGTATACAAGAAAAACTACTGTTTCACTTGCAGAGGCTCCGTCGTCGGATTAATTAAAGAAAAAAATCAAAATCAGCCAAGTAATTAATTATCGAAAATTATTCTCAATTGACTCTAATACTTTTAGCAGAAAATTGAAAAAAATTCCCTCACCTCAGGAGTATGCAAGAAAAACTACTGTTTTTACTTGTAGAGGCTCCGTCGTCGGATTAATTAAAGAAAAAAAAAAAGAAAAAAAAATCAAGATCAAAATCAAAGTCAAATAAAAAAAAAATTCAAAAAAAAAAAAAAAAAAAAAAAAAAACTGGAGCGGCTCGGATCGCGGCTCGGCTCGGCTCGGCTCAAGGAAGAGAAAACGGCTCGGAGAAGCGGCTCGGGAAGAACGGCTCGGCTCGGCTCGGCTCGGAGGGGGGCTGGCACGCGCGGGTCAGAATCGGGTCGACGCTTCGGGTCGGGTCGGGTTCGGCAAAACGCGCGGATCCTCTTATTAACTTAAAGCCAAAACGACGTCGTTTTGGGAGGGTATAAAAGGCACTAACCTCTGTTTTTCGGCAGACCGCCCCTCTCCTCTCTCTCTCTTCTTCCTTCTTTTCTCTGCCTTCTCTCTAAAGACTGAAGAACACCGGTGAGATTTCGCCGGATTCTAGAAATTCTCGCCGGAATCTGGAAAATGTCGCCGGAAGTTCGCCGGAAGTTGCCGAAAGATCACCGGTTTCTGGGATTCTTCGCCGGAAACTGGGCTGGTCGCCGGAAACTTCAAGGTTGACCGGAATTCTGGCCGGAATATTCAAACTTTGCCGGAATTTTCGCCGGAATCTGGAAATTTCCCAGAAATTTCCAGAAAATTTTTTCGCCAGAAATTTCTAGAAATTTTTTTCTCACTCCCAGAGCACTCCTAAACCTTTTTTAGCTTCCTATACGCCTCCTTTTCTTTCAAATCAGTAGCTTTACTTACTGTTTTCTGTCCCTTCTTGAACTGTTCCAAAGGGTCCTTTATATAGGGGTTGATCAGGAGTTTCTGATCAATCCCAACTCCTCCTTGGACGGGGATTCAGTCTTTGAATCCAATTGGACTCTTTAGATTGAATCCCCACTCCCAGTAGGATTCTTCAGCTTCAATCTCAACCTTCCAAAAAAAAAAAAATCAAATAAATATAAAAAAAATAATAGATAATTAGAACAGATAAATAAAAAGATATTATAGTAAAAAAAATATCTGATAATCAGGAAAAAATCAGAACAGATAATTTGAAAAAAATAATAATAAAATAAGATAAATCCAAAAATATCTTACAAAAATAATAATAATAATAATAATAATAAATATATAACTATATAAATAATATACATATAAATCTAATCTGAATAAAAATAAATAAATGAATAAAGATATACATAATAATAATAATAATAGAATACATAAAATACAAAAGAAAAAAATATACAGGATTGAAATGGGCCTTACCCATTTGGGCCAGGCCCAATTGATCTGGGCCCGGACCCAATTGGGTGTCTACAGCTGCCCCTCTTTGCACATTTTCTGTGAAACAGAAATTGCGCAAAGACGTAGACACCCAATCAAGACTCAACTCAACATTTTTATTTTTTGATTTTTTTTATTTTTGTTTTTTATTTTTTTGATTTTTTTCTGATTTTTTTTGATTTTTTTTTTTTTTTTTTTTGTTTTTTTTTGTTTTTTTTTGTTTTTTTTTTTTTTTGCCGAAGCTCCTCTAAACAGAGACTCAACGACTTTTGAAAGTAAATTGCTCCTCTCAACAGAGGTACCACGACTTTGAAAAGTAAATTGCTCCTCTCAACAGAGGCACCACGACTTTGGAAAGTAAATTGCTCCTCTTCAACAGAGGCACCACGACTTTGAAAAGTAAATTGCTCCTCTCAACAGAGGTACCACGACTTTGGAAAAATAAATTGCTCCTCTAAACAGAGGCAACGGAACTTTGGAAATTAAATTGCTCCTCTCAACAGAGGCACCACGACTTTGAAAAGTAAATTGCTCCTCTAAACAGAGGCAACGGAACTTTGGAAATTAAATTGCTCCTCTCAACAGAGGCACCACGACTTTGAAAAGTAAATTGCTCCTCTCAACAGAGGCACCACGACTTTGAAAAAATAAATTGCTCCTCTCAACAGAGGCACCACGACTTTGAAATTTGAAAAAATAAATTGCTCCTCTCAACAGAGGCACCACGACTTTGAAAAGTAAATTGCTCCTCTAAACAGAGGCACCACGACTTTGAAAAGTAAAATTGCTCCTCTCAACAGAGGCACCACGACTTTGAAAAGTAAATTGCTCCTCTAAACAGAGGCACCACGACTTTGAAAAGTAAATTGCTCCTCTCAACAGAGGTACCACGACTTTGAAAAGTAAATTGCTCCTCTCAACAGAGGCACCACGACTTTGAAAAGATAAATTGCTCCTCTAAACAGAGGCAACGGAACTTTGGAAATTAATAGGCTCCTTGACAATCATGTCCAAAGGAGTTGAAAGCTGTGTTTGAAGGGATTTCAGGAGATTATGCCCAAAGGTCTTATAAATCAACCCTGATACCAAAAGACATCCTATTTCAAGGATTAGGAACTTACCTGACAAGTTTCTTCTCAAACTTGCAAAGTCTTTTCATATCTGTCTCCTCCATGTGGGATGTTGGAACACCCCTGCTTCTTGAATTTATACACTATATTCTCCTGAAAGTAGTGTATGCTGTGCAAATGCATATGAATTTCAATGCATGCTATGCAAATGTTGACCAATTAATTCATGTTCAATGTATGGTACTCAAGTTTCTCAAGCTTTTTTTTTTTTCTTGGGTGTCAAGCCCTTTGATTTTTCAGGATCCAATTGCACTGCTCTTCTAAGATTGAACCAGTGTAGCTCTCAATTGTCTTTTCCACTCACATTCTTCCTTGTTCAGTTTCTCAATACTCCGGAATAAGCTTCATCAATCGATCATCCCTTGACCATCATCCATGAATTTCTCAGCACTAGCAAATTTCAAAACAAATTTCATCCACCATCACTGGGTCCTTGTCTCAGCATCAATCATTCCAAAACAAATTCTGTCCACTGATTGTTCCCACCATTCGACCAATTCATCCTTGTACTCATCACTTGGTTGTATCGCTTTTCAAGATTTGCCCCATCATATTCTCTATTTGGTCACATCATACATCCTTCTAAATCATCTCTTTTAGGTTTCTACCATTTCTTCATCATCTTAGATTTCTTTTCAAATGAATGCAAGACTCTTTTAAGCGCATATTCATTCATTCATTATCATTTCAATTCTTGACAAATACCATGCAATCAAGCATTTTCTCAATTCATTCTAGGGGTGAAACAATGAGAGAACGCAAGGTGAATTATGGTAAAGATAATCAATGAAGATCTGTTTTGGTACAAAATAAATGGGAAAGAAAATAAATTGGATGTCATTGAGATGGATGGTATGTCCAAATGATGAATATTCAGACAATTCTCAACATTAATCTAGGATTCTTTTTCAAAAACTCATTCCATTTACAGTTGAAGTCATCTTGAGCTTGTCGAACTTTGCCCCAGTCTTTGAGGGATCTTCAGATGTCTTTGACCTTTCATTCATGTGAGCCATTTGCCCTGGATCTTTTTTTCTACCAAGATCACCCTTTCAGGTTTTCAATTTGAATCTCTTTTTTTCATTTTCTCATTTTTTCCTTTTTTTTCTATTTTTTTCTTTTTTTTCATCATCTTCTTTTTTTCCTCATTTTTCATCCATTGTTGATATCTTTCATACATCCAACTTTAGAGCAATGTAGCATGATTTCATTGCTTCATCATGAGCATACATTCGCTCAACATATGATCATTCAAGTTGAGTATTCACACTTGATCCAAATGGACTTTTCAAGGTTGTAACGTAGGCCAAGGGGAAGGGTCATAAAAGAAATGGATATAATAGGCTCAAAACATGTATTAAAAAGGTTCAAAACCAAAGGATCATTTGATGCAGCTTGGCATTTTGCCCCCACATCATTTCACTACTTTTTTCTTTCATCACACAAAGGATTCTCATTACTTTGCCCCAAGTCATGTGTGGCATTTGTTTTTTCTTTTTTTTTCATTTTTGAGACCTTTTGTGGTGTTTTTTTTTTTTTTTTTTTCAAAAATTACCCTCCAGTGTAGAGGGTGATCCTTGGTTGGGGTTCTTCAAGAAAAAAAATCATGATTGGCTCAAAGGGGTAGCAATAAATGGTTTTTCAATGGTAAAAGAAAGGTGGCCATTTTTCATCTCAATTGTGAATACCTTCTTGAACATCATCTATTGAACAAAGCTCATGAATCTGTATAAAAGATTACACATCTTCAAGACATATCTGTTTCTTCTCCAGTAATAGCTTACTTCTGTTCAAATCATCTTCTCATATTAATGTGGATGAGTTCTCAAAATTAAATCCCAGAATTATTGTTATCATTGTCTAAATATTCATCATCTGAAATTTAAGAATGGGAATGTGAAGTTATGAAGGGTAGCAGGGTATGGAATAATGGTCAAATGAAAGAGAAAAATGTAATGAAATGCATTGACTTGCCTTTATTAAAATGATAACAAGTAAAGTCATATTGCAAAAAAAAAAATCCAACAATCACTCGAAAAGAAATATTAAAATGACAAAAAACCTTCAACCCGCCTTATCTCCATTAAAAATTAGCTCCCTATATGATCAGGTGAAGAAATCCCCATTGACATCTTGCCCCTCAATTCATTGTGACTCTCCAGATCCTTTCTGTTCTTGACTTTCACTCAGTACACTAACATTAGGTGCTGTTGCTTTTCCTTGATCAAAACTTACCATTCCAATCATTGATCAACCGTTGCACCTTATACTTTAAAGCAGTGCAAGTTTTCAGTAGATGGCCCAGTAAATGTCCATAATGATAGTCCACGGGCTGTAGGATCATACCATATTTGGATATGGCGTGGTTTAAGTGGTTCCACATGGCTGGGGGCAATCAAATGGCTATTATAAAGCGTCTCGATATAAACTCTGTATAAGTCATAGGGATTGGGATCAGAATACAGGCTTTTTCCTTCGAGTAGGTCCGTTGTTCTCCCTGCGAGCCACTGGACCTGGGTTAGTAGGCGCGGATTTTGGGTTCTTACAAGGCAGCTTGAATGTTAAGTGGCGATAAGGTGGGAATGAATAAGATGGTTGGGGAGGCTAGCTGGTATGAGGTAGGATGAGGCTATTATCCCAGCGGGATAGTATGGAGAGTAACCTTGATATGGATAGGGTTGATAACCGCCGAATTGTTGTCTATCAGAGCTCACAGCTTGAGCTTCAGCTTCTTTCTTTCTGATGTCTTCTTGGTGTTTCTCCTCCTCTCAACTTGCCATTTTTTATGGCACTTTCAATAATTTCTCCAGAGATTAACCATGTCAGTAAAATTCTTTGTTGCATTCCCTATCATCTTTTCATAATAGAGGGAGGTTTCAAAGTGCTAACAAA
>NW_019168481.1:5683446-5707375 GCF_002303985.1 Durio zibethinus | reverse complement strand
TAAAAAAAGATCTTATTATCAAAATTAAAGGATTACAGATGTTTAATTGGTACTGTTCTTCGAACGGGCGTCGTGAGGGTGCTAATACCTTCCTCACTTGTAACCGTACTTCGAACCTAACCTTGGTTTCACAGACTTAAACTTATTTTAGTAATTCTTAATTAATTTTAAGATTTTTACTAAAAGTTGATATTTTGGGTGGCCAATCACACCCTATGAAAGATTGGTGGCGACTTTGAAAAATTTTCACCGAGTTTAGCGATCGAGTTCCCCAGACGAAAAATCGTTACGACAGCTTGACGACTCCACTGTGGACTTGAGAGCCAAGCTAAAAATTAAACATGCGTTATCCAAAATTTGATTTTATGGTCTTTTCGATGTTTAATTTTAATTTCTTATCTCAACTTTGAATATTAATTTTTTTTTTCATTTGGTTGTAATATGTTATTATGTTATTATTATTGCTAATTATTTTTTAATTTTATTTGTTATGTTCCCTCACACACGTGCACATTTGCATTCATGCACGAGCTTATACCCGAGCTCCCAAATATATCCCTTTCTAGGAGGGAGTAAAGTACCTACGCTTTTGTGAGGTTATAATGCCTCCGTTTGGGCTAGCAAAATACTTTCACTCAAGTTAAACCCTTTTCGTCAGCAACTTGTTATGGGTGAGGATTGGGGGGCTTTACTAGTCCAAAGTGGACAATAGTGAGGATCAATTTGGGACTTTTTTAGCCTATGTTAATTACCAAACCATGCATATAGTGAAACTTAGGAAACCAATCTTAAATAGGGCCATACCATTTTTGTAGATGTATACCCTGAATTAGGACACATGAGGGAATATTTATCTTAATATGATCACTAACCCTATTTTGTTTTTTTTTTTTTTGTTTCATGATCATGCATCATCATAAACACTTGCATATGGGGATGTGCCTTATCAACTCATACCAATATCAATAAGAAGATTTTAATCTTGCTTTCGAAAACACCATCATGATGTCCTCAGCTTTGAAGCTCATTGTGTGTAAAAAGACCAATGTGGTGATAGCTTTATCATTAGAAGCTCAAAGTAGAATGGGAAATTGTTTGAAAGAATTTGAACAAGAAATTTTACCTAAAGAAATCAAGTTAGGACTTCAACAAAATGACATCTTTGAGTTGGCCGAGATTTGGCATTGTGTAACAACTTCTAGGAAGATGGCTTTTGAGGAAAAATATAGTCATATTGCTTCACTGCTTGAGATGTCTATTGAAAATCAGTTGATAAGAGCTTTAGTTCAGTTTTGGGATCTTGCATACAGATATTTCATATTCAACGAAATAGATATGGCTCCAATGATCAAAGAATATACTACATTGTTATGGTTGCATCTTCCCAATCCAGACAAAATCTATTGACGAGGTCAAAAGCTTAGGTCTCGAAAGAAACTCACCTGTATGATAGAGGTCTCCACTCAAAATGTGAACTCAAATATCCAAACAAAAGGCAAAAGTGATTGCATCTCGTGAAAAATCTTACATGATTACATCATCAAATACTTAGAGGATGAACGAGGTATGAGAATGATAGCTTTGGCAATTTATGGCTTGATCATCTTTTCAAAGGTCTTAGGGCACATTGAGGTATCAGTGATTGACTTTCTCGAGCAGGTAGACAATAAAATCAATCATGTTCCTTCTATACTGGCAGAGACCTTTAGATCATTGAATCATTATCAAAAAAGAGGAGAATGCTTCATAGGGTGCACAAAGTTACTCTACATTTAGGCAAAAAGTCATCTTCAACATCGCGTGGGTAAATTTCATCCTACTTATAATAGTATAAATAGGGCAATTGAAGAATGCTATAATGTTGAGTGGCTAGAATTAAAGACCAAGAAAGAGTGGGTATTGATTTTGCAAGATCTCACTAGTGCTCAGGTTATATAGAGAGCTCCATGGATGCTACAAGAAGCCATGTTATACACGTCTGGTGACAAGCTATGGGTTTCCATTCTTAGGACCATAAAGAGGTATAAGCTATGCTCTAGCACTGGTTTGTCGACAATTAAGGTCAGAGCAATTTGTCCCAATGACTCATGGGCTTCAACAATTGAAATTCTCTTTTGAGGAATCAAGATTTTTAGGAAAGTTAAAAGAGAATATCAGATAGTGGAAGCAAATTCGGAGAGTAGATCGTGAGGGATATATAGACAAAGCCACACCTATATATCTTATATGAAGAAGTCAATAGGTCACAAGCAAAGTTGGTCCTAAAGAAAACAGACCATGCCACCAAAAAGACGCCCATTATGAAAAGATTCTTGAGGATATGAAAATTATGAAGTATAAATTTACAGAAGAAAAAAAAATATGAGAGCTTGAAAAGAAGAGGCTTCAACATGAGATTAATGAATGAAAAGACAAGATTGATAAGAATGAAGCAAAATCTTGAAAGCTTAAAAAAGAACAAGAAAAGATCTCCAAAAGTTGGCATAGGTCCATCGCCACAATGACTACAGAGCTTGAAAAATCCAAAAAAAAATGCAAAACAGCTTCAGTCTAATTTATTATCTAAGGAAAAAGAGCTTAGTCAATATGTGGAAGAAAAGAAGGTACTACAAGGTCTCATAGATGATTTGAAATAGCAAATGCATATCGATGTGAAGCTATTCAAGTTTTGAAAGAGGAACGAGATCAATTTGAACATAAAGCATAGTATTGGAAGGAAGAATGTCAATTGAAAAAACTTTAAACCACCCATCTAGTAGAACAGATAAAAAAAGTCAACTTCAAAGTAATAGATATGGCCCAAGAAGCTAAACAAGTGAAAGAAGAGGTTTACCCAAAATAGTATAGCCAACGCTTGACTAATTTTTTAGAGAATGCTTATGAGCAGTACAAGCATGTAGGGCATTTCTTTTGAAAATTTTAATATTGTAATGAAAAAGTATTTAGTAAGGATAATGTGAAGTTATGATATGGTGGTTCAAGTTCAGACTTAAAATCTTTTGCAAATGTTGGATATATAATAAGCACATCCTTTGCATTCATGCATTCATACATCATATGTGTGTTTCATTTTAAAATAAAAAATACATCATGACTAAAAGAAAGAAACCTTAAAATAACAAATCTCAAAGAATTTCTTTTAACTCAATCAAGTGCAAGGATAATTAGGCCATCAAGAAAACATTGATCAGATCACTCACTCACAAGTCAGAATCATGGAAAGTGAGTAAGCATCCAAAATGGAAAGGATAGAAAAAGCTCAATTTGATATGCAGGAGCAAATGATTAGGTCTCAACAAGAGTTGATAGAACAAATGACTAGGACTCAAGAAGACACTCGAAAAGAAATAGGTGCAATGATGGACATGATAAGGAAAATGACCAAAAGAAAAGGGATAGCTAAAAAAGTAACTACTGAGAAAGAGCCTCAAGCCCATAGGGAAGATTCGTTGCATCCATCAGGGTTTACTCTACCCTATGCTCAAGCCTCTCATCAAATGCATCCACAAATGACTTAGCCTGAAAGGCAGCTACATGCTCAGTTTAATTTACCTCTCTTCGCGGTTCAACCACATAGTCAAGGACATGTTGGTTTAAATATTGGGGTAAGTCATGTTGAGCCCATTATGATCCCAAATTTAGATGACCCAAGAGAACATGAGAACCTAAAGAAAAGCACGTTAGAGCAATCTGAGAATACAAAGGCACAGCAAAAGTTAGATTTCTTGGAAGAAAAGCTATAAGCTATTGAAGGTATAAATATTTTTAGCATAATTGATGTTAGTTAACTTATTTTGGTTTCAAATTTGGTAATTCCACCAAAGTTCAAAGTACCAAAATTTAAAAAATATGATGAAACAAAATGCCCTTAGGCACATATCACTATGTTTTGTCAGAAAATAACTGGGCATACAAACAATAACAAGTTACTTATCCATTATTTTCAGGATAGTCTTACTGGATTAGCTGCTAGATGGTATATTCAATTAGAAAGGAGTCATATTCAGTCATGAAAAGATTTGGTCAAAAAATTCATTACTCAATAAGCATGTCACAAACATGGCTCCAGATAGATTATCCTTGTAAAATATGGAAAAGAAAGCTAATAAAAATTTTAAAGAATATGCCCAGAGATGGTGAGATAATGTTGCTCATGTTTATCCTCTTCTCACTAAGAAAGAAACAACTATTCTGTTCTTCAATACTCTTCGAGCACCATACTATGATAGGCTCATTGCTCATACCATAAAAAATTTTACTGATATGGTGATTACGGGAGAGATAATAAAAAATACCATTAAAAATGAAAAGATTGATGGAGGTGATGTTTTTGGATTAAAGAAATGAGGACCATCCAAAAAAAAAAATACAGAAGTGTAAGCTGTCACCACTGAAAAATCAAAATCAATACCTTTTATCTCATACCACTCATATCCTGTATACCAACCTTCTTACCTAACCCTTTCTAACATTTTCCAAAACCCATACCTTTTTCAACCAATGCAAACCCAGATACCTACTTTTCAAACTAATGTTCGTCCTCGAGCACCTTCACCATGACCTACCCCTCAAGTAAATACCATAAATTTTAATCGAAGGGAACCTCGAAATAATCGAACGCAATAATGATCTGATCCAATTCCTATGGCATACACATTGTTCCCTCAGTTATTCTAGAAACACTTGGTGGCTCCATAACCCATAAAGCCTTTGAAGCCTCTATATCCAAAATGGTATGATCCTGAAGTTTCCTGTGGCTATCACTATGGAATTAGGGCCATTCTCTAGAAAATTGTACAGTTTTCAAATGTAGGGTCCAAAGCCTTATTGATAACTGAATTTTAAATTTCACAACCAAGGTCAGACCAAGTGTGGAGGCCAATCCGTTATCGAATCATGGTGGAGGATCAATAAATACTTTAAATAGTGAGACAACTTACAATATTAAAAGAGAAGTAAGTAAGATCAAAAACCTTATGAATGAAATATTTACTGCCCTTGTGAAAGCAAATATGATTCACGCAATACCTGAAAATTTCAGATAATGGAAATTTCACATATAATTTAGATCACACTTGTGAATTCTATATGGGGATGGTTGGTCATTCACTTCAAGACTGTAAAGCATTTCAACAGGAGTTGCAGAGAATGATGGATTCTTTCTCGATTGAATTTTATGAAGAATGTAAAAAAAGTTCAGTGAATGTTATGATGGGAGACTCTTCTAAAAATAGGCCTTATCAAATGAATTTTAAGCCTATTACCATCTTCTATGAAGACAAATCAAGTGTTAAAGTTAATAAGCCAGTTAATATGAATTTTGAGCCTATCACGATCTTTTATGATGAAAAATTAAGTGATAAAATTGGTGAACCAGTTTGTACAACTATGCCAAAGGTGACAATTAAGGTCCCTAGCCCATTTCAATACAAATCGAATAAGGCAGTCCCTTGAAAATATGATTGTAATATCATATCACAAGGTTTGGATAGTGGATCTTTTCAATATAGCTTAAATGATGCAAGCACATTAAAATAACTAGTGTAGCAGGCATAACTCAAAGTGGGCAATGCTATACTCTAGAAGCACTTGAGAGAGCATGAAAAGAAAAAGCAAAGAAAGGGGAGAAGAGCTTAGAAAAAAAAGATAAATCACCTAATGATCAAGAGACTCACCCAACCCCAGTCTTAGATCAAGAATGTAAAATTTTGATTACAGAAAAAGAAGCTTGAGAGTTTTTAAAGCTTATTAAGCACAGTGAATATAGTGTGGTAGAGCAATTAAACACTTACCGACTTGAATTTCTATGCTATCGTTATTGTTAAATTCTGAGCTTCATAGAAATATTTTGTTCAAAGTACTCAACAAGGCTTATGTAGCTCACAATATATTTATGGAGAAACTTGATCACATAGTGGGAAATATCATAGTGGGAAATTATATATCATTTAGTAATGATGAAATTTCACTTGATGGTAGAAGTGATGCTAAAACCTTATATATCTCCACAAGATACAAGAATCATACACTGGTAAAGGTGCTCATTGATAATGGATCTTCTTTGAATGTCATGCTTATGACTACACTATCTAGATTGCCAGTTGATATGTCTTACATGAAGACAAGTCATATGATAGTAAGAGCTTTTGATGGGACTTATCGTGAAGTGATAGGCGATATTAAGCTACCAATCCAAATTGGACCATATAATTTTGATATAGTCTTTCAAGTCATGGATATCGCTCCATCCTATAGCTATCTTTTAGGATGACCATAAATTCACATGGTAGGAGCTATTCCTTCCACTCTGCATCAAAAAGTGAAATTCATAATTGATAAAAGGTGGTCATTGTTGTTGGTGAAAAAAATTTGTTAGTGACTAAACCCTCTATCGTATTATATGTTGAAGCAGCTGAGAAAGTCTCAGAATATTTTTTCAGATCCTTTGAATTCATTAATACAATCTATGTGAGTGAAAGATCAAAAGTGCCTATTTCATGTCTATCCAAAGCTTCCAAGATGGCACTTAAAGAAGTGGTAGGGAAAGGATATCAAGTGTGGGCTAACTTATAAGGGATATAATGACCATGGATGATGCCTAAGAAAGATGATAGGTTTGGGTTATGGTACAAGCCAACTCGAAAAGAAAGAATGAAGTTCGTAAAAAAAAAAAAGAAAAAAGGTTGGCTCATTTTTTAGTACAAGAAGTAAAAACTAAAAGCCTATCTTTTCCTTTCCTTTATGAGACTTTCATCTCAACTAGTTACATCTATCCAAATGTAACAGGTAACATAGAAAAAGAGTTCACACCATCGTTAAAAGATATCTTCACTGAATTTTGGATACAAATGGTGGGTGAAGAAAAGAAAAATGAAGATCCAGGCTATTCATGAGTTTATCTTACTCCTCTTAATGCAGAACTAAAAAATTGGCATGTTGAGGAGCTACATATTGAACCTAATCTAAATGCTTTTATTAAAAGCATTAAATGTCTTATGTGTGTTTGTTTCTTTATTTTCAATTGAATAAATGACAAGTGTAGCACATTTGTCCATTTCTTTGCCTCTTTCATTTCACTTTCTTGCATTACTATACATTCTTCTCCATTTCATCCATTTCATCCATTTCACTTATTTTTCAGGTATCTGAATAATGAATATGAAGATCATCATGATAATATTTCAGGATTTGATTTTGAAAATTCTGTTTATATTGGTAAACTCGATAATAAAGAGAATGTGGAAGACCATGCTATATCTCCAGAATTATTGAGATTAGTGGAACAAGAAGAGAAGCAAATCATGCTTCATCAAAAAGCCACTAAAGTTGTTAATTTGAGGGATAAAGAAACTAAAAAAAAAGTTAAGATTGGTGCTTCGACGTCATCACCAATAAAACAAGAGTTGATAAAGTTATTACATGAATATGTAGATGTATTTGCTTAGTTATATCAAGATATACCGGGGCTAAATACTAAAATTATAGTGCATAAGCTATCGTTGAAGCTTGAGTGCAAACTAATTAAACAGAAGCTGAGAAGGATGAAACCTAAAATGTTGTTCAAAATAAAGGAAAAAGTAAAAAAGCAATTTGATGTGAGATTCTTAGAAGTGACCAAATATCATGAATGGGTGGCAAAAATAGTCCCAGTACCTAAGAAAGATGACAAAGTGAGAATGTGTGTTGATTATCAAGATCTGAATAAAGCAAGTCCAAAAGATAATTTTTCATTGCCTCACATTGACACTCTAGTGGATAATACCGCTAGGCACTCTCTGTTTTCATTCATGGATGGATTTTCAGGTTGCAATCAAATTAAAATGACATAAGAAGATATGAAAAAGACTACTTTGTGACATTATCGGAAACATTTTGCTATAAAGTCATGCCTTTCGATTTGAAAAATACCGTGGCAACTTATCAAAGAGCCATGGTAACTCTATTCCATAATATGATGCATAAAAAAATAGAGGTGTATGTGGATGACATGATTGCCAAATCCCGTGAAGAAGAAAATCATGTAACTAATCTCAGAAAGTTATTTGAGAGATTAAAAAAGTTTCAGCTTAAGCTCAATCCAGCTAAATGCACTTTTGGCCTAACCTCAAGAAAATTACTATGATTTATTATCAGTAAGAGAAAAATAGAGGTGGATCCAGATAAGATACGTGTCATCCAAAAGCTACCACCTCCACACACGAAAAAAGAAGTAAGGGAATTTTTAGGGAGATTGAATTATATTACCTGTTTTATTTCCCAATTTACAACTAAATATGATCCCATATTTAAGATTTTTTGAAAACGCGAGCCAAATATGAAGATTGTCAAATGAAATTTAAAAAAGTTAAATAATACTTATCAAACCCACCAATATTAATGCCACATGTCCTTAGAAGACCTATTATCCTGTATTTAACAGTGTAGGAAAAGTCAATGAGATGTGTTTTAGGGCAACATGATGAAATAGGAAGGAAAAAACATGCCATTTATTACTTGAGCAAAAAGTTTACTGATTACGAGTCAAAGTATTCACCATTGAAAAAGATGTGTTGTGTATTAGCTTGGATGGCTCGTCGGCTCAGACAATACATGTTGTATCATACTACTTGGCTCATTGCAAAATTAAACCCAATCAAGTACATCTTTGAAAAGCCTTCATTGTCGAAAAGAATAGCAAGATGGCGAGTGTTACTTTTTGAATATGACATTGTATATGTGTCTTAAAAGGTAATCAAAGAAAGTGCTATTACTGAATTTCTTGCAAAACGCGCTCATGAAGATTATATGCCTATGACATTTGATTTTTTAGATAAAGACTTAATGTTTGTACTGCACATAGATAAAAAAGAACATGATGAAGATATATGGAAGATGTATTTTGATGGTGCATCAAATGCTTTGAGATACGATATTGGAGTAGTTTTGATATCTTCAGAAGAGGATTACTACGCAATCACTGTAAAACTAAATTTTGATTGCCCCAATAATATGGCAAAATATAAAGCATGTATTCTGGGTCTTTAAGTTGCTTTTGAAAGAAAGGCCCATGCTTTAAAAGTTTATGGAGACTCTACCTTAGTCATATATCAATTACGAAGAGAATGGAAAATTAAAGACTCAAAGTTGATTTTATACCAAAAGTACATATCAGAATTGATCAAAAAATTTAAGAATATTTGGTTTCATCATTTACCTCGAGAAAAGAATCAGATGGCTTATGCATTGGCTACATTGGCAACAATGTTCAAATTAAATAAAAATGCTAAAATCCAACCTATCAAATTGAGCTTGCAAGAGAAACTAACTCCTTGTTCAAATGTTGAAGAAGGAGTTGATGGAAAACCATGGTATTTTGATATATTACAATATGTTAAGTATCAGCAGTACCCAAAGCACATATCAGAGAATGATAAAAAAACTTTGAGAAGATTGGCAATGGGTTTTTTTTTAGATGAAAAAATTTTATATAAGAGAAGTCAAGACCAAACACTATTGAGATGTGTGAATGCTGCTGAACCCAAAAAGTTGCTAGAATAAATTCATTAAGGTGATTGTGAAACTCATGCAAACGGTCATATGATGATAAAGCAAATAATAAAAATAGGATATTATTGGTTGACAATGAAAAAATATTGCATTGACTATGCTAGAAAATGCCATAAATGTCAAATTTATGCAGACAAGATTAAAGTTTCTCCAATGTCCTTATATGTTATGTCAACACCTTGGCCTTTCTTTATGTAGGGAATGGATGTGATAGGGCCCATAACACCAAAAACCTCAAATAGACATTGATTCATTTTAGTGGTGATTGGTTACTTCACAAAATAGGCAGAGGCAGCTTTTTATGTCAATGTGACAAGAATGGTGATTTGTAAGTTCATCAAGAAAGAGATCATATGTTGATATGGCCTTCCAAAAAGGATCATTTAAGATAATGCTCTTAATTTGAATAATAAAATGATGACTGAGGTCTGTGCTCAATTTAAAATCAAACACCATAAATCAGTGTCTTATCGTCCAAACATGAATGGGGCAGTTGAAGTGGCCAATAAAAACATAAAGAGAATTATTGAAAAGATGATAGATGTGTATAAAGATTGGCATGAAAAGCAACCATTCGCATTACATGCTTATCGAACTTCGATTCGTACATCTATAAGAGCTACACCATTTTCATTGGTATATGGGATGGAAGCAGTGTTACCCACTGAAGTTGAAATTCTTTTCTTGTGCGTTCTCATGGAAGTTGAGTTAAAAGAAGCTAAGTGGGTTCGCGCTCGATATGAACAATTGAATCTCATTGAAAAAAAGAGATTAGCTGCACTTTGTCATTGCCAACTATTTCAAAGAAGAATGATGCAAGCTTATGACAAGAAAGTTCACCCATGACAATTTTGAGAGAGAGAATTAGCATTTAAAAAGATTATTCCTAATCAACAAGATCCTCGAAAAAAATGAACTCTTAATTAGAAAGGTCCATATGTAATGAAAAAAGTTTTTTCTGGTGAGGCACTGATCTTGGCAAGAATGGATAGAGATGATCTGTCAAATCCAGTCAATGTCGATGCAATAAAAAAGTATTATGCTTAAAAAAATAAAAAAAAAAGCAAAATGAGTTGAAAACTTGAAAGGACAGCTTAGATAAAAAAAAAGGAGGGATAATGAATGGAATGGCTCAATTCTCAATATATGCCAGAAGATCTCATTGGTTTTGGGCTAGTTTTGTTTGCTGTATTTTTAAAAAGTTGAAGGCACCAATCAAGAGTTTTCAGAAAAAAATCCATGATGAATTAGTTCGTGATGATCTGAATATTTGTTATGTGATTACTTATTGTCCTTGTTATATCTTTTTTTATAATGCATGAAACATTTCTCTCTTTTACCAAAATAAAATACCATTTTGTTTATCTTTCCTTTTGTCTCTCCCATTAAAAAAAGAGAAATGTGCAATGTGTTATAATTGTCATAAAATTTAAAAGATGATGAAGGAATAACAATGACCATAAAAAACATACACATTATTTTGAAGGAGATTTAAAATGATGAGCAAAATAGCAGGGAACAATGGTTAATGAGAAAAGTGGCCTATAGGTCATAAAATGGTTGGCATGGAATATGGGATATAAAGAGAAACATTTTTCATTGGAACTTAATCAATTGCGGGAATGTATGGGATTCAAGAGAAGAAGAAAGAAAACAAACCTTAAGAAATTTTAAAGATTAAAAAAAAATGACAACGAAAATAAAAGAAAGAAAGAAGATGATATTTTCATTTGCATAATAAGTGCATTTGCATCATGATCATCATTTATTGCATGGCATTGCAAAAACATAAAAATGTCATTCATGCATTCATGTGACATGACAAATGTATGGGTCTAGGAAAATCCAAGACCAACAAAAGAAAAGTCAAAAGTAGGAAAGATATGAACCCTCTGTTCAAAGAAATCTTTCAAATACCCTTACCTCTCAGATTTTTGAATTTAAAGTTCGTTGTCTCTGGTCAAAGGAGAATTTTTAACATTTAAAGTTTATTACCTCTAGTCAAAGGAGCCTTTTGAATTTAAAGTTCGTTGCCTCTGATCAAATGAGCTTTTTAATTTCAAGAGTCTCTGGTCAGAGGACTCTATCAAAATTAGGCATGATTTGTAAGACTAAATGGCATAATCTATAAGTCCTTTTAGATCTTTAATTTAAAGTTTGTTGCCTTTGGTTAAAAAAGCCATTTAAAGTTTGTTACCTCTGGTGAGAGGAGCCTTTCAACATTTAAAGTTTGTTGCCTTTGGTTAAAGTAGCCTTTTGGATTTAAAGTTCGTTGCCTTTGGTCAGAGGAGCTTTTCAACATTTAAAGTTTGTTGCCTTTAGTTAAAAGAGCTTTTGAATTTAAAGTTCGTTACCTCTGGTGATAGGAGCTTTTGAATTTAAAGTTCATTGCCTCTGGTCAGAGGAGCTTTCAATATTTAAATTTTGTTGCCTTTGGTTAAAGGAGCTTTTGAATTTAAAGTTCGTTACCTCTAATGAGAGAAACTTTCAACATTTAAAGTTTGTTGCCTTTGGTTAAAGGAGCTTTTAAATTTAAAGTTTGTTACCTCTGGTGAGAGGAGCTTTTGAATTTAAAGTTCGTTGTCTCTGGTGAAAAGAGCTTTCAACATTTAAGGTTTGTTGCCTTTGGTTAAAGAAGCCTTTTGAATTTAAAGTTCATTACCTCTGGTGAGAGGAGTCTTTTAAATTTAAAATTTTCATGACCTCTGTTTAAAAGAGTCTTTTAAATTTCCTTTCAAAAGAAAAATTTTATGTTCAATGTTTTGTCTTTTGTATGTATTTTGTCCGAACCAAATTGGTGTCTTTTTATCTTTGCTTTTATTCTTGATTCTTAGAAATAAGCAAAGAGGGACAGCTGTAGACACCAATTTTGACTATTATTATTATTATTATTA
This sequence comes from Durio zibethinus, assembly GCF_002303985.1. The sequence continues at coordinate 5,694,935 of NW_019168481.1, read as the reverse complement.
TTATTATTATTATTATTATTATTATTATTATTATTATTATTAAATTATTAATTAATTAATTAAAAAAAGGTAAAAAAAAACTTCTTTTTTTCAACTCTGACAGCTGAAATCAAACTGCCATAGTAACAATTTTTCCTTCTGACACTACCTAATTTAGCAGCCTGACATCCGGTAACCAAAAGTCACCGGACAGGATATAAATTTTCCATAAGCAAATCTAAGGAGATCTGGGATTTGAAATCCCATAAGCTCTATAAATAGAGCCAAGTTCTGAAAGAGGACATACACACAGAGAACAAGGAAAAAAAGGTGGAAATACACATTTTTTTTAAAAAAAGCAACAAACATAAAAAAACATTTCTCGAGAATGAAATTCTCGATCTAGGAAGTTGTAGATTTTTTTTTTTGAAAAATCTGGGCTTGAAAAAATGTTTAGAAAGCAAAAAAGGATTGTTAGCTCAAAGATTTGGAATAAACCAAGAGGGGGGGTGAATTGGTTTTAATGAAGTTTTCAAAAACAATATTCAATAAGCACAAATTTTGCTAAACAATTAAACACAATAATTGAAAGTAAATAAGAGATAGAGATAGAGAAAATAACATCACGATTTATAGAGATTTGATCCTTCCTTAGACACCTACGTCCTTTCCCTTAGCCTCTCTTGCCAAGGAGTTCAATCCACTATAAGTATTGAAGATTACAACTAAGCTTCTCTAAGCTTTACAAACTCAACACAATATACTCTTAAGGGTTATCCTCCCCCTTAAGCTTACAAACTCACAAAACAAAAAAATGAAGTGCTTTGCAAACTCTAAGAACCTCATAGAGGTTGGCTATTTGCTAAGTTGAAGTACACAAAGGTATAGACAAGAGAATGATGAATGAACAACAAAAATAGTTTCGATACAATAAATACAAAGATATAGACTTTGAAGCTTTAAAAACTCTTGATTATTTGAGAGAATGAAAATATTACTTCTTGACTCTTGCTCTCTTGATTCTTCTATCTTCTTGGTGTGTTGGAGTGCCCCCTTTATAGAGAAATTGATGAACTAACCGTTGGGGAAGCTTGGAGTGAAGAAATGCCCGTTGCAAGCATGAAAAAGTAGCCGTTGGAGTTTTCTGGGCAAGAACCGATCGATCCCTTCCATGAGGGGATCGATTGGTTCATGTTTTGAACCATTTTCACTTTAAAATTGCCTAACCGATTGATCCCTTATGTGGGGGGATCGATCCCTTTTTTGGAAATTCAGTCCTGGGGCATTCTGGTTGAAAACCAATCGATCCCTTTTAGAGGGGATCGATCATGTCCATGTTGGGCGGTAGTTTCTTATTTTGCACTCTACTCACTAATTTGATCATAAGTTGAGCTATAAAAATCCAAATTACAAATTGTTTAAATATTTAGAAACTAGACTTAAAAGGCTTTCTATCCATTTAAAGTTCATCACCTAATTCACTGTGTACGAATTATAGTGAATTTTCAAAGTTACCCCTTGTGCAGTTTTTCTGACAACTGCAGAGTGTCTAGTAAAAATTCAAAATCTTTTCTTAGAAAATTTGGATTTTGATTTTGTTTAATCCATTAGAAAGTAGACTCAAAGAGCTTTCCAACCATATAAAATTCAAATATTAACACTTTGTGAATTAATACATAAAAATAAAACAAATTCAATGTTGGAAAACTGTGTTCTTGTAAAACAGCTTTCTTAAGTTAATCTATTTCTCAAAACCAATATTGTCAAAATTGTATTAAGTCCAAAATGAATAAGTTCACTTTAAAAACAACAATTGGACTTTCATTTAAGCTCAAATAAATAATCTTTAAAAGCAAATTTGGTTTGAGAAATATGAAAACAAAGAAAGGTTTGTTTAAGCTTTGAAAATCATATTATTTATTTAGCACCAAAATATAAAACTTAAGAACATGTACTAAATAAATCTTTTTCAAAATCTTGATCAAGTTTATTTAGCTTTAATGTTTTTTCATTTCAAAATAAAGATCAATTCAAGCCCAACAAGGATTGTTGGGGGAATTTTTGAGAATTTTTGGAAATTTTTTTGGGCCATTGGAAACTAGAAAAGTTTGAATTTTTCAGCAACGGTTGAATTTTTTAGCACCGGAATCTAGAAAAGTTTGAATTTTTCAGGGACCGTTGAATTTTTCGACCATCGAAATCTGGGATCTTTGAATTTTTCTACACCGTTGAAGTTTTCAGTCACTAGTACACGACGGTGATCGATCGAAAATTGGGTATCCACGACGACTAACGAGGGGTGCCGGGATCTTAGAGAGAAGGGCTCTGGGTAGAGAGAGAGGAAAAAGAAAAAAATTAAAAAAAATTGAAACAGGCCTTTTATAGGCCATCCAAAACAACGTCGTTTTGGACGTCTGGACCAAACCCGACTTGTGTAGGATCTGCGCGCCGACCCGACCTGTTTCATAGGTTTTTCCTCTTTTTTTTCTTTTTTTTTTTCATTTTGATTTTGATTTTGATTTTTTATGTTATTTTTTATGATGTTATTATTATTGTTATTATTGTTATTTTATATTATTACTAGTAATAATTTTTTAAAATAAATAAATAAATAAATAGAATAAAAAATGAAACTTAAATAAAATAAATATCTAAAAAATATTATATGCAAAAAAAGTAATAATAACTATTTAAAGGAAATAAATTCTATTACAAGCAAAAATATTATTTAAATTTCATCAAAGTATTGAGATAATTTAAAAAATAATTTTTGCTAAAAAATAATAAATTATAAAAAATGATAAATAAAATAAAAATAAATTATTTAAATAAATCTTTTAAATGTAATTTTTAAAGATAGCTAACAGAGTTTAGTTTTTTTTAATTATTACAAGTAAAAATAAGTTTTTTGGAATTTCACCATGGAGTTGGGATAATCCAAAATTATTTTCACTAAAATAAAGATTGATTTAAACAATGTAAAACAATAATAAAAAATAAAATTAATAATATTTGATATTTTGAATTTTTATAAAAAAAATAGAAAATTGAAAGAGTTCGATTTTTTTAATACAAGCAAAATATAAATATTTAGATTTCTCTGGTGAGTTGGAATAATCTAAATTTTTTATAATAAAAATAATAAATAAATAATAAAAAGTTTTTTTAAATAATCATAATAAAAATTAATTAATAAATTCCTTTATTTATAAAAAAAATGATTTTATTTAGGATCTTGTCAAAAGGTTGAGATGATTCTAAAACTTGCTTAAAATTTTTAGGATTTCATCGAAGAGTCGAGATAATCATAAAATTTGTTTAATAAATTTTGAGAACTCAACAAAGAGTCGGGATGTTCCTAATTTTTTTTTAAAACAAATAAATAAAATATCTTATGATGAGATTTCGAGAATTTTGTGAATGGTCAATTTTCTCGAAATATTTTCTAAATAGTGATTCTCTATAAATTTCACCAAAGCGTTGGAGAATTTATAGAATATAAAAAAAATAATAATACTAATTTTACAAAAAAACATATTTTTAAATAAATTTCAAGAAATTAAATTTAAATAAAAAAATCGTATTATCAAAATTAAATGATTACACATATTTAATTAGTATCGTTCTTCGAACAGGCGACGTGACGGTGCTAATACCTTTCTCACTCATAATCGTACTCTTGGACCTAACCTTGGTTTCGCAGACTTAAACTTTTTTTAATAATTCTTAATTAATTTTAAGATTTTTACTAAAAGATGATATTTTGGGTGGCCAATCACACCCTATAAAAGATTAGTGGTGACTCTGAAAAATTTTCACTGAGTCTAGCAATCGAGTCCCCCGGACGAAAAATTGTTACAACAAATATATCAAATAATTAATTAAGAAATCAATTATTGACCATAATTTAGTGGTTATTAAATTTTTTATATTTTTGATTAAATTTCAATTAAAGTTCTTTGAATCATTAAAAAAATATTTAATGACTATAATTATAGTATTTTTTAATTTCTCGAATCATTAAGAAATTTTTTTATTATAATGTATCATTAATTTAGCTTTGATTTATAATTTAGGATATTTTATTGGAAATAAAAGTAAGTCAATTGAAAATTTAAAGGAAAATAAATATAATTAATGCAATGCAATATTAAAATTTTTATGAAATCAAATCAATTCATATCAATTTAAAGAGAAATAAATATGAATAAATATAAATATAATTAATACAGGACATTGGGTGATTAATAAAGATTATCCACATATTAATACTATAGGTTATCCACATTGTACATTTTTCTTTTTTGCCAAAAGTTTTGGCTTTTATATATTTATATAAGATTTATAGGTTATGATTTTTTCTAAGATCTTATCCAAAGTGTTAGAAGAATTTTGGAAACTTTCAATTAAAATTTTTATATGCTTTCTTAATAAAATATCTAATAATTAATTTAAACGATTTTAGGAAATAAAAAGTTAAAAATTATAAAGATTGTTTAATTAAGACAATAGTTATGGTAATATATAATTAATTGGTATCATTTTAGGATGATATTGTAGGGGTACAGAACCGAACTTTCGAACCTAATTCTATAACGTAGACTAAAACCTATTCTTTTTAAGAACTCTTAGTAGGGATGATAAATCAACCTAAAACTATCAGGTTTGACCCATTCCAACCCTATAAGATCTTTTTCTTTTTAAATCAGGTTTGGGGTCAAGTTAAGTCAAAGGCAGTTTTAGCCATAATCCATTTTGATCGATCTAAAATATTTACCAAAATACCCTATGGATAAATATAATGTTACCTTAGGTTTATCACTTTTCCTATTTTCTTATATATTTCATTCTTCCTGTATTGTTCAATGTGACATTGTTTCTTTTTGGTTTTTTTTATGCCCATTGTTGTTAGTGATTAACAAACCAAGCTTCTTTTCTTATGTAATAACAAACATATAATTTTGTTCAGATTATTCAATGTGTACCAAATACAATCTAGGATAGGTCATTTGCTCAAGGATCAATTTTTATATTAATCTCAACTTTCTGTGAATTGGTTTCCCACTAATAATGTCTAACTCATTGATTAGATCTGATTTTATTTTCTTAACTGGACTTTGAAATCTTAATTGGATGCAACTATTTGAAAGCCTAATTGACCATTTGAGTTTTATTTATTTAATCTGGATTGGATTTGATCGATTTGGATCTATGTTAAGGATTAGGCCTAATTCATTATATGGGTTTCATTGATTGGGCCAAATTAAAAAAAAAAAAAACTTTAAAGATAAAATAAATGAAATAAATAAAATAAATAAATAAAAAATGGCAAAATGCTAGTGGGATAACCGTGCATGGAAATTAGCTAAAAGAGGCAATGGGGTGACAAATTTCATGCTGCCAACCTCCACCTGTAACTTCAATTTTTCTAAGAACATACCCTTTCTCCATGACCCAACCCTTTTTAGCAATGACAATTGAACCCTTTTATTAAGCAATCTGACCTAAAACCAAAATGGGAAGATAAAACCTCTAAGTAACTAGAAGTTGGACACAAAATAATTTTAAAACCTGAGTTCCCAGCAAAAAACTAGGAAAGCCACCCTAGCAACTGCCAACAGCCATCATAGCAGTTGAAATCAACCCCCAAATTTTGGGTTAGGACTGAATCAATCTTTATAAATCCAAGCACAAAAACTTTATAAAGAAAAACATGAAAAATGAACCCCTACTAGTGTTGGGATATAGTTCACTTGTGAGTAAAGAATCCACATCAGTAGTGAATCTAAATAAGATGTATTACATATGCATGAAGGATTCAAGAACCTAATAGCTTAAGCTTTTAGGCTCAAGTGGTGTTCAACATATATGTATGAGCTTTTTGGTGTGCTTCTATAGGCTCTAAGTGTAGTTAATCTCCCCAACAAGTGGTATCAGAGCCAAAAGTCATGGGTTCAAGAAATCACGAGTTCAAGTCCCAGTAGTGTTGTTAGGGGGAGATTGTTGAAAGATCAGAGATTGTCCCCGTCTATCAATTTCATGTACTTGAACATTAAGATTAAAGAAGATTGTTGGTAGATCGAAGGTTGGTCGCATCCATCAATTCTATGTGCTTGAACGTCGATATTAAAGATTCGACTTGAATGCAGTGAATATATAATAATATGTAGAAGCGAAATACCTAAGTGGGCGATGTGTTGAGTCAACCTGAAGTGGTGAGTTAAATCTGAAGTGTAAGCTTGAAAGAGCACTGAAACAACCTAAGCACTCAAGTTAAGTACTGTGCCTTAGCCCAAAAAAACACTAGAGATGTGAGGTTGCCTAGTCCAAAAGAGGTGTTAATAAAGACTTACTCGCACGGAAGAGCTGAAGTGGAACTTGATCAAAACTTACAAGTGAACGAAAAAAATTATTGAAATATGGTTCACATATGAGTAAAGAATCCCACATCAGTAGAAAATCTAAATGAGATGTCTTATATATGTATGAAAGACTCAAGAACCTAATAGCTTAAGCTTTTGGGCTCAAATGGTATCTAACATGTATATATGAGCTTTTTGGTGTGTTCTCATGGGCTTCAAATGTATTTTATCTCCTCAACAACTAGAACCTTAAACACGATTTGCTTATTTATTGCTTCCACCAAAACAACCATCATCAATCCACCGTCATAAAACCAGAACCTATTTCACTAATGCAACCACCACCAATGACAAGCAAGAACCTACAACCACCACTAGTGACCACCAAAACCTATTGCTAAGTACTCCACCTACCATAAAACCACCATCATCGATTACCTACCCATCGAAGACCACAAACAAAGAATCCCAAACACCCTATACATCACCACTACTAGGTTTGTTAATTTTACACCCAATTTTTTATTTGAATGAAGACGAAGATGGATATTTTATCATGGACATGAAGATAGAGATGAATATAATTTAAATTTTTATTAGATACAAAAATGAGAACGTATATGATTTAAAATTTTTAATAGGTACAGAGATGACGATGGGATGGGTAATCTAGTACTTATCCTATATTCGTATCCTACATATATATTTATATATTTTTAGTAAATAAATTTTTTATTAAATAATATAAATTATTATTTTAAATTAATTAAAATTAATATATTTTTATTGAAAAAATATATATTAGTATATATTTATAAAAAATTATTTAAATATACAAAATAAAAATTTTATTTTATTTTTATATTTTTTTAAAAAATTATGAGTACAAAAATTACTTATACCCATTAAATACTCATTGTCGTAACGTCTAGATCCGGGGATCTATCGCTAGACATTGACTTATAAGGGAGTCGCCACCAATCTTTTTTATCTAGGTGCGATTGGCCACCTAAAGAATATGTCCTTCAAGGGAACACCTAAGTTTAAAGGTCCCTAAAAGAATAGGTTCAGGTCTACTAACCAGAACAGAGTTCGGGAGTTCGGTTACGTGTGAGGAAGTTTATAGCACCCTCACAACGCCCATCAAAAGATGGTACCAGCTGAAATTCGTGTTATCCAAAAGCCTTAAAATTTTACCAAGTAATTAATTATTGGAAATTTTTCTCAATTGACTCTAATACTTTTAGCAGAAAATTGAGAAAACTTCCTCACCTCAAGAGTATGCAAGAAAAACTATTGTTTCACTTGCAGAGGCTCCATCGTCGGATTATTTAAAGAAAAAAACAAAATCAAAATTAAGATAGAAAGGAAGGAAAGAATGATTTTTTTTGTAGGAAAAATTGATACTTTCAACTTTTTCCCAAAAATATTTTTTGGAAATTTCGATTTTCAAGGAAAATTGATACTTTCAACTTTTCCTCAAAAACTTTTTTTTTGAAAATTTATTTCTAAGGAAAATTGATACTTTCAATTTTTCCCCAAAAATATTTTTTTTGAAATTTTGATTTTCAAGGAAAATTAATACTTTCAACTTTTCCCTAAAAATATTTTTTGAAAATTTATTCTTAAGGAAAATTGATACTTTCAACTTTTCCTCAAAAAATCTTTTTTTTTTAAATTTATTTCTGAGAAAAATTGATACTTTCAACTTTTCCCTAAAAATATATTTTTTTGGAATTTTTTATTTTTATTTAAAGAAAATAAAATAATAAAATAAATAAAAAGAATATTACATAACCTAATCTAATAAATAAAAAATAAAATAACAAATAAACAAAGAAAAAAAAATTCAAAGAAAAGAAAAAAAAAAAAACCTGGAGCGGCTCGGATCGCGGCTCGGCTCGGCTCGACTCAAGGCAGGGAAACGGCTCGGGGGAGCGGCTTGGTAGCTTGGCTCGGCTCGGCTCGGCTCGGCTCGGAGGGGGCTGGCACGAAAGGGTCAGAAAGCGGGTCGACGCCCGGGTCGGGTCGGGTTCGGCAAAACGCGCGGATCCTCTGGGTTACTTAAGGCCAAAACGACGTCGTTTTAGGAGGGTATAAAAGGCAATCCCCTTCGTTTTTTCGGCAGAACGCTTCTCCCTCTCTCTCTCTTCTTCCCTTTTCCTCTCCCTTCTCTCTAAAAACTGAAGAACACCGGTGCGGATTCTGGAAAATGTCACCGAAATCTGGAAATTTCACCGAAATATCACCGGTTTCTGGGATTTTCATCGGAAACTGGGTTGATCGCCGGAAACTTCAAGGTTGGTCGGAATTTTAGCCGAAATCTGGAAATTTCCCAGAAATTTCCAGAAAAAATTTTCGCCAAAAATTTCTAAAAAATTTTTCTCACTCTCAGAACACTCCTAAACTTTTCTTAGCTTCCTATACACCTCCTTTTCTCTCAAATCAGTAGCTTTGCTTACTGTTTTCTGTGTTTTTCAGTCTACCCCAGTGGTCCTTTATATAGGGATTGATCAGGAGTTTCTGATCAATCCCAATTCCCCTGTGGACGGGAATTCAATCTTTGAATCCAGTCTGGACTCTTCTGATTGAATTCTCATTCTCAGTGAGATTCTTCAACTTTCAATCCCAGCCCTCCAAAGTAAAAATCAAAATAAAAAAAAACTAGATAATTAGAAAAGATAATAACAATCAGATAATCAAAAAGAATCAGATAAAATTAACAGATAATTAAAAAAATAAATAAGATAAACCCAAAAATAATAAAAATAATAATAATAATAATAAATAATAAATAATATAATAATATATAACTATATACATATAGATATATTCTAAATAAAAATAAATAAATATAGATATACAAAAAAGAAAAAAGAGAAAAAAAATACAAGATAAAAAATACAAGATAAAAATTCAATTGGACCTTACCCATTTGGGCCAGGCCCAATTGATCTGGGCCTGAACCCAATTGGGTGTCTACAGTCATAAAAAATAAATTTAAAATTTTTATTAGATAAAAATATAAAAATTCGATATGAGGATAAGCCATACTCTGCCCTACCTATTGACATTCCTAACCTCTACCACCTTATATCACTATAGCCACCTAAAACCATCACAAAAATCAATATTTTTCACCAAAAATTAAAATAAAAAAAAAAACAAAATAGCAGCCTTATGCCTTGGGGAACCAACACAACACAACATAAAAAAGCATTATTCCTTTTCGAGGAAACCATAAATCACCACAAAAAACCAAAACTAGAAAAAAAAAAAAAAAAAAAAAGGAGAGAATTTTGGTTTAGGGCATTTGGAAAGATTTCAGGATTTCAAATTTAGAGGAGAGGAAGGCTAAGAGAATAGGAAAGATATAGTGAAGGCTCGTTGTTTGAAGAGTGGCGAATGAGGGTGTTTTGAGGGAGGTTGAGTTATGAATTCCGATCTAGATTTAGGAAAATCGAAAAGGTTTTAGAGAAAACTAACTAAAAAGTGTAAAGATGAAGAAATGAAGAACATTTTGGTGTTTTTTAGGATGATTTCTAGTATTGAATAAAGGCGGCCAGCGATGGAAAATGTCATTCGAAATGACAATGGACAATTGAAAACTGGGTTTTTTTGGTGTTTTCGATGGGCTTTATTTTTAGAAAGAGAATCTCTTTTTTGGATAGAGAATGAAAAAAAGGCAAAATAAGCTAAAATGAAAGTTTGCCTTTTATAAAGGTACCAAAGCTGTGTATATTGGTAAAAGGATCTTAACCGACCCGTAACCTGTATGGACTTGTTAGTTGGGCTTTAACTAACCAATTTTGATAATTTTTTATTATTTATTTACTCTGACTATTTTATTTATTTTAATTAGTTATTTTTTTTATTAATTCTCCTGCATATTTCAAATTTAAACTTTAAAAAATTGTTTATTTAAAAATTGGTAAAGAAAATGGTGAATTTAATTTACTTATTTCATAAAATAAATTGAAAGAATTTTAAAAATAATAAAAATAGTAATAAGTGAGAAATTTTCCAAGAATAAAATATCAAAGAAGTCCAAGTAACGATGATTCTTTAATAATTTTTAAGTGAGGTATTTTTCTAAAATACTGTTAAAGTATTAAGGTATTTAGAAAAATATTCAATATAAAATGTTTCTGTCAACTTATAAATTTGTTTACTAAAAAATAAAGATTTTTCTAAAATGAATAAATTGCATATAGGTGCATAAAAACCATGTTTTATTATATTTGCATCTCATGCGTATATATTATGAAAGAAAATATGAGTATTTGAAAATGAGATTCTAAAAAGCTTTTAGTAGTAATTTCTAAAAATCTTCAAGAAAGAAAATTTCTCCTAACGTTGTCAAATGACTAGAATGTGTCTAGAATGTGTCGAGAATTTTTAATACACAAGGTTTTGTTTATTTTTTAAAAACATAAAAAAATATAAATTTTTTAAAAAATAAAACATCATGAAATATAGTAAAATTGGTCAAATCAAAATATTAGAAAAATAACTTTAAAAAGGAATAAAAGATATTATTATTATTATTATTATTATTATTATTATGGTTGGAGATACCACATGATTAATTGGTCTTGCTTTTAAAATGGGTGTTGTGAGACTACCAATCCTTATTCACGCATAACTAGAGTCTCATATCAAATTATTTTTGTAAATTAAAATTATCTTTTTAATAAATCTTAATTAATTTTAAGATTTTATTAAAAAGGTAAATTTTTAGGTAACCAATCATACAACTAAAAAAGGTTGTGGTGACTCTACGTTGTGTTGTTAAAATCCTCTTGTGATCGGATCCTCAGACAAAATTATTTTGACAGCTTGTCGACTTTCTTGGGGATTATTTTTTAGAGTCAGACCAAAATTTGATTATGTGTTATTCTATGTTTTGATTTAATGGTTTTAATTGATATTTAACTTTAATTTTCTTAATTTAAAAAAAAATCTGTTACATGCATGTTTTATTTATTTCTTGTATTATATGTTATTTTTATTATATTTTGTCCTTATATTGCTTAGGATAGGAGTTGTGACATTATGTTCTCTCATTCATACGATGGCATATTTATATCATGCATAAACATTATACTAAGCACCAAATTACTTATACTCTTGTAAGGTAATAACTTT
>NW_019168481.1:5341042-5682446 GCF_002303985.1 Durio zibethinus | reverse complement strand
AACTAGGCAGAGCCCAGCAGCATCAACTGACCCATAAAGCTAAATCCTTCTACAGCCCGTAGCCTCTGCTCTAGCATGCTAATCTTGGAACTTTCCTCAGCTTCCACTTACTTTTCCTTCCTTCTCTTTTAATCATCTAGATCAGGAATTGGTTCTGCTGCCTTTTCAGTGAAGACAGGATTTATATAGCTATTATACTGCCCTGGGTTGAAAGCTGATGGCATTCCAGGACATGTTGGATATGCAAAATGTTGTGGTGGGACATCTTGGGCAGACTGGGCTTGAGGTGGGCCAAAACCTGGAGGGTACAATGGGTCAGCCACTTCTTGCTGGCTTGTACTTCCTTCAACTCCTTTTCCTTTATTCATATTATTGAGAGCCTCCAGAATTTTGCTAAGTTCATTTTCAATCTTCTCCTGAGCTTTTTCTAGCTTTTCAAATCTATGAGAACTTTCTTCCTCTATTTGCCTTGCTCTGGATCTTGTGTTGTATGGATGAGCAAGGTTTTCGCTAGATGGAGCTATCCTCGGACCTTGAGTACCATACTTATGATTAGAAATGTTATGCTGTACCTTATGTATGATGCTTTGATACACAAATGAAATGTACATTTTTTGAATGAAATCTAGTATGAAATGAATGCAAATGATTGTGTTGAAACATGATCATGAAAAGAATACAGATGCATACAATCAGACAAACAACATAGTTAGTTCCGTGGATGAAACGTAAGTGATGTTGATGCATAATGTTACATATGATAAAAATAATACACAAAGTTAAACAATCAAAATGATTAGATAACCACCATTTTTTGTGTCCTAATTGCAGGGTATATCTATCATTGGGTAGAAAGGGCTCTATCTAGGTGTAGGCACTCTTAAGGTTCACTACATGCGGTTTTAAGGTCAAAGTCTAAAGGTCCTCAAATTGCTCCTTACATCCTGTCCATCACAGACTAGTAAGGCACCCTAATCCTCACCCATTACAGGCTACAAGCGGAAAAGGTTCAATTTGAGTGGGAGTATTTCGCTAGCCACTGCGGAGGCATTAGACCTCACGAAAGCAATAGGTACTTTACTCCCTCCTAGAGGGACGGAGCTCGGGTGTAGAGCTCATGTTATGCACATGCACATGAATGACATAATTAACAAGTAAATAAAACATGAATGAATAACAACACATATATACAAAAGGTTCAATTTTATTTAGCTTTTGGATAACACAAATTATTTGCTGGCCTGACTCTCAAAGTCCCCAGTGGAGTCGCCAAGCTGTCGTAACGTCTAGATCCGGGGATCTATCGCTAGACATTGACTTTAGGGAGTCGCCACCAATCTTTTTTATCTAGGTGCGATTGGCCACCTAAGGAATCTGTCCTTTCAGGGAACACCTAAGTTTAAGGGTCCCTAAAAGAATAGGTTCAGGTCTACTAACCAGAACAGGGTTCGGGAGTTCGGTTACGTGTGAGGAAGGTTATAGCACCCTCACAACGCCCATCAAAAGATGGTACCAGCTTAAATTTGTGTTATCCAAAAGCCTTAAAATTTTACCAAGTAATTAATTATTGAAATTATTCTCAATTGACTCTAATACTTTTAGCAGAAAATTGAGAAAATTCCCTCACCTCAAGAGTATGCAAGAAAAACTACTGTTTCACTTGCAGAGGCTCCGTCGTCGGATTATTTAAAGAAAAAACAAAATCAAAATTAAGATAGAAAGGAAGGAAAGAATGATTTTTTTTGTAGGGAAAATTGATACTTTCAACTTTTCCCCAAAAATATTTTTTGAAATTTCGATTTTCAAGGAAAATTGATACTTTCAACTTTTCCTCAAAAATTTTTTTTGAAAATTTATTTCTAAGGAAAATTGATACTTTCAACTTTTCCCAAAAATATTTTTTTTTGAAATTTTATTTTAAGGAAAATTGATACTTTCAACTTTTCCCAAAAATATTTTTTTTGGAAATTTATTTCTAAGGAAAATTGATACTTTCAACTTTTCCCTAAAAATATTTTTTTAAATTTATTTCTAAGGAAAATTGATACTTTCAACTTTTCTAAAAATATTTTTTTTTGAAATTTATTTCTGAGGAAAATTGATACTTTCAACTTTTCCCTATGGAAATTTATTTCTAAGGAAAATTGATACTTTCAACTTTTCCCTAAAAATATATTTTTTTGGAATTTTTTATTTTTATTTAAAAAAATAAAATAATAAAAAAAAATAAATAAAAATAAAAAAAGAATATTACATAAACCTAATCTAATAAATAAAAAATAAAATAAACAAATAAACAAAGAAAAAAAATTCAAAAAAAAAAAAAAAAACCTGGAGCGGCTCGGATCGCGGCTCGGCTCGGCTCGGCTCAAGGAGGAAAACGGCTCGGGGGAGCGGCTTGGCTTGGCTCGGCTCGGCTCGGCTCGGAGGGGGCTGGCACGCGCGGGTCAGAAAGCGGGTCGACGCCCGGGTCGGGTCGGGTTCGGCAAAACGCGCGGATCCTCTGGGTTACTTAAGGCCAAAACGACGTCGTTTTGGGAGGGTATAAAAGGCAATCCCCTTCGTTTTTTCGGCAGAACGCTCCTCCCTCTCTCTCTCTTCTTCCTTTTTCTCTCCCTTCTCTCTAGAAACTGAAGAACACCGGTGCCGGATTCTGGAAAATTTCACCGGAATCTGGAAATTTCACCGAAATATCACCGGTTTCTGGGATTCTTCGCCGAAAACTGGGTTGATCGCCGGAAACTTCAAGGTTGGCCGGAATTTTCGTCGAAATCTGGAAATTTCTCAGAAATTTCCAGAAAAAATTTTCGCCAAAAATTTCTAAAAAAATTTTCTCACTCCCAAAACACTCCTAAACTTTTTTTAGCTTCCTATACGCCTCCTTTTCTCTCAAATCAGTAGCTTTGCTTACTGTTTTCTGTGTTTTTCAGTCTACCAGTGGTCCTTTATATAGGGATTGATCAGGAGTTTCTGATCAATCCCAATTCCCCTTGGACGGGAATTCAATCTTTGAATCCAGTCTGGACTCTTCTGATTGAATTCCCATCCCAGTGGATTCTTCAACTTTTAATCCCAGCCCTCCAAATAAAAATCAAAATAAAAAAATAGATAATTAAAAAAGATAATAACAATCAGATAATCAAAAAAAAATCAGATAAAATTAACAGATAATTTAAAAAAATAAAATAAGATAAACCCAAAAATAATAAAAATAATAATAATAATAATAAATAATAATAATAATATAATAATATATAACTATATACATATAGATATATTCTAAATAAAAATAAATAAATACAGATATACAAAAAAGAAAAAAGAGAAAAAAAAAAAGAAAAAAAATACAGGATAAAAATTCAATTGGGCCTTACCCATTTGGGCCAGGCCCAATTGATCTGGACCTGAATCCATTTGAATCAGGTCCAATTGATCTGGATTTGGACCCAATTAGGTATCTACAGTCATAAAAAATAAATTTAAAATTTTTATTAGATAAAAATATAAAAATAAATATAATATAAAAATTCGATATGAGGATAAGCCATACTCTGCCCTACCTATTGACATTCTTAACCTCTACCACCTTATATCACTATAGCCACCTAAAACCATCACAAAAATCAATATTTTTCACCAAAAATTAAAATAAAAAAAAAAAACCAAAATAGCAGCCTTATGCCTTGGGGAACCAACACAACACAACATAAAAAAGCATTATTCCTTTTCGAGGAAACCATAAATCACCACAAAAAACCAAAACTAGAAAAAAAAAAAAAAAGGAGAGAATTTTGGTTTAGGGCATTTGGAAAGATTTCAGGATTTC
Organism: Durio zibethinus; assembly: GCF_002303985.1. Next base: position 5,678,620 of record NW_019168481.1, on the reverse strand, counting down.
AAATTTAGAGGAGAGGAAGGCCAAGAGAATAGGAAAGATATAGTGAAGGCTCGTTGTTTGAAGAGTGGCGAATGAGGGTGTTTTGAGGGAGGTTGAGTTATGAATTCCGATCTAGATTTAGGAAAATCGAAAAGGTTTTAGAGAAAACTAACTAAAAAGTGTAAAGATGAAGAAATGAAGAACATTTTGGTGTTTTTTAGGATGATTTCTAGTATTGAATAAAGGCGGCCAGCGATGGAAAATGTCATTCGAAATGACAATGGACGATTGAAAACTGGTTTTTTTGTGTTTTTCGATGGGCTTTTTATTTTAGAGAGAGAAATCTCTTTTTTGATAGAGAATGAAAAAAAGGCAAATAAGCTAAATGAAAGTTTGCCTTTATAAAGGTACCAAAGCTGTGTATAATTGGTAAAAAGGATCTTAACCGACCCGTAACCTGTATGGACTTGTTAGTTGGGCTTTAACTAACCAATTTTGATAATTTTTTATTATTTATTTACTCTGACTATTTTATTTATTTTAATTAGTTATTTTTTTTATTAATTCTCCTGCATATTTCAAATTTAAACTTTAAAAAATTGTTTATTTAAAAATTGGTAAAGGAAATGGTGAATTTAATTTACTTATTTCATAAAATAAATTGAAAGAATTTTAAAAATAATAAAAATAGTAATAAGTGAGAAATTTTTCCAAGATAAAATATCAAAGAAGTCCAAGTAACGATGATTCTTTAATAATTTTTAAGTGAGAGTATTTTTCTAAAATACTGTTAAAGTATTAAGGTATTTAGAAAAATATTCAATATAAAATGTTTCTGTCAACTTATAAATTTGTTTACTAAAAAAATAAAGATTTTTCTAAAATGAATAAATTGCATATAGGTGCATAAAAACCATGTTTTATTATATTTGCATCTCATGCGTATATATTATGAAAGAAAATATGAGTATTTGAAAATGAGATTCTAAAAAGCTTTTAGTAGTAATTTCTAAAAAATCTTCAAGAAAGAAAATTTCTCCTAACGTTGTCAAATGACTAGAATGTGTCTAGAATGTGTCGAGAATTTTTAATACACAAGGTTTTGTTTATTTTTTAAAAACATAAAAAAATATAAATTTTTTAAAAAATAAAACATCATGAAATATAGTAAAATTGGTCAAATCAAAATATTAGAAAAATAACTTTAAAAAGGAATAAAATATATTATTATTATTATTATTATTATTATTATTATTATTATTATTATGGTTGGAGATACCACATGATTAATTGGTCTTGCTTTTAAAATGGGTGTTGTGAGACTACCAATCCTTATTCACGCATAACTAGAGTCTCATATCAAATTATTTTTTTAATAAATCTTAATTAATTTTAGGATTTTATTAAAAAGGTAAATTTTTAGGTAACCAATCATACAACTAAAAAAGGTTGTGGTGACTCTACGTTGTGTTGTTAAAATCCTCTTGTGATCGGATCTTCAGACAAAATTATTTTGACAGCTTGTCGACTTTCTTGGGGATTATTTTTTAGAGTCAGACCAAAATTTGATTATGTGTTATTCTATGTTTTGATTTAATGGTTTTAATTGATATTTAACTTTAATTTTCTTAATTTAAAAAAAAATCTGTTACATGCATGTTTTTATTTATTTCTTGTATTATATGTCATTTTTATTATTTTTTGTCCTTATATTGCTTAGGATAGGAGTTGTGACATTATGTTCTCTCATTCATACGATGACATATTTATATCATGCATAAACATTATACCTAAGCACCAAATTACTTATACTCTTGTAAGGTAATAACTTTTGTAATGGTAAGCGAAATATTTCAAATTTAAATTTTTTCATAAACATTATACCTAAGCACCAAATTACTTATACTCTTGTAAGGTAATAACTTTTGTAATGGTAAGCGAAATATTTCAAATTTAAATTTTTTCATTTGCAACCTGTGATAAATAAGAATAAGGGTGTCTTACTAGTTCAACGTAGACGCAAGTGAAGAATAATTTAAAGACCTTTAGATGCATAAAAATCTAAACCAAGCATGTAGTGAACTACGTAGGAATAACCCTATGTCAATCCCTTTTGTAGAAATTATCCAAAATTATGACACATTGAACATTTTTTATAACATTTTTTCTTAGATTAATAGTAAAATAACTTTATATGTGTATCTATTACAACTAAAAAACAAAAAATACAAAGAAGAAATTTTAGAAAATTAAAAAATTTATTTCTTTTGTTTGAAGTTAAGATTTATTATGTGGTATTGTTAAATTTAATTAAAATTATCTTGTGATTTTCTAGATTTTGTATTTTCAAAATTTTTCAAAAAATGCTACATTTCCAAAACAAATTTTTTTTCTTCAAAAAAACATTGTATTTTCAATAAAAAGAAAAAAAATATTATTTTGTAATTCTTTTTTTTTTTAAAGAAAATAAGCTTTTCTTTCACTTCAAAACAAAGAAAAAATATTGGTTTCATTTATTTCATTACTGTTATTTAAAATAAAAATAAGGTAAATGAATGATAAATGAATGTCTTAATTTTTGCTTATTTTTCAAAAGGATCTTTTTTCATTTTTTCTTTCATTAGGAAAAAAAATGATTTTTGGAAGGGTAAAAAAAAATTCAAAAAAGAGTACAAGTTTTTTTTTTGTATTAATCATTTTGTCATATAAGATAGAATAGAAATGAGAAAAGGAAAAATTCTTTTTGTTGGATTTTTTCTCCTAAGTTAAAAAAACAGCAAAAAAAAAAAAAGAAAATAATCTTGTTGCTCAAATAGTCTTTCAAAAAAGTGAGTCGATAAGTGAAAAATGGGAAAACAAGAATAATGGACTCTTTAGTAGCCAGGTGAAAGTCGTGAAAAAATAGTTTGGTGAAAAATGTCAAAAAAAAGAACAAAAGAAAAAAAAGTTTTAATTTTAGATAGAAGTTGTGTTTCCACTTTTTTTCATCAATTCTTTTATTGCATTTTGAATAGTACTCTTATCATTTGGGCATTGTATACATAAAAAGATTGCATTTTATGTCATTGCATATTATTCTTTCTTTAATCGTTATCACATCTACATAGACACTTAATTTTATTCGAATCAATTTAAATTTATTTTATTTTTATGCTTGATTTGAATATTTTAATTTGAATTAATTTGAACACCTTAATTAGGTTTACTTAACCGGGCTAATTTGGATTTCATTTAGAATTATTCATTTTCGAACCTTTTTGCATGAAGTTCCAATAAAGGCCTACAGTATAATTGTGAGCCCAAATGTAATTTTAAGGGCCCATTTCATTTTGTTAAGATTAATTAATTGTAATATTAAAAAAGAAAAAAAATTAATAAAAAGGTTGATTGCCATGGTTCAACTTTCTCTCCCTCCGACTCTATAACCACCTCTTTTAGCTTTGTATTTTTTACCTCATATTTTATCCTCATTTGACTTAACACAATTGGTAAAAACTCGATACCCAAAAAACTTATTATTGCACCATCCCAAAAATTAGCATGCTCTTCCTCTAAAATCATCATTTTATTGTCTCTAGAGGTAGCAATGGCCATCAACGATACAGCACCATGGCTACAACAACGTGTCAAAAAATTACTTTCTAAGCTCTGACTCTACCAGAACATGAAAGGGGGTTCTAAAAAACATTCTACAAGAAAGAGAGAAGAAGGGGGAAAAGAGAGGAATGAGAGATAGCAAAAATTCCTACAAGTTCTCTTCTACCCAAAAACCGCCCCAACTCCACACAATAACCCTTCCCACTGATCGACCTCCATTTAATCACTAAACAATCTCGACCCCTTCCACAACTGAGCCACCAGCAGCAAACCAATACAGCCCAGCTTTGATGTTCTATCTTCATCACTAGTTGACCTCCCCTGCTAGTTGAAACCCAGTCAGCCACCCTCAACCTCGAGCCCCCTAAACCATAGCCTAGCCTACCACCATCGAAAATCCCAAGCCCCTCATCGACCCCAAAACAACCTTTATTTCCATCATCAGTCACCTAAAGCCAACCCCATGGCCACGCTCGAAAACCACACTCCACAAGCCACCCCTATTGTCTACAACTAAAAAATCAACAAAAAAAAAAAATCCCCAAATGGGGAACCATAGAACAAAAAAAAAAAAGAAGCAAAAGCAAAAGGAAAAAAATAAGGGTTTCGGGTAGGTGGGATTTTTTAGGTCTAGGTGGATTTTAATATGTGTTTAAGTCAAGTGTGCCAAGAAATGGGTGTTACAAAATTGATATAGCCATTTTCGGGCTAAGAAAGGCCATCATCTACAATTGTAAGGGCGGCAATTCACGATGGTCCAGACTTTGGGGGCATTCAGATATCATGAAAAGGAAGATGAAAATGAAAAGAGGGACATAGTTTGATTTCAGCCTATTTTAGCAGTGACAAATGGTTTTTTTGGGGGTCTAAAGTTTTGGGTTTCAATCGTAGATCTAGGCAAATCTCAATTGGTAGAAAGAAAGATGAAGGAAAAAAGAACATTTTGGTGTAATATAAGGCCAAAAACATAATGGCTGGCTGCGATCGATGGCAAATGTCGTCGGCATTGCCAGGAACTAGGCAGCGGGGCGGCTATTTTGTTTTTCTGTTAAGGACAGATGATTTTTTTTTTCTAGAAGAAGGCTTAAAATGAGGTAAAAAAAAAAGCTTGTGTTTTTATAGCTTTAAAAAAGAAAAGGTAAGGAACAGTGCAGGTCAACTCGACCCGGTGCACCTACTTTGACCCAACCCACTCACCTGAAATCAGCAAACTTGCCACCCGCTGACCCATTCCAATTCACACCCGCTGGACCTGCCTCTGTCTCAACTTAGAACAAATTGGACCCAGGCTCCAACCCACTTGCTTTGAACCCAACTTATGCTAAATTCAATATAACTCACTTAGTTACTTGTTTATTTTTGTATGCATTTTTTAATAGATATATATCTAGTTATTTTAAATTGTTGATAATAAAAAATAAATATTATTATTATTACTTTAAAATATATTAAATGGTTAAGATTATAATTTTAATTTAACCTAGTGAAATTATATTTATAAATTCAATGAAATTAAAATTAAATCAAGACTCCGATAATGAGATATTAAAGAATTTCTAGTGATTTTTTAAAAAACTTCAAGATAATAATATTTTTCTAAAATGCTACCAAAGTACTAAAGTATTTAGAAATATCTTCAATACAAAAAGGTTTACATTTATTTATTATTTTTTAAAAAAATAATAAGGTTACAAAAAGAAAAGATCTTTTTTAAAAATAATAAAGTCACACATAATAATGCATTAATATTAATTGCATTAATTAATTAAAATACGAATCTCTAAGGATGAGATTATAAAAAATATGAGTAGTAATTTCTAAGAAATCTTTTTGTGAGAAAAACTTATTTCAATATTACTAATGTATTGGAACATTTTAAAAGTTTTTTCAATAATAATATTTTAATTTATTTTTCCAAAATAAAATGGAATAATAATAATTTTAAAAAATGAGAAAAATTTTAGAGAATGAAACAATTAAAAATCAAAATAAAAGAGCCAAAATTTTAATAATAAAATGTGATTTAAGGAAGTTAATTTTAAGTATCAAAACTAAGATAATTTTTTATAAAATCAAGAGAAAATACATAATTAATTGGTACTGTTTTTAAAATGGAGGCTGTAGGCCATTAATCATTCCCCACGCATAACCATACTCCTAAACCCAAATTATTTTTGTAGACCTCAAAATTATTTTTTAATTAATTTTAAGATTTTATTAAAAACATTTTAATAGGTGACAAATCACACTTAATTAAGAAGATTGGTGACGACCTTTCTTTTTTTGTAAATTTGTCTAACAATGCCCAAAGTTGTTATGACTATCTATGCATCCAAAAAATGTCATGTGCATCATGCAAGTTAGATATGATTTTAAAAGAGTAGATTCTTGTTTTCATTTGCATGAAAAGGTAAAAAAATGAGAGATGATAGTATAGTCAGAATGGATAAAATGGAAAAAAGCCAATATAAGATAAAAAAAAAAATAGATGTCACAGATGATTAAAAAAATGAAAAATACTATAAAGGAATCATTTGTGTAAAGAAATAATCAATCTCATGGGTCTGACTTAAAAAAGAACCTTCAATGGCAAACCTCTTATAAGGCACTTCAATCCCAACTCGAGGGGCATGTTTTTCTTATCCCATTGGTGTTCATCTTGAACCATTAAAGAAAGATCCATTTGGAATGATCGTGGTTATCATAAAGTATCACTTTAAAAATTAGACAATTAGAAGTAAAATTTAAAACCGTGAAAAATATAAGAAGTTATCACCAATATTTTTAAGGGTATCATTGACCACCAAAAAAATTTATCTTTTTAATAAAACGAGTTTAGAGTTTATTATAAAGATGATTTTGGTCCACCAAAATAAGATTGAGTTTGGCAATCAGTTACGTGTGGAGAAGAATTAGCATCCTCATAGTGCCCACAAAATTAGTACTAATTAATTATGCACTATTTATAACTTTGGACAAAACTAGTTTTTCATATGAAATTTAATAATAATTTTCTTTCTTTTCTAGTTATTTAGGAATATTAGAAAAATCTTTAGATTAAAAAAAATACCTTCAAATTCTTCGACATAAAGCCAAAATTCAAATATGATTTTTCTATTTAAGATTTATCATAACATTCCTTTAAAACTAATAAAATAACACTCTTTGTAAATGATAATTATTGATAACTCTCCAACATCCTCCAACATCTAGGCAAAGTATCAAAAGTTATATTTTACAGAATGTTATTTTAATTTATTTGTTTAAAACATTAATATTAATCATTAATAATTAAAATAAACATATATGCATTATAAATGTATTAATCTAAAAATGAGACACATGCAAATGATGATAAAATGCGAATTTAGGAATCAGGTTTTCAAATACAAAAAGACCACCTAGACTTTCAACCTCTAAGCAAAGTTTGAGTGCAACTATTTATATTTAAAATACTATTTTATTATTTTTATTTATTTATTAAAATTTTTATTTTAAGTTATGGAAATATATGAAAATCTTTAATGAAATAAATTTTTCTAAATATCCCACCATCTAAGCAGCCTTTCAAAACAAATTATTTTACAAAAAAGGTTTTTATATGAATCTTTAAAATTTAAATGAGTTTGGGGTTTCAACCAAGAACTAAGGATTTAAATTCCACCTAGGATTTAGGATGTTAGGTTTCACTTAAGGTTTTGATTTTAGGGTTTCATTTAGGGTTTTGACCCTAAGGTTTATTTAGGGTTTCGGTTTAAGATTTCAATTTAAGATTTCAATTTTAGGGTTTTGGTTTAGGGTTTAAATTTAGGGTTTGAATTTTAGAGGTTTGGTTTAAGGTTTTGAAGTTTTAGGAATTTATGAACCTTTCTAAAAATTTTCAACATTTAGGCAAACTTCTGAAACAAACTTGTATTTTGTAATTTCTCTAAAAAATAAATTTTTATAATTTTAATATATATTTTCTTTTTTATTAAAATTTTACTAATATTATTTGCTAATCTTTTATTATTTAATATTTAATAGTTCTCCAACATCTAGGTCGAATTAAAATTTTTTAAAATATAATTTTGAATTTCCTCTAACATCTAGGCAAGGATTTCAAAATTTTTTATTGTTTTTATTTTTATTTTGTTATTGTTTATTTACTACTTGTTATTATTTGATAATTAAATTATAAATGAAATAAATAATCATGGAGATTAAGGTGCCAATAATAATAATAATAATAATAATAGAAGAAAAATAAAAATAAGACCAAAATCCTAAACTAAGCCACCTTATTAAAAGAAAAAAATCTACATGGACCAATAAACCTAAAATTATTTCTTCTTTCTTGGTTTCTATGTAAAGTTTTGTCTTATTTTTGTTATTTTGTTTTTTGCAAAAACAATTGTCAATTCTCTTTTCCTTTTATTTTTATTTTTGAAACAACATTTTATTTATCATATTTTTGGACAACATCATCATTTTTTATTGTGTAAATATGGCATGAAAGTTTAGGAAACAATTTAGGAATGTAACAAGTCTTCACACAAACAAAATATGCATTCATGGAATTTGAAAGCTTTAACAATCAACTTTCACATAAAAGCAGGCAGCCAATAGAATATCTTTGCTCTTCCCAAGCTTCACAAACAAGCAATGAGGAAAGCTTTAAGCTTCCATCAAAGACCCAAACATAGGGCAAAAAAAACACTAAAATACACTCAGATAGGATGAAGTTGGAAACATGATAACAATGAACATGACTAACGCAGAAAATGCTAGAAAATTTTAAACTTAAATAGAGCAACAAATGGCATAACATACCTTTTAGTTTTTCTTTTGTTGTTTTTCATTCTTCACTATTTTTTTTTATTTTTTTCTGCTTACATCCCTTTTTTTATTGCTTTAAGGCTTTGGCTTTAAATTTTTTCCTGGTTTTTCAGTAATTTTTTTGCTACTTTTTACTGGTTTTTTCGTTTCTATTCAATTTTGGTTTTTCTTTGCTTCAATTCTTCACTGGTTGCTTCTGTCGCATGTTTTTTCTAGCATTCACTACCTAGTTTTCCTTTTTTGGTGTTGCCAGTTTAGCTTCTCCTCTTCACACTGCCAACCTCTCTTCTTCTTTCTTATTTTTCTACTATTTTCTTGTTCTATGCCCAGGTTTTGTTTTTTGAGCTATTTTCCTCTCTTTTTTCGCAACCTCATGTCTCCCCTTACTGTTTCTTTTGTTTCACACATTCACCGTTTTTACCCAAGTTTTTTTGGTTCTGTCTCTGTTATCTCCCTCTAGTTTTTTTGCTTACCTATATTTCTTGGTTTTCTTCCTTTTTCTTACTTTGCCGCATGATTTAGTTTTCTGGTTCTTCCTCTTGTTCTCTTCCTTTCATGGTTCATGTTTTTGCACTTTCATTTCAGTTTTTTTCCACCACGTAGCCTTATGTTCCTATGTTCCTAAGCTTCATGCTTTTATTAGTTTTTTCCAACAGTTGCTTTTCTTCCCCATGTGTTCTTTCATGGCTTGCCTTACCAAGCCTACATGCAACTCATGTCTCATGCAAAGCCTTTCTTGCCAGGCCTTCATGCTCTCCTTTTTTGCATGGTTTTATCTCTAAAAAAAAAAAAAAAATCAAATGGCCCACTTCTTGGTCATATTTTAGGCTTATTTCATTTTTTTTTCTTTTTTTTCTCTTTTATTTCAAAACCTCTAAAATTTTATTAGTTTTTGAGCTAAGCTCTCTTTTATTATATATTTTTTATGTATATACATATTTTAAATATTTTATATTTTATTTTTATATGTTTTTATATTTTATATTTTTTATTTATCATGGCCAATAATAGACCATTGATGGGCTTTAAGGATAACTTTTTGTTGGACCTTTTATTGGGTCATTTCAGATATTATTCGAGCCAGTGCGATGAGCCTCACTATAGGCCCTTTATTGGACCTCATCCTTAAGCATTTAAAAGTGGACGATTAATTGATTCGAAAAATTGATGATCGAAGCCTAATTGTTAAATCGAGTCCGAGTTAAAATGATAAAATTTTTTGGATAAAATTAGGTGTCTACAACTACCCCTTTTTGTATATTTATAAGGACCAAGAATAATGCAAATATGTAGACAATAATTTTGTCCAGATATTACTTCCTAAGGTAAATTTTTTGTTGTAATTTTATTTTTTTTTACTTGTTTTTGTTTTTATTTTTTATTTTTGGTTTTTTCCTTTTTTTGTTTCTAAGACGACCAAGATTAAACCGTAGGTTGAATGAGGTGACCAAGATTAAATCATAGGTCAAATAGGGTGAACGCTAATATGGACTTACATGCTAGCTAATCTGGGCTTTTGTGCTAGCTAATTATGGGTTTATGTGCCAACGAATACAGGGCTTAAAACTTTGGTATCAATTAATCTGGGTTTAAATTTTCATTAATGCTAATTAATACTGGATTTAAAACCTAGGTTGCCAGCTTGATGCCAGATAATCTAGGCTTAAATTTTCATTGGGTACCAGCTAAACTAGGCTTAAATCTTTTCATGAGTGCCAAGATAAATCAAGCTTAAATTTCATTTGGTGCTAGATAAACTAGGCATAAATCTTTATTGGTTCAAGCTAAACTGAGCTTAAATCTTTTTATGAGTGCCAGATAATTTGGGCTTAAATCTTTTCATGAATGCTAGATAATTTGGGCTTACAACTTGTATGCTAACTAAATTGGGCTTAAATTTCATTGGGTGCTAGCTAATCTAGGCTTAAATCTTTATTAGGTGCCAGCTAAATTGGGTTCAAATCTTCATTGGTGCCAGATAAATTAGGTTTAAAATTTCATTGGGTGTCAACTAAATTGGGCTTAAATATTTTCATGAGTGCCAGATAATCTAAGCTTAAATATTTTCATGAGTGTCAGATAATCTAGGCTTAAATCTTTTCATAAGTGTCAGATAAACTGGGCTTAAAGCCTTTCACTGGGTGCTAGCCAGGCTAGGTTTAAAACTTTATTGGTGCCAGCTAAATTGGGCTTTTATTCTCGAGAATTGGCAATCCCTATTAGAAATGGAAAAGGTGAAAATTTTCTTTCGAAATGAATTGAATGGTTCAGCATATTTAGATTTTTGTTCATTTAAAACAGTTTCTCCACATGAATGAGATAAAAGTGGCATATACTTTTTTCATATAAGCTCATAGATGAAATATAAGTTTTTCCAAAAACATGAATCTTTTGAAAATCAAACATGTTAAACATTTTTTAGTATTTAAATGTGACATTTTGATATATGTCAAAGTTAGCTGTAAGGGTTTGAGATTTTGAAATATTATTTTCAAATGAGAAAAAGCTAAGATTTTCGAAATCAATCCTTCTCAAACTTCTAAGACCTTAATATTTCAAATCTTTCATAAAGGTTTAGGTTATCCTTGTTCAGCATCCATCTCATTCAGTACTAAGAATGACATTCTAGGTTTGCTCTAGACTATCTTTTACAGGGTTTTCATTTTAGAGCCACATTCATTTTTTTCATTTTTTCATTTTCTTTCATTTTATTTTCTTTCTTTTTGATCTTTTTTTTTTATTATTACACCATACACTTAAGAGTTCAAACTTATCCAAAAGGGGATAATGGTCCAAATAGAAAATTAAGTAATAAAGAGAGACCAAAAAGTTCTTGGGTTTTATGGGTATTTTTTCATGAGAAATTCTTCAATTTTTAAGTATCCATACTTGATCCAATATGAACTTTTTGTACAATATAACATAAGCTAAGGTTCAAAGTTGTCAAAGAAAAGGATAGAAAGGCCCAAAATAAGTGTTTAAGGGTAATTGAAATCAAGGATCGTTCTTTCATTTGAAGGATTCATTTTAGGGTATATTCCCTTTTATTTTCTTACACTTTCCACTCATTCATTTCCTTTTCTTTTCCTTTTTTTTATCTTTCTTCATTTTTCTATTTTTTTCTTTCATTCTTTCTTTCATTTTTTTTTTTTTTTCACTTTTCCTTTTGCATTATTTCACTGAGTGAATTTAAAACTTTGAGAAACTTTTATATGACCTTTGCACCAATATAAGGGATTCTATTTGAACATCATCATTTTTTAACCCCTAAATGCATCTTTTTTTGTCTCTTAGTGTGAAAGGTGATCTTTAGTTAAGATTTACTTTTGAAAGAAAATTTATCAAGCTCAAAGGGATAATAAGAGATAAACTTTTATATTTGTAAAAGGATGATGAAAATGGCTATTTTTCATTTCAAGTATGATCACTTAAAATGAAAAGTAATTCCTTTTGAGAAAATAAACTTGAAGAAAGGCTTTTATTTCAAAAGTCTTCTCTTTTTTTTTTTTTACTTTTATTTTTTTTCCTTTTGGGGTTTTGGTTTTTCCATTTTTCTTTTACCAAGTTTTTAGATTTGTTGTCTTTATTTGGATTTATTCGAATTCTTTTAAGTGCATGATGTCATAACCATTTTCTTTATCTATTTTTTTTTTTTGTTTTTGACATGCCTTCTATAATTCATACTTTTGTCCACTTTGCTAGAAATGCAACTCATGAAAGATGTCCTATTTTAACAAACCATCCTTTATTACAAGAAAAAAATCATGTGGAATGAATGAGAAAAAGGTCATGTGGATTAAACCTCTTCAAGGTGTCAAATGGTTTATGTCACTCCACAAAAGAGAAAACATACGTTGATAATAACTCAAGTTTTCTTAAAGGTAATAAGATTTTTTTTTCTGATAAACGTGCTCCTGAAACATATGGGTCAAGCTAATTTTAGGGTAAAAAATTGAAATGTTAGTATGTTTGAGGTAATTTTACAAGACTTGGGATAACTTTGATTTTGGAAAATTTTGAAACTACAATGTAACATTAACACATCAAATTACCGCATTTGAATTCTTTAAAAAAAATGTCATGTTTGCATGATCTTCTAGGAACCACGTTTCTTTAAATTGATTGTTTCATTATTCATTACCTTGGAAAAAAAATTTACCCTTTAATATCATAACATTATTAGGTGAAAGAAAGGTTCACAAATTCAAATTCAAGGCTATTGAAGGCTCATGGCTGATGAAATGGAATCAATTGAATGATTTACAAAAAAGTTTAAAAGTATTTGATAAATTTTTAATAGTGATTGTCAACTCACTCGAGACTCTTTTCTTTTAATATAAACTTTTTTTTCTTTTTCCTCTTTTTCGCTTTTTCGTTTTTCCTTTTTTTTTCTCGTTTTCTCTCTTTTTTAAAAACATTTCTCTTTCTATAACTATAGGATTTAACTATGTGGCACTTCTACTTACATTTAACATTTTCTTTTTTACTAATTATTTTTCAAAGTAAACCTACAATATCCAAAACTTAAAGGAAATCAAAAACCTCATATAGTGATATAAATCCATAAAATATTATGATGCACAATGTTCACTCATGCAATGCAAATATATAGACTTGACCCAAAAATTCTTATTCCCATTGGTACTCTTGAGATGACATTCAAAGTTACAAAAACAAAAACTTCGCACCTGGCACTTTAACTTTAGCATTATTAACCCACAACTCTTCTATTATCAATCATCAAATTCACTAATTAGTTCTTTAAATTTTATAAGATCTGTATCGATCAAAGTATAAACTATATTTTTGAAGGCAGTACAATCTTCTATGGAATCCCTTCGACCCCATCATGAAATTCACATTTTACATTGGGATTATATCATTTCAGGTAAGAAGGCTTTTTGAGTTTTTCAAAGACAATAGAAATCATATGATTTTTCACCTGTAAGGTGAAGAGCTTAGCATAAGATATTAGGAATGAATAATACATTTTGGCTCTCTTTCTTTTACAATTTTATGAATGGCTTGGGTTGATCATTTATTCTGTGAATATTTGTGGCTAAGGAATTGGAGCACACAAATGAGATGATTGAGGAAAATCACTAGCCCAAGGTGTCAGTTAAGAACAATACAATGACCATTGGGAATAGTCATTTACCAAATATTCCTGTATCATGGGTAAGATTTCTTTCATTTCATCCTTCAATAATTGCTTTTTGAGCATATTCATCAAAAATATTCCCCTACCTTTTATTATGAATTTCCACATTAGCATCCATAATTCTTTCTCTTTTATCTCATCCTCGATTTTACCTACAACAAATAGCAAATCGATAAATTTTGAGGATGTATTTCCAATAAACTTATCATAATAAAGAGAAAAAGGTGTCCACAAATAAAAAATTCAGCTCTCTATTAGTTAAATGTGGTCGAACTTACGAAGCAACCTCTTTTCATTTAGCAACATATTCTTTGTAGCTCTCATTGAGGCTCTTTCTCATGTTTTGTAGGGTTAATCAATCTAAAGTCAACTATAGCATGTACTGGTATTACTTTAAGAATGCTAGCAAAAAATCCCTTCAAGCATGAATTTAGCTATTTTTTAGACTATAATACCAATTAGTTGCTGCCCCAGCCAAACTTTCTTGAAAGATATAAATAAATAGCTTTTCGTCACTAACATACTCATCCATTTTGTGACAGTGTTGAGCCAAATATGTCTTAAAACATTCAGTTCCATTATACTTCTCAAAAGTTAAAACTTTGAACTTGGGTGAAATAACCACATCTGAAACTAACTGAAATTCCTTTGTATCACAAGATTTACCTTTACTTTAACAGTTTGAATCTTTTCTTCTAAGAGACTATACCTTCATTCATCTAAATTCCATGATTCCTCCTTTAAAGGTCCTATGCTAGGTCCTTTGGGTTAATCATTTCCTTGAGCAAAAAACCTTTCAATAATCTTTTCCATCTCTCCTATCAAATTAATATTCTCTTGATCCTTAAAAGAAATTGTAGGGATTATGCTCAAAGAAAATTATTTTTTTAGAGCACACATGAATTGCATTCTATTGAGTGGATACATATATGGATGAATGAATGAATGAATACATGAATGCACAAATGACAAAACTCTTTGGTGAAAAGTGTGGAAATTGGAAAAAGGGCAAAAATTAAAGACAAACCGTAATTCACATGTTCAAGCATATTAACATAAAGAAACATGTCACAAACAAAAGAAATTCACAAAGTATTTTCATTTCCAAATCTATCACTTGAATACCCTTTTTGATAAGAAATTCCATCCATGTTCATCATCTTGCCACCCCTTTCTCATTGTTCCTAAACCTTTAAACCCTTATTGTCATTGGATCAAACCATTTAGCATCAATGAGCAATAACACTTTGTGTTTGAAACCCTCACAATTCTCAATGGAATGCCCCATAATCCCATCATAGTATTTGCATCTTGCATTTGGGTCAAAACATTTTAGGTACGGAAGCTTTAAAGGCTCTAAAGGCTCTAAAGGAACAAGAACAACAAGGTATCTCTCAAACAAATAGAGAAAGAGTTTTTCATATGAAATAAGGATATGATCTAACTATTTCTTTTTCTTGGATAATTTTTTGGCAATAAGTTGACTAGGTGTCAACAAATTTGATAGTGGTGCAAAGATTCAGAGTTGAGCAATTGGCTTGGGGAATAAAAGGCTAAAGATTTTGGTTTAAATGTGAACTTCTCAAAAATTGCATGACACTTTGGGGGCCTGATCCTAAAGGCTTAGAAAGGAGTTAAAGATAAACATGAAAAGGATTTGAATGTAGGTTCAGGTTCAAAATAATTGGTGAAGGTTGTACAGAACCTAGTAACTCTATCTTAGAAATTAAATTTTAGAGCTCCAAAATTTGGGTGGTCAAATCACTTATCCCTTTTATGATCCTGTCCAAACCTTCATTGTTGCTCAAACCATTGCATGTTTTAGCATGCTCAGAAAAATATATTAGACTGAGCAAGAATCATTTGATTGCAACTCCTTAAGCTTATTGGACTTACTTGGGTTAAAATTGGTAAATACCCTTGAAAAGATACCAAAATAAATTCCTTGAGTCTATCTACTGTATTTGTTAACTTTGTGAATTATTTTGTCATCTCTTGAATATCATGACCAAACTCCTCTTGATTGTATTCTAACGCACTAATTCAAGCCTCCAATTGATTCTCCATATTTGCAGTTTCTTATACCCACTAAAACAAATGTTTTTACTCAAGGTTTTAAACCAAAATGCTTATACTATTATTATTGCTAAATAAACGACACAAAATAATTCCTAATTTGCATGCTACACAAAATATATCTATGAATGCTTGAATATGATAATGATACAAAAATACAGACCAAAATGAAACAACCCAAAATATACAAATCACTTTAATGATCAATGTAAAATGCACTGATTGAATTCCAAAAAAATGACAAACTCCTTACCTATCCTAAATCTTTTTTTTATTTTTTCCTTTTCATTTTTTGGATTTTTTTCTAACTCTATTTACACAATCACCTTAAACACAAATTGCATCAGAATGCTCCATATTTCTTATTTTTGGGTAATTTCTATGAAAGAGATTGGTGTGGCTTTTAACTTCTAAATAATTTCTACAATAGGTTAAGACTGTTGATGGCTTCATGAGAAACCCCTTTTTTTTTTTTTTAAGTTTTTGATAACCGACCTAAAACAAATATCCCCTTTTAAAACATAATACCTATATAATGTATGTAACAAAATTAAAAACTAAACAGATAAAATGAATCAACAACCTAAACAAATAAATAATAAAAACAACAAAACAACCATATAATACAACAAAAAAACATAATAAATACGATGTCCTAACTTTTGATGATTTTCTAAAAGGCAACATAGCTCTAACCTAGGTAGGCTTCCTATGGCTCATGATATGATGGACTAGGATTTAATCATCTAAAAGTTCCTAAATCAAACCTTACATCATCATCTATTACAGACTAATAAGGCACACCAATCCTCACCCATTACTAACAAATGAAAAAAGTTTGATTTGAGTAGAAGTATTTCGCTAGCAAATACAGAGGTTATAATCTCACGAGAGTGTAGCTATTTAACTTCTTTCTAATAAAGATATAAACATGGTCTAGAGCTTATGCATGTAAGTGAATATGCATAATGTGCAAAGCAATACATTAATCAAAATAATATAAAACAATCACAAATACAAAATTGAAACAGGATAATAACTAACATCCAATTTATTAATAAAAAACCTTTTTTGAAAAATTAAAATGAAGAAAATTAAATTAAATATCAACTAAAACCAATTAAGTCCAAAACTTTTGATAGCGCATGATTAAAATTTTTGGCTTTACTTTCAAAAGTTTTTAGTAGAGTTGCCAAGCTGTTATAACATATCGATCTGAAAACTCGATCGCTATATGTAAAATTTAAATCTATAAAAAACATGAAAAGTCACCACTAATCTTATTAAGGGTATGATTGGTTATTCCAAAAATTTATCCTTTTAATAAAATGGGTTTAGAGTTTATTAAAAAGATGATTTTGGTCTACGAAAACAAGATTGAGTTTAAGAATCGATTATGTGTGAAACAAGATTAGCACCCTCACAACGCCCACAAAATTGATAACAATTAATTATGCGCTATTTATAACTTTAGACAAAAATGGCTTTTTATATGAAATTTAATAATAATTCCTTTTCTTTTTAAGAAATAAAATCAATTAAATTTTTTTTAAGAATATTAGGAAAATCTTTAGATTAAAAAAATACATTCAAATTCTCCGACATAAAGGCAAAATCCAAAAATGGTATTTTCATCCAAGATTTATCACAACATTCTTTTAAAACTAATAAAATAACAATCTTTGTAAATGATAATCAATAATAACTCTCCAACATCCTCCAACATTTAGGTAGAGTACTAACAATTATATTTCATGGAATGCTATTTTAATTTTATTTGTTTAAAACATTAATATTAATCACCAGTAATTACAATAAACATATACATGCATTATAAATGTATTAATCTAAAAATAGAACATATGCAAATGATTATAAAATGTGAATTTAGGAATCGAGTTTTCAAATACAAAGAGACCACAAGGACTTTCTAACCTCTAAGCAGAGTTTGGATGCGACTATTTATATTTAAAATTTCATTTTATTTTATTTATTTATTTATAAAATTTTTATTTTAAGTTATGGAAATATATGAAAATCTTTAATGAAATAAATTTTTCTAAATACCCCATCATCTAGGCAGTATTTCATAATAGATTATTTCACAAAAGGATTTTCATATGAATCCTTAAAATTTAAATAAGTTTGGGGTTTCAACTAAGAACTAAGGATTCAAATTTCACCTAGGATTTAGGGTGTCGGGTTTCACTTGGGGTTTTGATTTTAGGATTTCATTTAGGCCCTAGGGTTTTATTTAGCGTTTTGATTTAAGGTTGCAATTTAGAGTTTTAATTATAAGGTTTCAAAGTTTTAGAAATTTACAAACCTCTCTAAAATTCTCTAATATCTAGAGAAATTTTTAGACTAAGTTCATATTTTGTAATTTCTCTAAAAAATAAATTTTATAATTTTAATATATATTTTCCTTTTATTAAAATTTTACTAATATTATTTGTTAATCTTTTATTATTTTTATTTTTATTATTTAATATTTAATAATTTTCCAATATCTAGGTAAAATTAAAATTCTTTAAAGCATGATTTTGAATTCTCTCTAACATCTAAGTAAAGATTTCAAAATTTTATATCGTTTTTATTTTTATTTTGTTATTATTTATTTACTACTTGTTATTATTTGATAATTAAATTATAAATGAAATAATAATAATAATAATAAAAAAAAAAAAATAAAGCAAGAAACGGCAAAACATACCTTATGGTTTTTTTTTTCTATTTTTGATTCTTCACTACTTTTTTTTATTTTTTTTCTACTCACATCACCTTCGTTGCTTTAAGGCTTTGGCTTGAAATTTTTTATTGGTTTTTTTTTTTTTTGCATTTTTTATTGATACCTTTTACTGGTTTTTTCTTTTTTGTTTAGTTTTGGTTTTTTCTTGCTTTAATTATTCACTGATTGCTTTTACTGTAAGCTTTTTCTGGTGTTCACTGCCTCAGTTTTTTTTTTTGGTGTTGTCAATTTAGGTTTTCCTCTTCACCTTGCCAACCTCTCTTCTTTTTTCTTATTTTTTTGCTCTTTCTTTCTTTTACACCCAAGCTTTGTTTTTTGAGCTATTTTTCTCTTTTTTCCCTAGCCTTACGTCCCCTCCTGTTGCTTCTCTTATTTCACACACTCACTATTTCTGCCCAAGTTTTTTCAGTCCTACCTCTATTATATCCTCTCAATTATTTTGCTTGGCTATATTTCTTAGCTTTTTTCCTTTTTCCTGCTTTATCGTTTGATTCAGTTTTCTAGTTTTTCCTCCTATTCTATTCCCTGTTCTTTTCCTTTCATGGTTCATGTTTTTGCACTTTCATTTTAGTTTTTTTTCCATCACGTAGTCTTATGTTCCCACATTCTCGAGCTTCATGCCTTTATTAGTTTTTTCCCACAGCTATTTTTTTCCCCACATGTTCTTTCATGGCTTGCCTTACCAAGCCTTTATACAACTCATGTCATATGCATGGCCTTCCTAGCTAAGCCTTGATGCTCTTTTTTTTTTTTGCAAGGCTATACTTTTTTTAAAAAATAAAAATAAAAACTAACCAAATGACCCACTTTTTGGTCATATTTTGGGCCTATTTCATTTTTTTTTTTTTATTTGTCTTAAACCTCTAAAATTTTATTAGTTTTTGAATTAAGCTCTCTTTTATTATATATTATTTATGTATATATATTTTAAATTTTTAAATTTTATTTTTATATGTTTTTATATTTTATATTTTTATATTTTTTATTTATCATGGCCAATAATGAGCCATTAATGGGCTTTAAGGATAACTTTTTATCAAACTTTTTCTCAGGCTATTTCGGGTATTATTCGGGCCAATGCAATAGGCCTTACTATGGGACCTCTATTGGGCCTCTATGGGATCTCTATTGGGTCTCATCCTTGAGCATTTAAAAATAGATAATTAATGGACTAGAAAAATTGATGATTGAAGCTCAATTGAGAAATCAAACCTGAGTTAAAGTGATAAAATATCTTGAACAAAATTAGATGTCTACAGTGGTTTAAATGCATAAAAAATATATTATATTTTAGAAGAAAAAATATGAGTTGTTAAAGGTGGGATGAATTTTATGATTGAAAAGAAGTCTTCTTTGTTCTAGATGTGATAATTTCACCAAAATTCAAGGTTCTAAAATTTGAAAAGTACGATATAACTAAATGCCCTTAAATACATATGGCCTAATATTGTCACAGAATGGCTATAAACCCATGGTGAAAAGTTGCTTATTCATATTTTTTTGGATAATCTGACTGGTGCAACAACCAATTGGTATTTCAAGCTAAAAAGAGGTCAAATTTGCACTTAAAAAGATTTAGTACAAGCATTTTTAAAGTAATACAAGCATCTATTGAAGATAGTTCCCTATCAATTAACCCTCAAAATATGAAAAAATGCCCTAAGAAAAGTTATAAAAATTGGGGTAGCATCACAAGTACGACCATATCTTACTAATAGAAAGTTGAATTCTTTGTTTATGGATATACTATCTTCTTCATACTAGGATAAGTTGGTTGGTAATGCCTTTTCAAAGTTTGCACACTTGTTATTTTTCATGAATAAGATTGAAGATGGGATAAAAAACAAGAAAACTATGGATATCAGTGCAAGAATTAACGGTGAAAGGAAAATGGATGTTTTTTATGAACATTTTCAAGAAATAATTGTTGTATGGTTGAACAAAAAAAAATTTTATATGATGCAAAAAGAATGTTTTGATGCTTATTTTCACCTATCACGATAAATTGAAAGCATGTCTCAACCATTTTATCTTTATATCCAACCACCCAATGCTAACAATTGGTTCCATTCATTTCATCTTTATGCCTCGATGCCTTCTGCCTAAGCTTTTCCCTACCAAATGTTCACTTTGTTAGATGACCAAGAGATCAACTGAGGTTATCCTCAAGGTAATAAAAGAAAAATAGCTAAAATGTACCATACACTTCTAATGTCTTACATAGGACTTCTCACTCTTATTATCTAAAGCCACAAGATTTTCATTATCCTTACAAAGCCTATAAAGCTTCCATATCTAAAATTGTATGATCCCAACACCAAATGTGAATATCATAGTGAAGTTGAAAGACATTCCAAAGAAAATTGCACTGCATTCAAAGACAAAGTTTAATCTTTAATCGATGCAAATCCTATAATACTCAAAGTGTTTAACGATGGCTATGGTAATCAAAGGTGATAGAGTTAAGGATTAATGTTCTAAAAGGTAGCATGCCAATTAGTGGCAGTTTTTAATCTTAATTTAAGTTTTGCACATATTTTCATCTTAATAACACTTTTAAGAAAGTGAATGCTTTTGTGACTTGAATTTTTGCATGAAGTGAATAGATTTTGAGTTCAATCATTGTGCATCACATTATCTCATGAACTCGTAAATATTGTTATTTAGAGTTGTTAAATTTCTTTTAATGGTTTCTTAGGAATTTTTTAAAAAATGGAAAAATGAAAATGAAAATTTTGGATTTTATTAAAAATAAAACCCCACATAATTTGTGTCCAAAGTTGAGAAAAGAATGAGATGGTTTAAAAAAAATAAAAAATAAAGAAAAGTTTTTTAAAAGTGAAAAGAAACTTGAAAAAATTAATGATCATTATTTGGAATGAAATTACCCTAAAGAAAACCTTTTTTTTCAAACATATGCTCCCCAAATCACTTAAAAGCCTTAATGCTTGAGAGGCATCATTTCCAAATTCAAGAATTTGAAAGGAGATGACTTTTGGTTAATGAACACTGAAATGGTCAATCTTGAAAAAAAATATATTTTTTTGTATTCCTTGGAAGTCAAGCAAATACGATACTCTTTAAAGGGTTTGGATTTTGATAATTTGACATGTGTCAAGATAAAGATAAAGCTTCATATATGCCCAGACAACTCATTCTTCAAATGACCATAAATGCCTTAATTCTTTCCTCAACCTCATTTTTTTTTCATGTCTAGAGGCATATTAAAAAGCATGACTTCTTATGGCCTTTAAGACAACTAAATTTGTGCCATAACTTTTCTTAATCTAATTTAGTGAAAATAATGTGCACAACTTGAATCCAAAATAAGCTTTTTCAACATGATTTCCTTTATCACAATAACCTTTTGGCTTATCAAGATAGGGCACTTTCCTTGAATTGTGTCATTGGTAAAGATTGATTGTCATATAAAGAAAGAAAAATGTTGATGGTTACAGCATGCATTATTGAATATTGATGTTTTGGTATCTATTTTTGTTTGGTTATTCTTGTTTGAAGAGGTAAATTAAACTATGGAATATTTATAGACATAATTATAAACTTTAATAAAGTAATTTAAGCACCAATTTAGATGATAACTAAAAATTATTACCAATTTTTAGGCATCCATTAGTTTTTTCTTTTTTTAGATGCATAAGAGGTCTTAATCTGGGAATAGAAGAAGGATTGCAAGTGCTAGAATTTGAATTTCAAACATATTAAATGTTAACTTTTAAGAATAATTGAATGAATTAACTAATTAAATTCTAAGATTGCATCCATACATAAATTAACTAAACTAAGCTTTTAGATTTCAATAGGCAATTCATGTTCAAATCATGTTGGCAGTCAAACCTTGTACTAGGTGGAGTCAAATATTCAAAGGCTTCTTCATTTATAGGAGATAAAATTATAATATCATTAGAAAATGAACAAATTTAGCTTATATTCCACAAATCCAATGGCATTTTAATTTCATGTATAACATATTTCAGATTAAGAGTATATCATAAATTACATTGGGAGTAAAGTTATAGATAATATATTTACAAAAACTAAAAACAAGACCGGATAATTATTATCTAGTTATTTTGTTTATTGGAGCACATGGAATGGGATAATTGCCAAGTCAAATTTTGGTCCTTCAAAAAACCAATCAGTTGAAGAGCCAAAGTCATAATTCAAATAGCAACAACAGTTTGGCACTTGTAGATTTTAAGGTTTTTTTTAAAGAGATGATAAACAAGATCCTCACCATAACAAGCCAAAATAGAAAGAAAGAACATTTAGAATAAAAAGAGCTTTTCTATTAAAAAAATTAAAATAATATACTCAAAAGTTTAAAAAATAAATAAATAAATAAAGACTTCAAAAGTGTGAAACTCACTCCATTCAAGTGACAAATTTTTCATGCAAATCATGTACCCAATTTTGGCTTTCAAAATGAGTTTTACGTGACTGTCTAAATAGTGCAGGTGTTTGATACAAGTCCAAGAATGACACTGATACAATTTCAGTATTTGCTTATGTTTTATTAATTATTGAATTAGTTTTAAAATTTGTTAACTGTTATTTTTTAAAGGTATAAAAAGCTTTTTAGTTATAATTAAAAAGTTATTTAAGTTTTTATTTTTTTATTTCTATCAATCAATCTCTCTAATATTTATTTGCATCTAATTAAGTCTTTATTTGGATGAAAAAGTTAACACCATTAATTTTTTTATCAATTAAGATAAAATTTCATGTGACATCAATAAAATAGATAAAAGTTTCTCACATAATATAATTAATATATATGAAAATTAAATAAAATATTTTTTTTAGTTTTTTCTCTCTTTTTTTCTTTAAGATCCTTTTAAAGGTTTAATTGATTATATTTCGAAGATTAATTGATTCAATTTTGCTGTGTGACTAAATTTCATCCCATTAAGAGTTTAATTAAGTTGAAATAAAAGATTAAAAGTTTGATTAATTACAATAAAATGTTAAGGGCTTAAGTGATTATTAAATTATAATTCAAAGGTATTTTTAACCCTTTAACCTTTTTTTTTCAAGTTTTTTATTTATTTTTAAACCTTTTATCCTACTACTTATTTCACCTACTACTTATTTAGTTAAAAAAGGCATTACTGTATATGCTCTCTGTTAGCCTTGAATTGATCCTTATTTTGAAATGATAAAATATTAAGCTAAATAAGCTTTATCAAGATTTTAAAAAAGATTTATTTAGTACATGTTCTTAAGTTTTATATTTTGGTACTAAATAAATAATATGATTTTCAAAGTTTAAACAAACATTTCTTGGTTTCATATTTCTCAAACTAAAGCTATCTTTAAAGATTATTTATTTAAGCTTAAATAAAATTCCAATTGTTGTTTTTAAAGTGAACTTATTCATTTTAGACTTAATAGAATTTTGATAATATTGATTTTGAGAAATAGATTAACTTAAGAAAGTTGTTTTACAAGAATAATGTTTTCCAACATTGAACTTGTTTTATTTTTTTGTATAAATTCACAAAGTTTTAATATTTGAATTTTATATGGTTAGAAAGCCCTTTAAGTATACTTTCTAATGGATCAAACAAAATGAAATTCAAATTTTGTAAGAAAAGATTTTAAACTTTTACTAAACACTTTGTAGTTGTCTAAAACCTGCACAAAAGGTAAATTTGAAAATTCACTATAATTCGTACACAATGAATTAAGTGATGAATTTTATATGTATAGAAAACCCTTTAAGTCTAGTTTCTAAATCTTTAAACAGCTTTTGATTTGGATTTGTATAACTCAAGATATGATCAAATTAGTGAGTAGAGTACAAAATAAGATATAACAAAGTAGCTTGGCCAAATTGAACCCCTGGGTTACAGGATCGATTCCTTAGATGAACCAATCGATCAAGTCTGTTACCTGATCGATTGGGTCATATTTTTCAAGTGGAAAATGGTACAAAACATGAACCAATCGATCCTCTTATTAAAGGGATTGATTAGGTCATGCCCAGGATGTGTCAAACGGCTAGTTTCTCAAGCATTCAATAGCTATTTTCTTCTCCCAAGCATCTCCAACAGCTAGCTCTTCAATTTCTTTATATATTGGCCACTCCAACACACTAAGAAGGTTAATGAATCAAGAGAGCAAGATCAAACAAGCCATATATTTATTCTCTCAAGAGTTTTAGGGCATTAAAGTTTATCTTTGTATTTATTGTATCCAAAATCATATTTATTGTTCATTCATCATTTTTTTGTACTTAAATTTACCAAACACATAGCCTTAGAAATGTTGTTCTATTGTTTGCAAAATTACCTTTGATATACAATAGTGAAAGAGAACAAGAGGTGAGGTATCTTCTTGAGAGCTTTGTAGTGAGATTGGATAAAATAGTACAAAAGGTAGAGGTTTTTATCTTAAGCCTTAGACAAAAAAAAAAAGATAGGTTGCATTTTCAATTTAAGAATAGTGAATTAAAGCCTCGATGTAGACAACCAAAAAAAGAGGACATAGGTGCCTTATAAAGAATGACTGAACATTTATAAATCATTGTGTTTGATTTTTCTATCTCTTTCTTTTTACTTTGCATTTCGTTTAAGATTATCAATTTATCGTTACTTGTATCATATTTTGATATTGATCTTAATTTTTCATTCAATTATTTTGAAATCATTATTTGAAAATAATTTGTAAAAATCTTATTCACCTCCCTTTTGGATCACTATCTCACCTAAAAAGCTAAAATTGGTAACAGAGCTTTGGTCTCATTTTATAGGTTTAACCATCTTGAGTAAAGATCCTATAACTCAATTTTGGTTCCAACATGGTGAATAAGTCCTCAAAGTTCCTAAGGTTGATAAATTTAAATTTTGTGAATAGAGAAAAATGATAAAAATGTTTATAATGGCCCAAGATTTTAAAGCTTGGAATGTAATTAAAAAAGGGCTTGAAATTCCTTCAAATGATACAAACTACATGAGGCAAGTGATAAATGATACCAAGGCCAAGTGCTTATTATATAGAGCTCTTAACACCCATAAATTCAACATAGCATCAAAGTGTCCAACCTCAAATGAGATATGAAAGAAGTTGGATAAAATACATAAAAGATAACAATCCAACCAAAATGCATTATATCTTATGGCTTTTGAAGATGCAGAGGTAGCCTCTAATTATATTTATTCAAATTCATATGCTTTTGATGAATTGCAAGATGTTTATAATGAGCTATATATTGAATGTGAATTAATGAAGAAGAAATATAAGAAAATAATTTCAAAGTTGAATGTAGAAAATGAGTTTTAATGAATGCAAAAAATGTTTTAGAAAAAAAATGAAAAAATGAAAAAAGATTTTGAAACCTTTCAAAATAGGTATGAAAATTTAGAAAAAGAAATTTAATGTTTTGGTGAATGAAAAACAAGAGTTTTTAGATAAGAGTTTAAGTGCTAAAATGATTAAATGTAATTTTTGTAATTTTCATGGTCAAACTATACATATTTGTCCTATTAAAAGAAAAGTTTCATTTAGAATTAGGCAAGTATGGATTCTTAAAAGAACAAGAGACTTGGTCACTAACTCTCAAGGACCCAAAGTAATTTAGGTACCAAAAATCAAATGAGATTGTCTTTGTAAGTGTAATAAAGTATGGAGCTACAATGTGAGATTGAAGATTGAATACTCTAAACACACAATGGAGATGTGTAACCTTTAAATTTTTATTTGAAGAGAATTTGAATTTGGTTACCTATTCTTGATGAAATTTGAATGCTTGATTGATTATGCAAAATTTAGTTGACATTGATTACAAGACATATATTGCATAATCTTGAGAAAATGTGAGCTTGAATTGAATATGCATTTATTTTACTTTTAAATATCTTTGAGATGCTTATTGAAATTGCTTGTGGTATTAAATTGCTTAAGCATAATTTTGTTGATAAATTTTTTATTAATGCTTAATGTGATTACTTATATGCTAAATTATTTTTATATTTATGCACAAACTTAGGAGGAGCACTCAAAGCTTAATGATTTTGAGACTTTATGTTTTGCTTTGAAAATGATTTTTGCTAGAGTCAAGTCTTAAAATATAAAATTTTGTTTTAGCAAGTTTTTAATTGTAAAATAAATTTGAATACCTTGAATTCAATGATTTAAACTTGTTCAAATAAAGATAACTTGATAACTTGCAGTGATTTAAAATTTTCATAAGTACTACATACAAGTTTTAAAAGATTTTAGAGCTCAAAAAGTCAAATTTTATTTTTGAACAATTATGGTCACAAAAACCATTTAGACAATTTCAAATTGTGATATAAAACTTTTCTAAATGGTTTGAAGAGCTTAAATATGTTTTAAAACATATTTGCCCATTTAATAGCTTTTTTCAAGGAAATAAGGGATTAAGAGTTGACTTTTTGATATCCTTGTTTCTGATGCCAAATGACCACTTGAACAATTTTGTTTTGTCATTTGAAACTTGTTGGAATGGTTCAAGATGGTTAAAAATAAGCTTGACTAGTCATGAGATTTATTAAGGTCTTTTTCAAGCAAAAATGAGCTTTAGAATATCAAAAATAAAAATCATAGAAATATTAAGTTTTGAATGATTTATCCTATTGTATTTTGCATAAATATATTTGTTTGAATGATTTTGGCATGATGGAAATGATTTTGTGATTTTTATACATAATGATTTGTGATTGTTAAACATGTCTATATGATCATGATATTTAAAATTACTTAATTTGTTTATAATGCTTGGATCTTTTGAATTCTTTAAACTTGATAGTGTTATACATAATTGTCTTAACTATTAATTTGCGATTGATGAATTGATGAACTTTATGTGCTCAAATGGAATATATTGATTCTTGGTTCATCTCTAGTCTTGGTCAAGATATGTGCTTATATGATGATTGATTCAACTCGACCTTAATACTTATGATTTGAAAGTGCTTAAATTGTTTATTTCTTAATTTGTGAATATTTTTGTGATATGCTTGCTCTTGTGCTTAAATATTATATCTCTTTGATTTGTGTTTTTAAATTAACGAACTACTTATTTTTTAAAATGATATGTGTTGTTGGTTCATCTATTATCCTTGTCAAGTGTGTGCTTATATGAATATGATTGAGCTTTACTTAACATGTTTTTAACATGACTTAAGTAAATGATTGTCTTATGATACTTATTTTTAGCTTAAGTTATTATTGATTATGGCCTATAATTTATGTAGATATTTTTGTGCTTTTGTGTTAAACTTTTCTTGAATATGTTTTTAATGATAAATATGTCTTCCTTGAGCTTTTAGTGTTCATATGGCCTAAAATTTATTTTGACATATTCCTTGGTGATTTATTGAATATAAATGATTATTAAATATGTCTTCTTTGTGTTCATAAATGATCTAGAAAGGATTCATGTTTTGTACATTTCTTAAAGACTTTTGCTTTAGTGCCACCATTGTGTTATATGATGTTTATTATGATGAATGGTCTATAGCTTTGGTTAATATTAAATGATTTGCTAGCAAACTGACAACTTGTATTTAATGAGCAAAATTTTCTTTTGCCTATAATGACTTAGAATATGGAATTATTTTTTATAATTTTTATCAATTGATTTTCTTGATACTTCTAATGAAAATCCTTTGTCAAGAAATTATTTTAAGTCTATGCTAGGAGAACTTGAAATGAGCATGTATGAGCCTATATTTTTTGAATTTCAAGTATAACAAGCAAAGCATGTCATCTTCATCAATCAAGCCCAAGTACATTGAAGACTTAACTCAAATGATGTGGAATGGAAGATTCAAAACCTCAATCAACTACAATGGGCACACAACATAGCTTGAAAATGATTGAGGTAATTATATTGAATTTATACTATGTGCTTATGATTTATAATATTTAATGCATGATTTGATAAATGCTTGCATTTATATATGCAAAAATGAGATATTATATTTGAATTTATGAACACTCTACACAAATTAATCACCAAGCTACTTGATAGAATTTGTTTTAACTTTGTTAAAAGCTTGGATTGATTGATTCACTTCGATTAATATTCATGCCTAGTTCTTGATTGTTTTGATTAATAGTTTTTATTGCATAAATATTTGTTTGAATCTTTGGATGTGGATATGAGTTGAATATATTGATTTTTTTATCTTTCAATTGCCTTGACTCATGGATTATGAACTTACAAATTTGAAATTTTATATACATGTTCATTGATTGAGATCATTGAGATAGCATGTACCATAATATGTCTAAATATTTGTTTCTTTTTTGGTATATTGCTATATATGATTTAAAATGTTTTTGCATATGCTTGTATGATTTTTATTGAAAAATATGTTTGAATTGTATTTATGAACTTGCACATGTTTAGATTAAGAATATTGCTTTGCATTGAAATAATTTGAAATATATTTGAATAATTATACTTTTATTATTTCTTTGCTATAGCATATGTGCTCATCATGTTTGAAAAATCATGCTTATATAATCTCTGTTATAACATGATGACAATTGAACCTTATTGCTCATTAGTATTCATGCTTTATTATATACATATGAGCTTTTGGTTCTTGTTTCAATAGGATAGCTTATGAAAGATTACTATTATCATTTATGCATGTATTGAATAAATCTTTCATATGCTTGAAATATGTGTGCTTTATGAAAGTTGTTGAGTAAAACTGCTAACAATTGGAAACAATTAGTATCAAAATTGCTAAAGAATTTTTTTTAACTTTTATGGACATTTATTTCTGTGCTTATCCTTGATATATCTTGTACTTCTCATGCAAAATTATATGTGACTTATATTAATTAATCCTTAAATTTTAGAATACAATTTTGCTTGATTTGTTTTGTGATAACAATTGGTATGCTTTTTTATAGCATATCTTTAATAATTGGTATGAGCTTGTATGCATGTGCTTGAATTTATTCTTAATTGCTATTGATGTTTTAAATTCTAAGCACATTTTATCCTAATATGATTTATGAGTAGATTGCATGTCATTCATTATCCTTTGCTCATAAATTTCATGTAGTAAATTTGATGACTTATGCTAAAATGCTAAAATTGGATAAACTTTTGCTTTTATGCTTGAATAAATGTATGTGAACTTCATTGTGCATATTGTACTTATTACATGCATTCCAAATACTCTTGATATTATTGGTATCAAGCATTTTGTCACATGTCTTGAATTAATCTTTCTTTTGAAATGACAAAAAAGGGGAGAGAGTTTAGAGATATTTCTTCTTGTTTGCTTAGAGCAATTGATATAATGGCTTAAACATTTGGTATAAAGAGCATAAAAAAAGGAGGAAAAATGTTTCATGAATCTATTTGTTAATGATGCCTCTTTGTGTTTATTTGCTCATTAATTTGCTTATGCCTTTTTGCTATGACAAAAAATGAGAGAAATATCATATGGACAGATTTGCTTGTGCTTGATATGCATATGTCTGATTGTGCTTATTTGATATATATACTCTAATATATGTTAGTTGAGTTGTATTGGATTAGGATGCATAAATTGAGGGGAAGTTTTGCCATGCATTGTTTAAGGGAGAGTTTTTCAAAATATTTTTCAAAATCTTAAATGATTCAAAGAAGTTTTTCATCAAGTAAATTTATCTTTAAGTTTTGTCATATCAAAAAAGGGAAGATTATTAGCCTTGAATTGATCTTTATTTTGAAATGACATAATATTAAGCTAAATAAGCTTGATCAAGATTTTAAAAAAGGTTTATTTAGTACATGTTCTTAAGTTTTATATTTTGGTACTAAATAAATAATATGATTTTCAAAGTTTAAACAAACCTTTCTTAGTTTCATATTTCTCAAACCAAATATATCTTTAAATATTATTTATTTGAGGTTAAATGAAAATCCAATTGTTATTTTTATAGTGAACTTATTCATTTTAGACTTAATATAATTTTGATAATACTAGTTTTGAGAAA
Source organism: Durio zibethinus (assembly GCF_002303985.1). Next base: position 5,648,249 of record NW_019168481.1, on the reverse strand, counting down.
TATATTAACTTAAGAAAGTTGTTTTACAAAAACAAAGTTTTTCAATATTGAACTTATTTTATTTTTTTGTATAAATTCACAAAGTTTTAATATTTGAATTTTTATGGTTGGAAAACTCTTTGAGTCTACTTTCTAATGGATCAAACAAAATCAAAATCCAAGTTTTGTAAGAAAAGATTTTGAACTTTTACTAGACACTTTATAGTCATCTAAAAATTGCATAAGGAATAGATTTGAAAATTCATTATAATTTGTACACAACGAATTGGGTGATGAATTTTATATGGATGGAAAGCCCTTTAAGTCTAGTTTCTAAATCTTCAAACGGCTTTTTATTTAGATTTTTATAACTCAAGATATGATCAAATTAGTGAGTAGAGTGTAAAATAAGATACCACAAAGTAGCTTGACCAAATTGATCCCATGGGTTACAGGATCGCTTCCCTAGTTGAACCAATCGATTGGGTCCCTTACCTGATCGATTGGGTCATGTTTTTTAAGTGGAAAATGGCACAAAACATGAACCAATCAATCTTCTCATGGAATAGATCGATCGAGTCATGTCCATGATGTATCAAATGGCTAGTTTCTCAAGCATTCAATGGCTATTTTCTTCTCCCAAGCATCTCCAACAGCTAGCTCTTCAATTTCTATATATATTGGCCACTCCAACATACTAAGAAGGTTGATGAATCAAGAGAGAAAGATCAAACAAACAATATATTCATTCTCTCAAGAGTTTTAGAGCTTTAAAGTTTATCTTTGTAGTTATTACATCCAAAATCATATTTGTTATTCAATCATCATTTTCTTATACTTAAACTTAGCAAACACATAGCCTTAGAGAATTGTTTGTAAAATTACCTTTGAAATACAATGATGGAAAAGAACAAAAGGTGAGGTATCCTTTTAAGAGCTTTATACTGAGATTGGGTAAAATACTACAAAGGGTAGAGATTTTTATCTTAAGCCTTAGAAAGAAAAAGATAGGTTGTATTCTAATTAAAGAATAAAGGATTGAAGTCTTGATGTAGATAACCAAGAAGAGAGGACTTAGATGCCTTGTGAAGAAAGACCAAACCTCTATAAATCATTGTGTTTGATTTCTTTATCCTTATCTCTTTACTTTGCATTTGGTTTAAGATTATCAATTTATTGTTATTTACATCATATTTTGATATTGATATTAATTTTTCAATCAATTATTTTGAAGTCATTGTTTGGGAAGAATTTGGAGAAATCCAATTCACCTCCCCTTTTGAATCACCATCTCACCTAAAAAGTTAACACTTTCTCTCAAATATACAACCTTCAAATATCCATTTCTAATGACATGTTGATCCAACGTCAATCTACTTGTTAAGTATTAATTAAGTGTTTATTTAATAAAGTCAATAATAGAGGAGCAAAAACGTGTATATATACAAGGGAGAGATCAAGTTATATCAATATAAAATTTTTTAATTTTACATTTTTTAATTTATTGATTTTAATAGATCCAAAGGATAAAATTAAATTATTTTTTTATTTATCTTTCTCATCTCTTTGATTTATTGAAATCAATCATTAAAAAAGATATTATTTTTGTGTAACTTGATCCCTCTCATATATATATGACATAACAAATACTATATCAAAAAAATTAGTCACTCAATTATAGTTATTCTATTTTGTGTAGATTCCTTTTTCTTCTAGAACACGATCAATATTTTTTTTACTTTTTTTTTTTTGCATAGTTGAGCTTTACAATAATTATTCTTGTTACGTCTACTTATTCAGGTCAACGCAATCAACTCTCTGGATCACTTGAACAGTGCATGCCTTGATGCCACTCATCTTTACTTAAGAAGATGGCTCGCCTCTTGCTAAGGAAATAACTCGCTTAATATCCCAATAATATCTCATCAAGACATCATTTTGGAATTGAACACCTAATTTCTAATTAACCTAGAATCATTAAATACAACTCACGCTAGCATGGGATAATTATAAGTTATGCTTCACTATAATCATATAATAAGTTATTTTTTATAAAAGAAATTGTTTTAAAACACATTCCCTTTAAAATAATCTGTTTGGGTTCCAAGAAAATTAAGCAAAATTACTTGAAAATTTAATGATTTGGATTTTTTTATGTTTTAGCTATTGCTATTAGTTTTATTGCAGTTTAAATTATAAATATACTTGTACATATTATTTTATATTTTTTGTAGGTTTTTGTTATGATATTGATTTGTATATCAAATCCATATTATTCTTCTCTTTTTGGATCATGAAACAAAAGAATAAGTTACGTAGTAGATTAAAAGAACGTGATTGCCTATCACCTATCTTATTATAAGTGTTAAATATGTATTTTTTTTTTATTTTTTGTATGAAATGATTTTACTTAAGATAGGATTTTTTTTTTTTTAGTCATTAGATATGTTTGTTGCTTTGATATTATCATTTTCATGATTTACCATAAAATGAAGCTAATTATTATCCAAGCATAAATAAAAATTGTTAAAAGTAGTTTTCAATTGATTCTATTTTCTACTTAACATAAAGTGGAGGTAATTAAGTCCAAGCGTAAATAAAAAATTTCATTGATTCTATTTTCATTGCCTTTATAATTTTAAAAGTGCTTATATATTAAATAAGTATTGCTACTAATTGAAATATTTTTGATGTAATTACTCTTAATTCTAATGTTATTGTTAGTTAACCATTAGCATTTAATATTTACATTTTAGTTTATCTAAAAAAAAATCTATATTTTACTTTATCTTAATAAGTTAGATTTTTGAGTTGCCTTACATTTTCAGTGTAAAAAGATGACCACTAGAAATAACCTACTTTACAAAATCAACTATAATTTTGCATCTTTCTCTTGCATAGTTGACTATAACATGTTTAAGATCATCTTTTACTGTAGAAATTTTAGCCAACATACTGTTATGTTTGTCTTATAGTTACCCACCTTCACCTTTGTATCAAATTCAAAAGCTTTACATCAAAAGTAGACCCTTCCAACCTAAATATTGTTCTTCCTATCACCCAAAAACTCACCAACTATTTTATTTTAACTTAAAATTTCAAATTCCTATTTGTATTTTCTTAGTTGCCATTTCCTGTAATCCATTACTTTTATTATTATTTGGTTTATACAACACATGTTTGTGAGTATATCCATAAAATACAACGATCTCCTTTACTTTGTTTAAATACGTAATTTTCTTTCATTAAATTTTGTTGATCAATTGAAATGCTCTTATTCATCAGATTACATAAATTTTTATTTTGATTTATTAATTTCTTTATTTTAGAATCAATTAACAAATCCAATGTTTAACATGTAACAATTTCTTTTTCTTATTTTTTTAATAATTTTGTTTTCAAGTCTTTTGTGGAATTTATAACTTTAGTTATTCCCCAACAAGCATTTTTTTTATGATGATTATTTTATGTTTGATGCAATTATTTTTATGCATTTTTTTAATCAACTTTTAATTTTAAAATTTTAATAAAAATTCAACTAATAAAGAAGTATTGTTACTAATTGAAATATTTTTGATGTAATTACTCTTAATTCTAATGTTATTGTTAGTTAACCATTAGCATTTAATATTTACATTTTAGTTTATTTAAAAAAAAAAAAATCTATATTTTACTTTATCTTGATAAGTAAGATTTTTGAGTTGCCTTACATTTTCAATTTAAAAAGATGACCACTAGAAATAACCTGCTTTACAAAATCAACTATAATTTTGCATCTTTCTCTTGCATAGTTGACTATAACATGTTTAAGACCATCTTTTACTGTAGAAATTTTAGCCAACATACTGTTATGTTTGTCTTATAGTTACCCACCTTCACCTTTGTATCAAATTCAAAAGCTTTACATCAAAAGTAGACCCTTCCAACCTAAATATTGTTCTTCCTATCACCCAAAAACTCACAAACTATTTTATTTTAACTTAAAATTTCAAATTCCTATTTGTATTTTCTTAGTTGCTATTTCTTGTAATCCATTACTTTTATTATTATTTGGTTTATACAACACATGTTTGTGAGTATATCCATAAAATACAACGATCTCTTTTACTTTGTTTAAATACTTAATTTTTTTTTTTATTAAATTTTGTTGATCAATTGAAATGCTCTTATTCATCAGATTACATAAATTTTTATTTTGATTTATTAATTTCTTTATTTTAGAATCAATTAACAAATTCAATGTTTAACATAGTAACAATTTCTTTGTCTTATTTTTTTAATAATTTTGTTTTCAAGTGTTTTGTGGAATTTATAACTTTAGTTATTCCCCAACATGCATTTTTTTTATGATGATTATTTTATGTTTGATGCAATTATTTTTATGCATTTTTAATCAATTTTTAATTTTAAAATTTTAATAAAAATTCAACTAATAAAGAAAATAATAATGGGTTGTAAATTTTCGATTTTTAACTTCAACTGCAGGGTTGTAAAAGGTATCGCTTATAAGTTATGAGGTTTTGCATTTATTAACATGTGTGGGTTTTTTATTGAATGGAAAAAGGACATAAATTTTGAAGAATTAAAAGGTTTATGACATGTACTTTTTTTTCTAGGGTAATTTAATGATAAAACTTCATTTAAAATTTTTTCTATAATAATTTTTTATAAATATATTATTTTCTTTTTTTTATTACATAGAATTTTTTAAAAATTGAATTTTATATTAGCTTTTTAGTGTGATTGAATTGTTGTTACATTTTAATAGCTCAACTATTTATTTTTTATATTTCTTTGTTTAATTATTTTTTAGCATTAATAATTAGTAAACTTTCTTTAGAATTATTTATTTTTTTCGGTTATAAAAAATTTAAAATTATTGTTCAACATGCATGCAATTTAAAATTTTTTATATTATTAATTTATTTTATTTTAAAAAATTATTATAAATCAAAATTATCATCTTGTGTATCTCACAAACTTAAATATAATTTTTTTTTTATAATTTGATCCCTATATATATATATATATATATATGAGACACACTAACTACTATAACAAAAAAATAATTAGTCACTCAGTTATAGCTACTCCTTTTCGGTATTGCTTTCTTCTTTTTTTGGAATACTATCAATTGTTTTTTTACTATTTTCTGTTATTTTGCATAATTAAACTTTACGATAATCATTCTTGTTACATTTACTTATTCAAGTCAATGCAATCAATTCTCTGGATCGCGTGCCGAATACCACTCATCTTTACTTAAAGAATGGCTCGTCTCTCGTTAAAGAAAGGATTTATTTACTATTCTAATGACGTCTTATCGAGATATCATTTTAAAATTAAATATCTTATTTTTAATTAATTTAAAATTATTAAATATAATTTATAATTATATAAAATAATTAAATGTAACACACAACCATTTATACAAATCTTTATAAAGTTACGTATATATTTTTTATTAGCTGTCAATAATTTTAATCAAGTCATCACCTGCTATATTATATATAAGCTAACGAAGAAGCTCGCAAGACAATTCACACACTCCATATCTTTTCCCTCATAGAAGTTTCCTTACACCTCATCTTTTTCTCCCTTCCATTACTTTCAATACACTACTGATTTAAGCATCGTAGCGCGTCCAGAGAAATAACTCCGCGCCACCCGATCGTATTCTCTGACCGCAGGTCCAGACCACCTCATTCTCAACCTCTCTTCACCTCATTACAGCTAAGACATTCAAAGATACTATCAACAATTCTCTTTTGGGCTGTATCAGTGTTTAAGGGCGTCTGTTAGAGCAGTTGCCCCTAACATTGCCAGGAAAACTATTGCTGTGTTTTTTGGGTTTTTTTCCTTGAATTGTGACAACACATTTCACATTTCTTTTTCTATTTTACGGTTTTTCCGTCAATTTTGACTATACTTGTCACTTTCGCTTTTCATCTTTAATTTCGACAGAAAAGTGAAGAAGGAGAAAGAAAAAAGGGTCACATTCCTTCTTTTTCTTCATGGGCTCCAACTCCAGCTTCAAGAAGGAATGATAACAGCAAATCTACGCACAATTCTGGTGTTTTATTCTTAACTCATTGCCCGGTTGTTCATAGTAAAAGGGCTCGCCGCTTGTGTTTCTTGTCATCTTCATTTCTTAGCACCAAAATTACTTGTAATAAGCCGACGAAGTACCACGAGTTTGATAATACTGATGATGCCCTCTCTTTGTTTGATCATATGATTAAAAGGTAACCAAGGCCTTCCATTGCGGAATTTAATAAGGTTTTAGTTACTATTGTCAGAATGAAAACCCATGCTATTGTTGTTTCGTTATGCAAGAGAATGGAATTGTTTGGAATTACCCACGATGTTTATACTATGAACATCTTGATTAATTGCTTTTCCTGTTTTGGGAAAATTCTTGAAGTTGGGTCTTCAATCTGGTGCTGCAACATTCACCTTCCTCATCAGTGGCTTCTGTATCCAGAATAGAGTGGCTCAAGCGGTCAGTTTGTTTGATGAGATGGTTCAAAAGGGTTTTCAATCTGATTTAATTGCTTATAGTACAATACTTAGTGGGCTGTGTAAAACCGGCATAACAAGTGGAGCTATCAGGTTGCTGAGGATGATGGAAGAAAGAAGTTTCCAACCTAACGTTGTAGTACACACCACAGTCATTGACATCATTTGTAAGGACAGGCTGCTAACTGAGGCTTTTAATCTGTTCTCTGAGATGAAGGGTAAAGGCATTCAAACTTATGTTTTCACTTACAGTTCCTTGATTCTTGGAATGTGTAATTTAGGTCAATGGAAAGAGACTATAAGATTATTTGACGAAATGATACCTACCAATATCACTCCTGATGTTGTCACTTATAATGTATTGGTTAATGCATGCTGTAAAGAGGGGATGGTTTCTGAGGCTAAACATTTTGATGAAACAATGAAAGGAAAAGGAGTTAAACCACATATTTTCACATAAAATTCACTGATAGAAGGATATTGTTTGCAAAGCCAAATGGCAAAAGCTAGAAGAGTATTTTAGTTGATGATCAACAGTTGTGCGCCTGATACATATACTTATAATTCATGATTGATGGATATTGCAAAAGTAAGAGGCTGGATGAGGCCATGAAACTCTTTCATCAAATGTCTCATAAAGGACTAATTCCTAACGTTGTTACTTACAGAACTCTTATTAAAGGCATGTGCCTAGTAGGGATACTTTCCACTGCACAAGAACTTTTAAGTTCCTAACTACATTAATAATGCTACATTGTTGAATGGGCTATAAACATGGGAATATTCACGAGGCACTGGGATTGTTTCAAGTAATGCAAAAGAGTGGGGTGGGGCCCATATTGTCCACCGTAATATCCTAGTTGATAGCTTTTGTGAGTATGGGCGACTTGAAGAGGCAAGGAAACTATTTTGTCATCTATCTATGATATGGTTTTTTCTTTTCTTTTTTTTGAGAACTATCTATATATGATATGGTTAAAGCTTTGATGTTCGAATCTACACTGCAATGATTAGGGGACCTTGTAAAGGAGGACTGCCAAGTCAAGCTTATGAATTATTTAGGAAAATGGAAGAGGGTGGTTATTCGCCAATTAGTTGTTCTTATAATACAATGATCCAGGGGTTTCTTGCAAACAATAATGTCTCAATGGCATTACAGCTTCTTAAAGAAATGGTGGGTAAGGGATTTTCTGCTGATATATCCACTGCGACCTTTTTAGTAGAGCTGCTGTCTGGTGTTGAAATAGATTGATGCTGACATGAAATGGTTCAGATCTATGCAAAGAAAGGTATGAATATAGAGATAACTTATACTTAATTGAAGATTTGTGGAGTAGATCCGGATGCCAACCAATCTTTCCTGAGGTAAGGGGTCTCGATAGCTATTTTAGTTTCTCATATATACATATTTTTTGACATCTGGGACAAAAGCAATATTGCAAAACTTGATTATGAATTCTGGAGATAATATTTTAAGCTAGTTTTCTTTGTCCTTTTCACAGGTCATCTCAATGAAAATACAAGCACAAAATCAGTTGAATGGTCTACAAGTATCTGGAAAGCTTGTCATCATAAGCGAATCATCTTTGCAAAGAATTGAAAGAGATTACTGATCTTTTGCTTCTTCTTGTGTTAATAGCTTAATAAGCAATCTGTCTTTGCAAAGATTTGAAGGAAATTACTGATCTTCGGCTTCCTCTACTAGTTTAATTATTTCTATTTCAATTCTATGGGCTGAAAGAGACATAAATATGTAAGTTTTTGTGCTTGTCTAAATTTCCTTGAGCATGTACTCACGTATGATGTAAACGTGTTTACTTACATTTTTGTGCTTTCTCCTTCATTTTTTGTGGCTCATTTTACTCAGTTCTTCTATTCTTTCACCTATCTGGCACACCCAACTTGTTCACTAATTGTTTGGAAATTTTACTCTATCTTGTTTAATTTTTCTCTTTTATTGTTAAAAGATGAATTATAGTGTTTTATTTCCAAGGTCTATCCTTCTACTTTAACAATGATATTGGGAGAGTTCTCTGTCACTGATAGAATAGCTTTTGCCCAACTAGATATGCAATGTTTCTAAATTAAACAATTAGTCTTTTGTGACAATGACTGATTGCTTTTCTAATATTGTAACCTCATTTTCTAGTTGTATTCTTGGATCTAAAGGAAGATGGTGCTGTAAATTTTAGAAAAAGAAAGGATTCATGAATTTGGAAATAGCTCGAACTGATTCATTTACAAAATTGAGCCCTATAATGCGATAACCTCTATTTCTAGTTGGTCTGACTCAGATTTTCTTCCTTTGATCTTCTTCTGACATTAATCACATGATTGCACTATCATTATATAAAAAGGGAAATGATAATATGAGTGGTCGTGTAACAAAAAAGGAAATTGAAGTTTCTTCATGCTAATTGAATTGCTTTGCTATGTTTGAGATTTGTTAAAGATCCACAATTTGGCTGGACATTATTTGCTTAAATTTAGGTAATTTATTGTATTTGTGATGCTGAGTATTTATTGTTTCTATATTCTGGATATGTTTGTACAAATGGATTACAGATGGATAAGTATGCAAACGCACACAGAGCATGTGCAATGTAATGAATCAAACTTTCATCCAAAGTATAAAAGAAAGTTAAGTATGACAAGTTAGATCACGTCTGTATAACATTAATTACACTAGAAGCATAAGGGTACTGATAAATCTTCCTTAAACATACTTTCCACATCTTCATGGGTTCTAATAAACAACAATACAACTTAACCATCTTTTTTTCTCCCCTCCTGCCGATGGATTACAACTGTTTGTTGACTAGACCTTTACAGAATCTGCAAAAACTAGAGCCAAACAACCTAGCCTTATGACACAGTTGTTAATCAGATTAAACTTGTAGCTGTTTTCATGGTACAAATTTAACTTGATTTACTTAGCCTTAAATAGAGAAATTTAACTATGTTGCCATTTAGACTTATTTAGTTGCAAAGTGAACTGAACTACAAAAGAAGAATGTGAATTTTGCTGAGTTTATTGAGTATATTGTCTTGACCAGAGGATAGTGATGCAGTAGTGATCATACTGCACCCTACGCTTTATTAGCAGGAATACCTTTGTTGCTTTTATTGCTCTGCTCGATGTAAACTATTGGGCTGGCTTAAAGGTTGGCACAACTCAGAAATGAGCAATCAAGAGAGATATGTTTTGTCTTTTTTATTGTAACAGTATCTTATCCTTAATATTAAACTAGGATTGTCAATAAGATTTTATGAACAGAACAGTTAAAGCTCTGCTGGTCTTTTAACTTTCAATTGATGGAACATATGATCTTGCTACGATATTATGAAAGTATTAGTAGCTATATTGGTTTGTGTAACTACAGTAAGGTGGGAAAGCAAATTGAGGTGATTGAGTGATTGAATTAGGTGTTGATGAAAAACAGATAAAGGAGTCATGGCTAGGCTGTCAATTTTGTGCGTGTTGGAGGAATGTGGCTTACATAACAGGTCTTGAAATATAAATATATCTTCACTATATGTATGATTCCTCATGCATTGGTATTATAATGTTTAATTTAATCTGTTTATGTGTTACACGTTGATGAGAGGGGGGCAAGAGTAAGGTTAGTGTCTAGCATGTGGTGGGGTTAAACATGAACCTGCAACCTATGTCTCGACGAGTAAATTTGCCTGCTTAAAGAATTAGCCAAAACTTTTGATGGTTTAATGGAATCTTGGGGAACCTGCTAATGGTTTTGTGCTGCTCTTTCAATTTATTCCAAATGGTTCACTTATTTTTAAGTTTCATGTGCTTAAAAACACTTTTTAACTCTGCTAATGCTAACTATAAAAATACTTTTTTAAGTCCATCCTTTTGGTTTCTCTCCGATCCAATGAACAGCCTGACGTGATTTATTTCTCTCTGAATGTTTTGTGTTCATATTTTTCTTTTATTTTTTATCTAGAAGGCATAATAATAAAGTATATAGCATTCGGTGATCATGCAATTGCTCTTTCAATTGCTAAAAGACATAATAATTGAATCTTTATTTTTTAAAATATATTTTAATACATTAATATTCATATATAAATAAATAATAAAAATATAATATTTAATTTTTGTATTTTATAATTTTACTTATTCTTATCAAATCGAATTTGAATTGTTTGAATAAATAATAAATTGAGTTTTAATGTAAAAATTAAAATTCAATTGAATTTGAATTAAATTTTAAACCTCAAGCTTTTAAATTAAGACAAATTTAAACTTAATAAATGATCGATTTGATTTGATTTAATTACGTAATTTTATAAAGTAATAAAGATTATTCTTGTAAGATCTTTGCTACATGATTTGTTGTGTCATTTTTATTTTTTTATTATATATTTGTGTTATTTGTTATTCAAAAAGTGAATTCTTTAAATTAAATTAATATTATATCTAAATAATTTTGATATTTTTAAAAGTTAAAACAAGAATTTGTTACTAACATTAAACAAGTAAAACCATTAAATTTAATTCACCAAAAAGATTACATGAAATTGGATTAATACCTAATTGACTTGAATTCAGTCCAAAACTACTTAAATTGCATTGGGTATGACCTAAACTCAAAATAATCCGGATTCAAAAGCAATATGAACTGGAAAAAAATTATTCTCAAAATAATTTGACCTTGAAATAATCCGCACTCAAAATGATTTAAATCCGAAATCAACTAAGAGCCGAAGTGATCCAAATAATAATTCAACCTGACCGGAATCTGCCCAAACCGAAACTTTTGCGGCCTTTGTTGCATATATGTCACCCTGTTTGCTTTTGAAGTTTCTGAAAGAAGGCCTTTTTAGCTCTTGCAAAGCTTTCCTCGATTCAAACAAAGTTTTCTTATTCTTCAAAGTATTTGCAATTGTTGCAATGGCGATTGGAAGTTCTGCACATTTTTGGGCCTCTTCAATTGTTGTAAAATACAGGTCAGATCTTTCAACAATGTCACTAACCATGTTTCTAATCGGGTTCCATGATTTTTCGTTTTTGAAAATGCTGATTGCAAAAGGTTTTTTGAATACCCATCGAGGATAAAACATTGAAATTTCTTGATGTCAACAAAATCTTGCATCCCATGTGCTCACCTCTATAAGGAAGCCCAAGAACCTCCAAATCCATTGTCACCCAAATATCATAAAAAATTATAAGAACCTTCTTCTCTTTCTTGAGTCGATCACGTTGCTGAACTCTCCTTGCATCCAGGCTCGCCTCATCAAATTTCAGGCCTAAGTTTAAAATTAAAAACGTTAAAAAATTTTAAAATTTGTCAATTTAAAAAAACTCAAAATCTTGAAAAAAGCTTTAAAAAAATTAAAATCTAAAAAAATAAAAAATATATAAGATTTAAAAAATCAAGGAAAAAAAAAAAGGAGAAAGAAAGAAGTAAAAAAAATAGAGAAGAAAGATTGACTGATTTTTGATCGAATATTTTGGTGCATGTCAAAATTGATTTACCTTAAATTAGACGATGTCGATTTAGTTGGATTCTATCTAATTTAAGGCGTATCTATCATCGATTATTTTAGATAAATTGATTGACTCTGATTATCTTAAATCTATTGATCAATTTATTTTTTTATTTTTTTAATTTCTAAATTAAAAAATATTATTTTTTTAATTTCTAAATTAAAAAATATTATTTTTTATCTTTTATTTTCAAAAATAAAAAAAAATTTAAAATAACAATGACTTAATACTTTTTGTCACTTTCATAATTTTATTAAATATTTTTGTTACCTCAATCAACTAACTAATTATATTAATAAAAAAAACAAAATACGTTATGAAAATAATATTTATATATATATATATATATATACATATATAAATTTGTATTCTCTAAATAAAGAATTAAAAAATATATCATATATAAATTTGTATTAACATATATCATTGAACTCTTTAAATAGGTTGGTATATAAAAATAAAAGAGTTCATTTAGTCGATTAATTTTGAATCAATTATCTAAAATTAAATTAATTGAATTATATTATTTTATTTTTGTTAATTGAATTAAATTTTTTAATCTTAAAAATTAATTGAAAAAAATTAATTCAATTTTATTAATCAAATAATAAAATATATTAAATTAAATTATAATTTAAATTCTAATATTTAAGATAAATTAAATAAAATCATTTAATAAAAATATTTAAAAATCAAAATATTAAATTAAAAATTTTAATAACTTGAAATGAAATGAGTAATTAATATATTTTTAATTATATATATTTTATTTTGTTTTGATTAATTTGATTTTTAAATTAAATTAATTAAAATTCAATTTTTTAAAATTAAATTTTATAATTGTCTGAAATTAATTTGATGCCGAAGCGGTTAATCAAATTAAATCGATTCTATCAACTAATTCATTAAAACCAAAATTTGGAGAAGCCATTTTATTCTACCATCCATTTGTTCTTCCCGCTACTTTACTGCCAAAAAAAAATCTGTTCCCAGTACTAGTTAGTATAATTTTGTCTTCTTTACATTTGTAAATTAGGTAGTAATAATAAGGTTTTGATCCAAGCTTAAAAAATGTTGGGGTAGTTGGCATGAATTATCAAGGTAATCGGAAGAGGTGGAGCATGGAGGAGGAGGTGGAGGCGGTGAAGCGGAGATGTCGAGTATTGATAGAGAAAATAGAATCTTTGGGCATCACCCTCAATTTCAATTCCACTTGCAAGCATACCCTCTCGAAGTTGGCCCATTCCGAGCTCTCTTTCCTCTCTCGCTTTCCCACTACAGCCTCTTCTCACTCTCTCAGGTTCTTCTTTCTCTTAATTTCACCATCAATATTTCTAACCTTGTTTACATTTAGCTCTCTGTATCTGTCTTTTTCAGTTTCAACAACAACAAAAAGGTTTCATTTTCTTGTTTTGAATGAACAGTGTCAACATTGGGCACCTGGAAGCCATTGTCCATATTCTTCAACAGCCTTTTATAACTGCGGTTTCCCGTGTTTGCAAGCCACTTCCCCTTCCATTTTCAAATAAAAATAAAACCCATTTTTCTTCCAATCCCATCCATATCCATATTGTATGTACTCTCAAGAAAAATCCAGTTTGGATTATTGTTTCTGATAGTAAAAAACCAAGGGTTTTAAGTCTAGAATCCAACAATTCCTTGATGCAGCACGGTCAACCAACACCTTAAGACCTTTCTCTATTGTCCTTTTCTTTTCAAATGGTCTCACCAACTTTATCCATCAGAAGCTTATGGACGAATTTGGGGTCTCCAAGCTAGCACTGGAGTTGTCTGACTCTTATTTTGATTTCATTGAAGAAATTGATGGCGAATGGGTTAACGTAATTTCATGGTCGTATAAGGAGGCATGTCTTCTTGAAATTAAGGTTCATTGTGTTGTGAATGATGTCATGAGTTCTGAACATGGGACGAAAGATTTGTTTGCATATGTTTTTACCCCTGAGCATCAAGGAGGGAATGTGAATCTAAAATTAGGCTTAGGCCATTATTTTTCTGCTCTTCTTTCACAAATGAAAAAGGTGGAATCTACTAAGGCGGTGGATTTTTCCGGTGAGAATGATTTTATAAACTTTGATACAACAGCTTTGATAGCTGTTGTGTCAGGAATCAGCAATGGTTGTGCAGAGGAACTTTTGAATAAACCACAGGTTGAACTGCAAAATCGGTTCAAGGGAAATTGTGAGTTTGTGATTGCCCAGGTAAAACTTTCATTCAAGTTATGTTTTTCCTATTGCTTCATGCCACATAATTTTAAGAATCTTGATGATGCAAGTTGATCCATATGGATAACTTAAGATCTCTTCCTCCTGTCTTTGTATTACCCCCATGGAAGTTAGATAGCCTAAAGTAGTTTCTAGGCATGAATCCTTAAGTTGAAAGTCATGTTTCTTGAAGGTTCAATATATTTTTGTACAAAAATTATAAAGAAATTTTTGTCTATTTGTGGATTACAGTTTGTTAATCTCTTGTTTGCATTGGCTCATGTGTCGGGCTATACGTTAATTTAAATATGAGGAATGACGGTAAGGAATATTTCTTTTGAAATTAATTATAATGGTAGGAGTTGGTTCACTGTGGCAAAGTCAGATGGTTAATGATATCTCTTCACCCAACCCAAAAACATAAAAAAAAAAAATGAAAATATGCAATTTTCATGTTGACCATTCTCTGGGTAGAGCAGGTCTAGTTAATGCTCATGGAAATATGGTCATTACATGTGTACTAATCTATGCAGTCATTCTTCTTCTTTCTCCGTTGGGACAAAAGTAAAAAAAGCCTTCTTATACCTTCTCTGTTTTTCTTTTTCCCCAACATTCACTAATGAAGCTATTAGTAATGGCAACTCATTGCTCATGGTTGCTGTGGTTAAAAAATGTACTTATCTTTGGAAATCTGAGGCTACTTCTATGATCCTTACATATCTAACGATTGAAGGAGATATTTTTCTTCTAATTGAAAGTGTCTATGGAAGTCATATGATTGGCAAGTCTTACCCCAAGTAATGTCTATTCTGCAATTGTGTTGTGGTTGATTTCCTTGACAACTTAGTAAGCTTGTTGCTGGTTTGGAATTGTTCTTCTTTCTTTTCTCAATTGGATTTATGGTCAAGGATTCAAATAGCTGTCGGATAGCGGTGTCGCGGCCATTATTTCGCGGTCGCGCCACTATCCGCCACCGCTATTGGAGAAAAAACGGGAGAGAACTTGAATCTCGTTTTATAGCGGATGAATCGCGGCTGTGAATTGCAGTATAACAGTGAATAGCGGCAATAGCGGTCCGTTATTGCCCGGTATTACTGCTATTGCCGCTATTCCTATTTTCATTCAAAAATTCAAAAAAAAAATCATCTAATTTTGTTTAAAAACTTAAAATAAAAACAACAAGAAAGAAAATAAACATAAATTTACAAATTCGGAAAAAAAAAACCCACAAAACTTAAACTTTCAAAAAAATCAATTCTCTCAAGTTCAACTTCAATCAAAATCAAGTATATGCAATTTAAAGTAAACAATTAATTCAACACTCAAATTATCTTTTTTTTTTAATTTTCAAATTTGTCATGATTTTGTGTGTTTGGGATTAGATTGTGTTATATTACATTGATAGAAAGAGTCAAAAGTTGCTGGGACTTAAAATAAGAGATAAGAAATGAGAGTGAAACTTGAGGTTTACAGAAGCAAGCAGATAGCACACACCAAATAAAAAAAAAAACTGAGAGATAGGGATGAGGATGAAAGTTTGGAGAAAAAAAATTATTGAATGCAAGGTGAAGGGATAAGAAGTTGTGTGGGTCTGTGCAATTTAGTCAAGAGACAAGAGAAGTAGACTTGAGGTTATTATTGTTGAAAATCGACCATAACATAGAGGCTATCAAGTTTGATTTATTGTAAGTTCATAAAAAACAATTCTTTTGACTCATAAATAATAATGCTCTTACTTAATTTATGAATATCTAATAACTTATTATTTGATTTATGCATAATATAATTCGGTAATAATTTGATGAGTACGGTAATTAAATAATTAAATATATTATTCGTTATGATTATTTATTTTTCACATATTTATTTATCTCTTTTTATTTTTTAATTATCATATAAATAATTTTTTAAATATGAATATTTTACTATAAATATTTTTTCTTAAATAAATAAAACACATGATATGATATAAATTACTTTAAAAATCATAAAATAAGAGGTTTTATGATTAATAATTAAAATTATTATATTTTATAGTAAGTTGAGCAAAATTTAAAAAAATTCATGACCGCAATGACCGCGAAGGTCTCTGTTATATCCGCAACCGTGACAAATACGATGCGATCGAAAACGTGACTGTTATTGCAATTTAAATCTTTGGTAGTACCTCGAATTAGTTCATAGAAAAGAATAATTCGAGTAACCTTCATCTTCTTTGTATCACAAAATCTTGTACCCTTGGCATGCTATATTATCCATGTATTTTCCTACTGAATCCTGCTAATTCAGTATTCAAAAGATATCCATTTGATTATTTTCTGCTGCTGTGCAAAATTTTAAGCAACCAGAACTATCAATTCCAGCTACCATTTTTTTTATCAAATCTTAACCTACGCCAATGAATTACAAACCCTTATTGCCTTTCCTACCATTATTATAGATTTAAGTAACTAGTCCCTTAAATTATAGCCCACTATTAATATAAAACCATGCGGGTTAATTCTGATATGCTTGCTACATTAATGTCTACGTTTTACTTGACATATCTCCCTCAACTGCCTTCCCACAAGGAGGGTAAAGCAAAAGTGATTTTGAATGACTTGTAAATTTTTTTTTTTTTGAATAAATATCAGTTTTTTTGTGATGCTGGCTTTCACCTCTGTTATTATTAGCATTATTGATGTTTTGTTTCTATACCTTTTTAATGGATAGTTTATATTAGACTTTGATCTCAGTTGGAGTAACATGTACCTCTTGACAGGCAATGTCTGAAATTCTGAACCCAATACATGTTGACCTGCGTGCTGCTGTATCCGGAAAGAGAGGCATAATATGTGAAAGTGTTCTTTCAGAGTTCAAGGAGCTAATATTGATGTGTGGAGGAGCTAATGAGAAGCACAGAGCTGATCACCTACTGAAATGCCTCCTGTGATTCTCTGACAACTCTTACTAATATATTGAAGGGTGTAGTTGCGAGTCTAAGGATTTAAGCATATGATTTATTTAGGTTTGGTGGTAGCAAATCAAACTGGCACTAAATCTGGTGTCAAATCTGAAATCTCAATTAAAGCTGCAGCAATTTTAATATAGAAGACAAATACTAAGATTCGCACCTAGGTTTTCATAGGAGTTACATGACGAAATTCTAAAGTTATTGATTTAGAGGGCAAAGTGCAGTGCTAGAAAATCACAAGAAATAGTTCCCGTTTGATGCAATAAGTTACTAGCTTATATCTATAGAGATCTAAGAATCTTATTCCTACAACCAAATATACAGCCACCAAAATTGACTTAAAACAATTGCTAAACCATGACAAAAGCCTGTACGCATAAGTAAAACTTAGTGTTCTTGGACTCAACATCTGTAAGTTCCAGCAATTCTAGAATTAGTGGAATCCCTGATGCTTAAAAACGAGGATAACAGGTAAAGTAAAACCAAACAAACCTCTATCTGTTAAGAAACTTAAAAAATGTGACAATAATTTCTGTTCTTGGTTATTTAGTTTCTAAATCTGTATAGATCAAAATTGGTCCTAATTCCAGATTTTCTTGGATGTAGAATTTGACTTTTCTCTGACATTTTTCCATGTCTAAACTTTAACAGGGTTGTGCGAGATAGGCCCTCTGAACGACTGATAGGCCTGCCAACTACAAGAAAGCTGGCACTTAAAAACAAGATTGTGTTTGGAACTGAGATTACTGGCATGCTCCGACTTTGACGGTAAATATGGCATTTGTGAAAGCAGTTGCACAGACTGGGATGTCTTTATTTACTATTGAGCATCGACCACGGGCTTTAACTGGTAACTAGCGATGCTAACCAGTGAGACATGCTGTTAAGAGAAATCCATTTTTGGTTAAAGTGTTCTAGGGCTATGTGTGCACTTGTTACCTATATCTTGTGTACAGTTGAGCAAACTCACATTTTCACTAACGGTTAGCTGTTTCAATTAATGAAAGGCATATTTGGAGAACATTTTAAAGGAAGATAACCCCTCATTGCCCATCCGATAGAGACAGATTTTGCAATAATAATTCATTGAGCACACTTTAGTTACAAACTTGGCCATTACTTTGCATATTTCAGAATCCGGCAAAACATGTTGGCTAGCAAGCTTATGAGTCATGATGGTGATCCATGATTTCTCACATGTAATTAACTCTTCTAGATGTGTTTGTGACCTGTCAGACATCTCTCTTGTTAGAGTAACAAGTTAGAGTCGGGTTACATGTTAATAATTAATTTGGTAACCAACCCATGCAAGAATGGCACTGGCATGTTGTGCAACATTTGAAAAAAAAAAAATTGTGGGAGCTTTAAAATTATTGTGCCTATTTATTGTCTTGCTAAGTAAATTGCCAATAGATTTGAGTAATATGAATGTAATAACATCTAGCACTAGTTGTTGGGACTTGGATTTTCTTCATCCTTTGATCTTCTTTTGACATTGCATGGTTGCACTATCATTATATTAAAAGGGAAATGATACTATGAGTGGTCATGTAACAGAAATGGTCTTGGAAGTTTCTTTATGTTAATTGAATCGCTTTGCTAGGTTTGAGATTCTGTTAATGGTCCACAATTTGGCTGGACGTCATGTGCTTAAATTTAGGTAATTCATTGTATTTGTGTTGTTGAATATTTACTGTTTCTACTTTTTGGGTATGTTCATAATAATAATAATATAAATATTATTATTATGAACACTTGGGTGATCAATATTATAAAACACTGCAATGAAAATAAAAATAAAAATGATAAATGATAAATTTTTATAATTTAATTTTTTACAGTTATCAGCCAATATATTTATATTCAGAATTTAATTTTCAATAAAAATGCCAAATAAATTTTATAATTCAATTTCATTACTTATCAAAATCAGTATTAAAAATTTAATACTTAATTATTCATCACTAAATTTTCAGTTTATAAGAAAGAGCCCAAGTTAATTTGTTAATTTATTAATTATAGAATTGGGTTGTTGAATGAGAGTCCAATCCCAAATAGGCCCAATGTCTTTGGGCTAGTAGAATTTGCATGGAGACCATACTTTCATGGACCAAACGTAACTAAAAAAGCCTAGAGAGTCTAATATATCTACAACTCTTTGACAATTAATTCCATGTTAGAGAAAACATGGTGGGAAGGCGCTCATACGTGGAGGTGTAATCGAGCCGAGTCAAGTCGAATAGTGAGAAGTTTGAGTTGGAACTCGACTCACAACTCGAGGTTCGATACTTGGTTCAAGCTCGATCGAGTTTTATTTTTCAAACTCGAGCTCGATCGAATTTTATTTTTCAAGTTCGAGTTTGATTCGTGATCGAATTCGAGCTACTCGAGCTCGCTTGATTAAGCTCGATTAATATGTAAAAATAAGCTCGATTCAGATACTCGACAAAAGTTTGATTATTTATGCTCGAACTCGAACTCGAACTCGGACTAAAAATATTTTATTAATTAAAATAATAAAAATATATTTAAATATAAAAACTCGATTAGGCTCGCGAGCTACTCAAATCGGATATAAGAATACTCGAATTCGACTCGATCAATAAGTCGAGCTATTCGAGCTCGAGCTCGACTCGATAATAATCGAACCGAATTTGAATTTTTTTCGAATCGAATCTGAATAGCTTGCGAGTACTAATGTATCATTTACACCCCTAATCATACATTCAGGGAGTGAAGGACCTAATGTGATAAAATCCTTGTAATCACACGTCGAAGATGAGATGTTGAGAATGAAAATAAAAATATTAATAAATTTCACAAACGTGGAAATCGAGTTGTAATTTTTAAAAGTTGAATTATCAAAATTTAAATTTTTGAAAAGTTAAATGATCAAATATATCATTATTCTTGTTTAATATCCAAAATTTATTTTTACAAAATTATAATTTTATATTGATAATATCATTTGATATGTTAGATGACATAATAATGCCAGATTATGAATGCCAGATGACGCCAAAAATCAGGTCAATTAGCTTTTAGCCTCTAAAAGCTTAATAACCAATAATTAAATTTAAAAAATGTTGTTGATCAAATTGTGATTTTCTTGTAATTAAGTGATCAAAATAAAAAAACATGAAAACTATAGGGGTTAATGTATAATTTATCGTTTAGTGCTTTAATAGTGCTTAGGTTGTTGAAATTTTGATTTGCTTTCACATTATTATTTTTAGATTACGGGTATGATTGCGAGTTTGGTTTTTGATAGATATGTATATCTGATTAAGGATTTTTAATTAATTAATTAATTATCGTTATTTTTTCATTGTAGTTTTTAATTTCGAATTAATGTATTTAATTAATAGGTTTAAATTAAATTAAATTAAATTGCTTCCTTTATAGTGCTAGTGTAGAACAGAACCAACTTAATTAGCAAAAGTTAATCTGCATTAAGTTCAAGAAAAACAAAAACCAAATAAGGTATATGGTAGGAGAGTTATTATGACATTAAAGATAAAATAAAAAAATTGGACAATATTTTATTTAAATGTTAATGGAATAACATACAGAAAAACTATTCTCTTTGGCTTTGACTTCCAATAAGCGAATTTTTTTAAAAAAATTTCTCGGTAGAAATTGGCATTTTATCAAAAAAATAAAATAAAAGTGATGGGTATCCCTTCCTTCAAACTTGATCTTTCATAAGTAAAATTTTTCTTTTTCTTTAATATAATTGTGTCTATATGTTTATTTTATTATGTAAGTTAAATGATTTTTTTTTATAAATAACACAATAAATCATGTGCAACATAACGTTCAAAAAGCTAGATTTTATAAAAATTTCACACCCTAAGGCCCAAGCCATATTTATATAATAATATAGATTATTGTTACTTCTTTTTTTATGAGTTAGATTAAAAAAAAAGATGAGGGATTAATTAACACGCATACTTTTATCCTTTCAGGGAAAAAATATATAAAAGCAATTGATCATATGAACGATTTTTTTTTTTTTTGCAAACATTTTATAATTATTTGTAAAAAATTTTAAAAGTATTATTATTATTATTATTATTATTATTATTATTATTATATCCTTTTTTAGATGTGATTTTTGATCACACAATGAGAGATAAACCTCTCCCATCTGCTAAAATTTTTGTACATATCCTAAAATTCGAATGTGAAATCGTTTCAAATCCCAAATGCTGGGATGTTAACGCATCATAATTTTGTCTCTTTCAACAATTAGTTTGGCTTTCTACAAACACAGTTTGAACGCCATGCAGTAAATGCAATCCCCTATAAATGCAGACTTGCGTTTAATGTTCCACCTCTAAATAATGCATCCAACGTTTCAAGTAACAATCCAAATCTCAATTACTAAGGACAAACAAGCAACGAATGATCAACAATGAAAATAAAGTATCTCTAAAACACAGCATGAATCAATGAACAAAATGAAAAATGAAAATTTCTTGATGTATTTTATTTTTTAATGATATATTTGATTAGTTGATTGTAATCATGTATTGAGATTGATTATTAGTCTTACTCTAGCCTTAAGAGAGATTATTTTTGTTTTTCATCCTTCATACTTTGATTTAGGTTAAAATCTCCATGGAATTTTAAAAATTATTAATTGAAAAAAAGCCACGTAAATTGGTTCTACGGATTTATTTAGTTATAAACATTAATTTGTCATCATCTCCAAATGTCCTTTCATTTTCATATTGGTTTACTTCAGTTATGAGACTTGTACATGAAAGTTAGGGCTTTATTGTAGGTTGTTGAAATTTTAATTTGGTTTCATCTTATTATTATTTTTACATTACTGGTGTGAATATATGAATTTGGTTTTTGATAGCAATGTAATATGATTTTTTATTGATTTTAGTTTTAGTGCATTAATTGTAGGCAGTTGAAATTCTAATTTGTTTCACATCATTGTTCTTATATTTATTTATGGTTTTGAAAATGAGCTTGGTTTTTGATAATTACGTAATATGGATTGTTTTAATGTTGGTGTTTTAATAGGTAGTGTTGAGGGTATTTTTGGTGATGATAAAGTGGAGCTTAGCAAGATGGTAAGGTGGATGAAAATTGGATCTGCAGCAATATGTATCGGATTATTTTGGGCTTTTTGAAAAGAAAAAAAAAATCTTGGTTACCTTGTAGGTTCATTAGGATTAGTTATTATTGTTTGTAAGTATGGGAGCATTTTAACTATAATTTTTTTATTATAATACTACAATTGTTTAATCATAATTAAGAATTTTGTGAGGATCTACCACTTATAAGAGTGGATTCCACATAATATTTTGCTAGAATCTACATAACTCTAAATCTGATTATTTAATTATAGTACAATTATTACAGGTGATATGTTCTTTATAAGTATGAGTTTCATATAAAATTTTGATCAATCTCACATCTATAATTATCAATTATAATTGATTAATTATACTACAATAATTATAAATAATACGAATCCAATTTTGAGGAAAGGAAAATGTATAAATTCACTCATTTTCTTTCATATGAAACGAAATAAATGATGAAAAGAAATAATTTTTCTTTTTGTTTTTTTTCCTTCTTTTCTCCTACCAAACACAGTTTTAACACCATGCATTTAATTGCAATCCCATAAAATGTGGACTTGCTTTTAATGTTCAACCTCTAAATAATGCATCCAACCTTCCAAATTGCAACCCAAGACCAAACTCCCCCCAATTCTCATCTGCATTTAAAGGGATTGGATTTATATGCATGGCGTTAAGACTGTGTTTGGTAGAAGAAAAGAGGAAATAAAGAAAAACTATTTCTTTTCATCATTTCTTTCGTTTCGTATGAAGGAAATAAGAAAATGGAAGGAAAATGAGTAGATTTACACACTTATAAGTAATAAACCAATTATAATTTAAAATTATATGGGATTTATAAAAAATTTATATAGAGACCATACTTATAAGTGATAAACCCTTACACAATTTTTTATTATTATTGAATAGTTATAATATTATAGTAAAAGAATTGTAAATGATATACTTTCCATAGATTGTGTATGAATGTGAGAGTTTGGCTTTCATATAGTTAAGTAATCTGATTTGAGATTTTTTGATTAATTAATTAATCTTCATTATTTTTCCAGTATACTTTTTAATTTTGATTTTAATTAATTGATAGAGTTCTAATATAGAACAAAAACCACTTAATTAGTAAAAGCAATCTATTGAGGTTTAACAAAAAACAAATTCCATAAATAAGATTTATGGTAGGAGAGTCATTATTAATTTGAAGATAAAAAAATAGATAAAACCTTTTTTAAAAGTTAATGGAATAGCATAAAAATTTATTTTCTAGAAAACTATTTACCATACACAAACTTTTATTAATATTTCAATTTCATAATGATTCTTAAAAATTTCATACAACGACCTTTCAGAAGATTTTATTTGGGATTATCTTTAATGTTAGTGCTTTAATAGTAGGTTGTTGAAATTTTTGTTTGCTTTCTCATTATTAGTTTTAGATTAAGTGTACGAATAAGAGTTTGATTAATTAATTTTCTCCAATGGTTAGTAGAAACTTGCATTTGATCAAAGAAATTAGTGATGCCTATTCTTTCTTCGCACTCGATCCTTAATAGTCAACTTTTTGCTTTTGTTTAATATAATTGTATATATTATGTTGAGTTTGTTATGCAAGTTAATTGTTTTCTTTAATAAATAATAAGCAAAATTCATTGATGACATACGACCTTTTATCCATGTATTAATTTTATTTAAAATCTTTAAAAGTTATATTTATCATCTATGACTTTTATTAATATCTCATTTTCATCAATAATCTTTAAAAATTGCATTTGTCATCCACTACTTTTATTAATATTTCATTTTTATTCATGTATCAATATTTGTAACCTTCAAAAAAAATTTATCTTTCATTAATCCTTTAGTTAAAAATTAAAAAAAAAAAAAAACTCCTTATGTCCCATTTTTCTTATCTATTTTTATTTTTTGAAATGTCTCAAAACTATGTTCTATTCTTTTTGGAACATTTAAAACTTTTACTTTGTATATTTTAAAATTATTTTTATCATTTTTTTTTATTTTTTGACATTAAAAAGCATGAAACTTTAATTTTATAAAAAAAATTTAAATTTTAATATTAAATACATTAAAGTCAAAATTTTTTCTTCAATTTCATGAAAATCAATATATGATAACTATTTTGAGTCGAAGGGACTACTAAATATTCTTGTAAGCTTTAATTTTCAAGTCATGGTAAGGTCCACCAAAGAATTGTCAATTTCATTAGAAATCTAATTTATTTTCATCTTTGGCATTCTATTTATGTTTCTTTAACTTAGTAATTAGTTGTGACTTTCGTTGAAATATTATAGAATGTAATGTATTTTTGAAATATTTTTATATTAATATTTAATTTGTATTGTTATATTATTGATATATTTTATTTAACCTAATCATTAGCAATTTATCCATTTACATCTAGTCGATTATACATCCAAAATCTATCTCTATCCAATCAAATCGGTTTTGGTGCAAAAAATTATCGTCCAAATTAAAATATCAATGGAAAGTAGTTTCGTTAATACCCACGTAAGGAATTCCATCGGTAATTTTGAAAACCCTATCCCTTATTTTTCACTGTAAACCCATTGTAAATCCGTCCAAAATTGACTTTTAGGGATAAAAATTTTCGCTAAAAGGCGATCCTCTTGTGGTGGAAGTTAATAAAAAAAAAAAAAAGAAGCTCTATTAAGAATTTATTTGTTTTGAAAAAAATGACTTTCGAAAAATAAATTTTATATTATTTTTGGTTGTTTGATAAAAAAATTCACTGGTCTACAAAAAATATTATTATTTTCCCGAAAATTAATTTTTCCTTTTAATAATTAATATTATTTAGTATAATATTATTATTTTAATAATATGAATATATTTAATAATTTCTTAATATTTTCCAATTTAAAATGTATTACTTTTATATTTTGAAAATTGTATTTATATTACTATTTTAATAATAAATATAATTAAATAATATTTTGTTACGATTTAGTAATATATACTTTCAATATAAAATATAACTTTCTAATAGTTTAAATATTTTTAATATTTTAATAATAAGTAATATAATTTTAATATTATATTATTAATATAAATAATATTTAGGAATAGTGATACTATTTTAAACAGTTTAAAATATTAATATAAATAATAAATATTTTTATCTTAAGTGTTTTATATTAATATAATATTTTTATTTAAATTATTATTTTTAAAATATAACTATTTTTCAATATTAATAATTTTAATAATAAATCATTTTCATATATTTTAATAATAAATAATTTTTAATATTTTAATAGTTATATCAATATTATTTTTTAAAAAATAGATTTTTCATAAAATAATTGAACAACAGAAAACATTATTTATTGACTCATTCAAATAGTAAAAAATCTTTAATTTTTCAAAAGATGTAAATATTTTTCAAAAAATTTGTTTGACAGTCAATTTTCACAAAACAATTGAAACTTTATAACCACTATCAATTAAAGTTCAATATATATAACATAGTTACTTAAACCAACAAAAGAAACGGAAGAAACAAATCAAATATAATTAAAGGTAAGAAGTTTATTGTATGTCTCACTCAAGAGCATATCACCTACAATTACTATAATATAATTAACCAATTATAATTCAACATTACATTAGGTCTATCAAAAAAATTATATAAAGCTCATATTTTTAAGTGTGAAACTCTATATAATTCTTGATTGTGATTAACTAATTGTACTATTATAGGAAGGAGAATTGTAGGTGACATATATCCGTCTCACATAGCCCATGGTTAATAGAACTCTTAACTATTAAAATTTGAGTTTATATTTAATACACTTTTATTATACAAATTATATACATTAATAATGAAACTGATGATGTCATCTTATTATTAAGCAAATATCAACAATTAAAATAAATTAATTTTAAGCTTATGCGATGATGCATGGATATACAATTATATATATATATATATATAACTCAATTATATATAATATAACTAACAAAATTTTATATAAAAAATAAAAGATTTTAATGTAAAATAATGAAAAAATAAAAACATTGTACATCAAGATGCACTTATATAATATAATGAAAAATGTTTTGTATCACATTTCATCTAATAATTATATTTATATAAAATTAAATAATATTTGATTCCAAACAATAGAAATTTATTCTACTTAAAATCAAATTTTTATAGAAACTTTTGCTTGGTGCTGCCCCTTACTTTGGTGTAAGACATCTAGAACTCTCAGTAATAACAGCAAACCCTTGAATAGATAATGTTCATCCTTGCATTGTATTCACAAAAGTCAAAGTAGTTCAAATTGAATTTTGTATTTTTTGATGAATGGGATTGAAACTATATGGTACATATGAAACATAGATAAAACTGTAAATGAAAGTTAAATAGGAGAGCAAAAACTTGTACCAAATTCTAACAAATTTCAAATTTAACTAAAAAATCTCACCAAAATCTCTAAGGACTAAAAACTAAAAAGAGATAAAACATATGAAAACTTTCCATTCAAAAGTTAACAAAAATAAAAAAAGCTAATATTGAAAATGAGTGGATAAATAGAGTATGAATAAAAGAGATATAAAATCACCCGATAAACATAACAAAGAAAAAATTTATCAATATAAAAAGAACATGTAACGTGGTTATCAAAAGTTTCTTAATCATAATGAAATCAATACATTTGGAGGCTTTTGAAAATTACCTCTTAGTACACTTAGCATACATGATTCTCTATTTATAATAAGAATTTGAGAGATTTTTATAAATTGAGAGTAATTTATGCAAAAAATTATAATAGATTATTAATTATTTATGTAATACATATTTTATTTTGAAAAGTCTACACTATTTTGAAAATTTCTTGTAAGACAATATATTATATCAATTGTAATTAATACTTATATAGAAAGAAATATGAAAATATGTTTCCAACTAATTGGACTTTTATTTTAGGTTTGAATTTTTAGTATTATATGCCTTATATATTCATTTAGGTTAATAAATACATATATATTATTTCTTAAATACTAAATTACGATCACTAAATAGTCAATACTTTCAAAATATATTTCTTATTTGTAGTATACATGTTTGATGTTTAAAATTAAGGATTGAATTTGGTTAAAAATGATTTAAGATAATTTAATTGTAACACATTTATAAAAAGCAAGATTATTGGATATTTATATAAAAAATAAATAACCTAATTTAGCCAAATAAATATCTTTTAAATTAATAAAATGTATATGAAGTTATATCAAAATAACTAAATGCAGGATACGTGATGATTATTCAAAACAATTCATATGTCAAAAAAATAAATTATCCACATTGACTTTTTTTTTTTTTGCCTAAACTATTGGTTTTTATATATTTATATAAAATATGGAAAATATTAATATAAGTAAAGGGAAAAGGAAGCTTAATTTAAAATCAGACTCTTAATATTTTTTCAAGCGTCTTCAACTACTAAGTTAAAGGTTCGGAGATAAGCTTTATATACTGTCCATGTGACTAGTTTACTATAAGTAAAAATCAACAAGTTAAGGAACTTAAATGGAAACATGGAAATTGAATGGTTATGAAGGCATAAAAATTATTGGTTATTGTGATAAAGATATTTCTCTTAACCATGTTTTATTTTGTTTTTAAATCAACAATAGAAGTATTGAAGAAATTTGTACCTACGGGGTTCTTGTCGTTTTATCATTGCCCATGCTGCTATATAAATCTATGTGACGAAACTTTGGAATCACAAGAAAAACTAATAGCCAAAACTGTAGAAACCTCCCTACTCCAGTGACTCAAAACTATCATGGCTGGTGCTGCTAATCGACGGACAACTTTGAAGATTACGAATTCGACTAGAGATGTAGCAAGGCTGTTCTCACATATGGATTGGGCCGGGTTTGAACCAGTCCCACGGGGGATTCCGGCTGAAAAGACCATTAACTTTGAGCACATGGCTGACGCTCGAGGTTCAAGAGGAGCTGTTGTGTATGAAGTCGGGAATGGGTATCGGTGGCTTCTTGCCTGGGCCAACCAGCCGTCCTGGGCCGGCCAGACGCCTGTCGACAACCAGGTATTGAATTGTATTGTATTGTATTGTATTTGTAACAAACAATAAATTAACCCAACGCACCCAGATCCTTTATAGCTTTGAAATAATCAAATCTATCTGCAGGTCTATACTAACATTCTTGATGTCTGGGAAAATATTAATTGGGATGATATCAGTAGCCTACTCGACCGAGCTAACTCCACCAGTAATCACGCTAGAGACGGATTCACCTCAGCTGCAACGATTGATCCAAACGGTCCTGAGCCAATACTTAGGGCAGAACTCGTACAAGTTCCTCTGGGTAACTAGTAAGCTGGCTTTGCTCGATGCATTTGCATACGAGCAAACTGTGGTCGGTTGGCTGTCAAAAATAATAATGTGCCATGTGCACAACTAGTAATTTATTACTACTATCAAAATAAATAAATTTGACAGCAAGCTTCTTATGCGTGCTTAGTGTGTGTATGTAATGTACTAATGTGAAATATTTCAGATTAATCCCTGAATTAAGAAAGGCCATGAAGCCCATGCCTCATGCCATGCGCCTGTATACCTAGCTATCTGTAATATTTCATCATAATATATAACGAATAATGCAAGGTCTTTCTTTCATCTTTTTTAGTTTAATGCTTATGGGTCAACATATTTCTGATCAAGCTAAAAAAAATTACAACATTTTCTTTGAAATGTTAATCGTGGACATGGTATATAAATAACCACACGCCAAGACTGGTTGCTAGATTCAAGTTAATCATGGTATTTTTTAAAAATTTTTAAGAAGTAAATGAATTTCTTCAAGGATGAAATTAAAATAAAAGTACAAGTGATGAAATCTTTGAGAATTTTATGGTGAAAAATTTTCTCAAAATCTTACCAAAAGTATTGAGAAGATTTTTCAATAAAAATAATTTTTACGTATTATCTTAAACAATATTTAACAGTTAATTATAGAATTTTTTTTCTTTTCACATAAATCATGTAAAATTTTGAGTAATAAATGAAAATTACAAAAAAAGAACCTAAGTTAATTTGTTAATTTATTAATTAGAGAATTGGACTGTTGAATGAGAGTCCAATCCCAAAAGGCCCAATGTCTTTGGGCTAGTAGAATTTGCATGGACTAAACCTAACTAAAAAAGCCTAGAGAGTCCAATATATCTACAACTCTATGAAAATTAATTCCGTGTTAGAGAAAATATAGCATGTGGTGGCGGTTATACGTTCACGGAATGAAGAAGGACCCAATGTGATTAATCCTTGTAATCACACGTCGAAGATGAGATGTTGAGAATGAAAATAAAAATATTAATAAATTTCACAAACGTTGAAATTGAGCTGTAATTTTTAAAAGTTGAATTATCAAAATTTAAATCTTTGAAAAGTTCAATGATCAAATATATAATTATTCTTTTTTAATATCCAAAATTATAATTTTATATTGATAATATCATTTGATACGTTAGATGACATAATAATATCAGATTATGAATGTCAGATGACGTGAAAAATCACGTCAATTAGCTATTAGCCTCTAAAAGCTTAATAACCAAAAAATAAATTTAAAAAATGTTGTTGATCAAATTGTGATTTTCTTGTAACTAAGTGATCAAAATAAAAAAAAACATGAAAACTGTAGGGGTTAAATGTACAATTCATCGTTTAGTGCTTTAACAGTGCTTAGGTTGTTGAAATTTTGATTTGCTTTCACATTATTATATTTTTTAGATTACAGCATGAATGTGAGTTTGGTTTTTGATAGATATGTATATCTGATTAAGGATTTTTAATTAATTAATTAATTAATTATAGTTATTTTTTCATTATAGTTTTTAATTTTGAATCAATGTATTTAATTAACAGAGTTTAAATTAAATTAAATTAAATTGCTTTCTTTATAGTTCTAATGTAGAACAAAACCCACTTAATTAGCAAAAGTTAATTTGCATGAAATTCAAGAAAAACAAAAACTAAATAAGGTATATGGTAGGAGAGTTATTATCACATTCAAGATAAAATAAATTGGACAAGATTTTATTTAAAGTTAATGGAATAACATACAGAAAAACTATTCTCTTTGGCTTTGACTTCCAATCAGCGAATTTTTTTTTATTTTCTCCATAAAAATTGGCATTTAATCAAAAAAAAAAAAAGATGGGTGTTCCTTCCTTCAAACTTGATCTTTGATAAGTAAAATTTTTCTTTTTCTTTAATATAATTGTGTATATTATGTTTATTTTGTTGTGTAAGTTAATTGATTTGCTTTTATAAATAACACAATAAATCATGTGCAACGTAGCGATCAAGAAGCTAGATTTTATAAAAATTGCACACCCTAAGGCCCAAGCCATATTTATATAATAATATAGATTATTGTTACTTCTTTTTTTTCAGGAGTTAGATTAAAAAAATGATGAGGGATTAATTAACACACACTTTTATCCTTTCAGGTAAAAAAATATAAAAACAATTGATCATATGAACGATTTTTTTTTTTTTGCAAA
Organism: Durio zibethinus; assembly: GCF_002303985.1. Next base: position 5,617,384 of record NW_019168481.1, on the reverse strand, counting down.
CATTTTATAATTATTTGTAAAAAATTTTAAAAGTATTATTATTATTTTTTTTATTTTTCAGATGTGATTTTAGATTACACAATGACAGATAAACCTCTACCATCTCCTAAAATTCTTGTACATATCCCAAAATTCGAATGTGAAATCATCTCAAATTCCAAATGCTGGGATGTTATCATCAACGTATAATAATTTTGTCTCTTTCAACAACTATTTCGGCTTTCATCAAACATAGTTTAATTTAATGCCATGCATATAAATGCAATCGCCATATAGCTGTAGACTAGCTTTTAATGTTCTACCTATAAATAATGCATCCAACGCTTCAATTCACAATCCAAATCTCAATCACTAAGGACAAACAACCAATGAATGATCAACAATGAAAATAAAGTATGTCCAAAACACAGCACGAATTAATGAACAAAATGAAAAATTCTTCGTGTATTTTAATTTTTAATGATATATTTGATTTGTTGATTGTAATCATGTATTGAAATTGATTATTAGTCTTATTTTAGCCTTTTTTTTTTTTGTTTTTCATCCTTCATTCTTTGATTTAGGTTAAAATCTCTATGGGATTTTAAAAATTATTAATTGAAAATAAGCCATGTAAACTGGTTCTATGAATTTATTTAGCTATAAACATTAATTTGTCATCATCTCCAAATGTCCTTTCATTTTCATGCTGGTTTACTTAGTTACGAGACTTATACATGAAAATTAGTGTTTTTATTGTAGATATCATAACATATAAATTCATAAATTCACAATTAGATTTAACATAAGTATCGTCATCAATCTTTTTTATTTATATATGATTGATCACTTAAAGAATCTATCATTTTAAAAAATTTCTAAGCTTAACTAAGGCTTACTAAAAGAATAGGTTCGGATCTACAAACTATAATATGGTTCGGGAGTTCGGTTACATATGAGAAATGTTATAGCACCCCTACATGCCCATCCGATAGATAGTACCATTTTATTTTAAATTTATCCTAAGGTCTTAATTCTAATAATTTTAAATTTTTATGTTGAGTATTTGAAATAATTTTTAAGATTCTCCATCAATCTGGTAAAATTCTTAAAAATATTTTCTCACCTCAAGAGTATTCAAAGATCTTATTTGTTTCCTTGAAGATGCTTTTATCGTTGGAAAAATGTTTAATTATTATTTTTTTATTTTTTTGATTTTTTGTTTGAAAATATATCTAATTATTCTACTATTTAGGCCAAGTTAGAAATATTTTATCTTTTGAATTTTTAAAATTTTCATCATTTGGGCCTATTTAGAAATTTTTTTATTTTATTTTTTTATTTATAAAATTTTCACTATTTGAGTCAATTGAAAATTTTTTTAAAAATTTTTTTATTTATAAATTTTTCATCATTTGGGTTAATTTAGAGAATTTTTTTTTTTATTTTTTTTTGAAAAAAAATAATATGACAACCATTTTCTTGGAGTTTCATTTAAGTTCTTCACTATACGAAACAAATTTAAAGAAATTTCTCACCTAAAGATTTTTAAAAAATTTACCAATTGAAATTTCTAAGAATCTCATTCTTGAATAATTGTCACATATTTTCAACTAAAATTATTTTATTATTTTTTGTTTAAAAATAAATATTAGTTATTGTTATTGAAATTTTATTTAAATTATTTCACTATTTGGGATAAATTTAGAAAAAAATTTCATCTAAAATTTTATAAAAATTTATCATTTGAAATTTTTAAAAATTTCATTATTGGATAATTATTATTTATTCTCAAAAATTTTTCTTTTTATACTTTTTTATTATTTTTTTAAAATTTAAATAAATAAATAAATAAATAAAATACCAAAAAAAGAAACAGCTTGGCTGAAGGGTTCAGCATGGCTCAGCTCCAGGCACGAAAAAGGGCTTGAAAACGCGGTTCGGGTTACAGCTCAGCTCAGCTTATTTGAAGAGGTTGGATGGAACGTGGGTTGACCAAAAATAGGTTGCGCTGTGTCAGGTCAATTCAAATAGGAACGTGCGAATCCTGAGACTTATGACCCCTCAAAACCAACGCTATTTTAATTAACTACAAAAGTCAATTTTTTTTTTCAGATTTTCCTTCCCCTCTCTCTCTTCCTCCTTTTTCTCTCCCTCTCTCTCTAGAAACCTAGGATTCATGTTGAATACTTCATCAAAATTTGGGAAAAGCTACCGAAAACTGAAAAGTTTCATCAAAATATGCAAGTTCACTAAAAAACTCGTCGAAAACTGAAAATTTTTTAAAATTTTATTAAAAAAAAAATTTTTTTAACCCAAAAATTTCCCTAATAGTTTTACCTTTCTTAACTATCTTTTCTTTAATATTTGATTTATGTGATCTTTCTCTGATTTTTCCTCTGATTTTTTTTTTGTCTGTGTTTCTATGGAAGCATCTATTTGTAGGGTTCTGATCAAAAGAACCTTATACTCGAACATAATTCAATTTTCTTTTAATTTCAACTTCAGTCTTTAAATCTAATTTAAATTCTTCACACAGTTTCACACAAATTTAACCTGTTATATTTTTTTTATTTTTTTAATTAACAAAAATCAAATTGAGTAAAACCTTAGACAGATTGGGATATATACATTGTTTTGTTTTCGTATGAAGAATAAAAAAAGGAGATGAAATGAAAATGAGTGAATTTGCACATTTTCTTTTTCTTAAAAAAGTAAGTGTATCATTTATAATTATTATAATATAATTATTTTTTCAACGAGGACTCCACAGAAGACAAAGTAAATAATGAAAATTTAATATTTTAATAATTTTTTCCCAATGAGATCTTAAAAAACAAAGTAAACTCTTGACTCTGAAGAATTGTTTCAAACGGGGTTCAAGCCCATAAAGCCTATATAACAGATTCACCGTTATCCCATAATAGACAAAGTAAACTTAAAATATTTTTTTTCACCAGGGCTCAAGCCCGCAACTTGCCCTCGCCAAGGTCCGCTCTTGATTACAGGTGTGAATGGATGGATTTGGTGTTTGATAGCAAAGAAATTTGATTTTCTATTGTTTTTAGTTTTAGTGCATTAATTGTAGGTAGTTGAAATTCTAATTTGTTTCACATCATTGTTTCTTGCATTAATTTATGGTTTTGAAAATGAGCTTGGTTTTTGATAATTACGTAAAATGTATTAGATTGCTTTTAATGTTAGTGCTTTAATAACAGGTTGTTGAAACTTTTATTAATTTTTCGTGATTAAATCTAGATAAGATCATCTTCGTGTTATGAACAAATGATTTGCCACTTTTTCAAACTAGGGTTAGCTTTCCTAACTCTATAATTTAACATCCCCAAACTAGGATTAGGTTTTCAAACTAGTATATATAGATGATGGATGTGCTAGTGTGATAATGACAAACACAACACCAACAAGGAAGAAGGTTAACTAGAGAACACTAAAATGTCTCAAGTCACCACCAACGGTCAAATTCAAAACTTTACCAGCTTAGATCTCAATCATCTTGGACTCACAAAGATTGTCAAGTTCATGTTGTCGACCATTACCCTAGCCCAATTATACCTAAGTGTTCGAAGAATTTTCAACATGCTGGAAATCAAAATGGTGGTTCAGAGGCAGCTGTTGTATATAGCATCAAAAACAAAGAAGGCAAAGATTATGACGTAATTGTAGCTTGGTTAAACGAGCCCAATTCTCCTAATAAGGTGTATAATAATAAAAATTTATATTTGATATATTATCAATATATAAATTTTATTTACTATAAATAAATTGAATGATATCATCTTATTAATAAAGTGAATCAAATGACAACACTTCAATAATAAGTAAATTTTTAAAAAAAATTAAATTTTTATATATTTATTTCAAAATTAATATCCATTCATTAATGATTCGATATCATCTTATTTACTAATAATGTATAAAATTTATATACTTATATGAAAAATAAACTTTAATAATAATAGCAATAATGATCCTAAGTCTACCAAATTAAGCTGCACTTTACTTCTTAGTATTTTAAAGATTTTAAAACAAAGAAAAATTAAAGCTATGCATGATTACTTATATAACGCAGGTCTATACATTGGTTGCTCAATTCACGCCCTTAAATGACGAGCGTTGGCAAGAAATTCGAGGTAAACTGAACGAGTCCAGCAATAAAAGCTCCAGTACACTTGATGGTTACACCTCAGAAGTTCAAATTGGAGATGGAGATTTCCCAACACTTTCAGCAACAATAAGTTATGCTTAATTGGCTGAAGTAATAGGCTGTCAAAAGTACTAAGTAAATAAAGTGCCTTGTGCACTAGCACTCTTAGACTATTAGAGTGAATTTGGCAGCCAATAGACTATTAGTGTGTTTATGTGTTTGTAATGTAATATTTTAGTTTCCTATGGATCGTACATCCCATTTGGAAATTTCAAATATGAATAAAGAATAAGACTCTTGTTTAGTTTATAATTTTTTTTTTTTTTTGCTTAAAAATTTTTTTCTAATTATTGAATATAAAATTTTATATATATTCAAAAAGCCAAATAAAATAATAAATATAAAAAAAAAATAGCATAAATATATCATTTATTCTTTAAGGGATTATAAGAAATTGATTTCAAATTGTTATTAATTTTATTTTTCGAAATTATTATGTCTAGATTTGGTTGCAAGAAAAAAAAAACGAACTTTTTTCACTTTGTACAAAAAACAAAAATTAATTTTTTTTCCAATAAACATGTAATTTATTGATAAAGTGTTAGATTCTTAATTTATCTGATTAAATTTCAATTTTTGATAACTTCAAATACAATATATATATATATATATATCAATTTTCTTCTTTTAGTTTTTTTCCTCTTCAAGCTCACATTACGAGGGAACATATCACTTAAAGTTATTATATTACAATTAATAAAATATAATTTAAAATTATGTGAGGTTTATCCAAATTTTACATGAAATCTACACTTATAATTATAAGTGATGGCCTTCACATAAATTTTTATTGTGATTGAATAATTGTAATATTGTAATAAAAAAATTTTGTTGGTAAAATGCTTCTTATTATTACGATTGTATCAAAAATCAATATTTTGTAAAAAAAAAAGAAGTAATTTTCCCAAATTGATTCAAATTCAAAAACTAAAATTTTAATAACATGGCTAACTAATTAGTAGAGCTATTCATCACTTTAAGTAAGTTTAGGCCTGACTCGATTTGATTTTTCAAAATTTATTTTTTGTCTAAACTTGTTTCTATTTTTAATAATAAAGTTTAAGCCCGTCAAAAGCACTAATATTTAAAATTAAAAAAATAATTTTTTTAAATTATTAATTTAATTAATTTTAATTAAATTTATAAATTATTTGAACTTAGATTTAATTTAATTTTATTAAATATAATTTAAAATTAAATCATTATTTTAATATTTTACATAAAACAAATTATACTTTATCCTATTATAAATATTAAAGCACTAAACCCCTGCCCATACTTTTACACAAATCTTCCTTTCTGCAAACCCAACGGCTAAGCCGTTTTTCCACCCCGGAACACTTTTTTTTTTTTTTGTTTTTTTGTCTATTTCATTTTCACTAGCGTTTTTAACTTATCACAAATGCCCTAACTCTTAACTTTAAAACCCACCAACCAACTTCTTCCAATGACGAAAGTCCACGAAACTGGCGTTTGTGACTTCAAACGCCAACGGGTGGCCGAGTATCCGATCGAGTTCATCGACAAAGCAGACTCTAAACCCTCCATCGGTTCACCACTTCCCAGCTCTATTACTTTATCTGAAATCCATAATCAAGAAAACTTAATTAGAAAACTATCAACGGTATTCTGTTGGTTGTTGCATCAATTTAAGTGATTCTAGATTTAGTCATCTGTCATATAATGCTAGAATCATCGTATTTGTCCATGCAATTTATCTAGAAGATGATTTAGGTAGTAAGAGTTTTAGGTTTTGAACTCTACAAAATCATTTGGACATGTTGTGTCAATCATTTATGTGATTTAGCTAATGATAAAAACGCCACAAGTGAATGAACCAACAATCTCATTTCTGGACCTATACTTGATCTTACTGAGGAACATGAATATGGTATTTATGTGTATTTTGATTCTATTGCGTTTCAGTTGTTTGTAACTTTTAAGTTAGATTTTTGCCATACAAAATGAGATTGTATATACGTTGTATAATGATGTATGGGATCTAGATGAGTGACTAGATGATTATAGTCCAATTGATTATTAATGGACTTACAATATTGAAAGGTACTTCATAGGCCAGGGAGAAAGGTTTAAAGCCAATCTTGTGGCCCGAAACTTAAACAAAAAGAAAAAATTGTTTGCAAAGAATCTTTCTATCCTGTTTTTACCAATGATTTTTTTAGAATCTTTATGGCATTGGTGGCTCATTCGGTTAGGAGTTATATCAGTTAGACTTTAAGATGTCTAAATGGAGTAACCTGAAGGTTTTGTGGTTTTCTGTTCGTTAATTTGAGAAGTCCATTTCTGGACTTCACAGGCATTCATTCCGTGATATGCGAAATTGATGAGATTGTCACTGTAAAAAAAAACGTTTGTGATCAGCGTATGTGTTAAGAGGTTAGTGGGAATGGGTGGCCATGTACTTCGGGTGCTCTAAGTTGATGTTATCATATTAGCAGCTATAAACACTGACCTATTGTTTGAGACAAAAATATTTTGCCATGTCACTTCAGGTAAAGAATCTAATTGATATTCTCATTCTAGTCTGGAGATTGATATTCTTCATGACAAATATAGAGGCATATTTGGTTGGTATTAGAAAACTTACATTCAGTTTGTGTTGAATAGGTTTTGATATGCGCTGTTTTCGTAGTTAGGCACTTGTTGTAAAAGGTAACATGCTGTTAAAATCTCAGTCCTCATGATGGCAATGATAGAGCTCATGTTGAATATTCAGTATGCCTCAACTGTCAACTGTGGGTAATTTGATGTATGCTCAAGTCCATACACATTCTGATGTTGTGTATACTGTAGTTGTACTTCGGAGACACTTGAGCAATTCTGTTTTTAATCATCAGTAATCCAACATTTTGTATTTAGTTGGATAAGTGACCCTATTTCTACATGCGTGTGAAGCCAATTTTGGTAATATTGGCTAGAGGAGTTATTTCTTGGAAAGTGTGAAACAAACACTTACAGCGCCCTGAATAATGGGTACAAAGCATGTAGTAAAATGTGAAGCCATACGTCAGATTGTTGGCTGTAAAATCTCATCTTATAGCTGGTTTTGTGGTTCCAATTTTGAAGTCGTTGGGGGGATGTTTCGTGGTAAATTTGTAGTAATAGCTTTCTCTCAAATGCTAAGAGTTCCTCATGCTCCTAGTAAATAGATATCATCATTTAGTTTATTAGAGGAAAAGTAATTGAATCCATTGTTGGAGCAAATTGTAGAGCACATAATTTTCAGAGCTCATTCAGGTTGATACACTAATTAATTTTGGCTGTTAAAGTGTCTTGACAACATGACACTTATACAGGACTTGTAGAGCTTTCTGCTGTATTGAGTTAGTAGAAATTATGTGTGACAAAATCAGTTGGAATCATGTCTTTGAGAACTATCTATGATAAGGTTAAAGCTTGATGTTCAAACCTACACTGTAATGATTACGTAACTTTGTAAAGGAGTGCCTGGTGAAGCTTATGACTTATTTAGGAAAATGGAAGAGGATGGTTGTTTGCCAAATAGTTTTTCTTATAATGCAGTCATCCTGTGGTTTCTTGCAAACAATAATGTCTCAATTGCACAACAGCTTCTTAAATAAATGGTGGGTAAGGGATTTTCTGTTGATATATCCATTGCGACCTTGTTAGTAGAGCTGCTGTCTGCTATTGAAATAGATTGATGCTGACATGAAATGGTTCAGAGCTATGCAAAGAAAGGTATGAATATAGAGATAACTTATACTAAATGAAGATTTGTGGAGTAGATCCCGATGCCAACAAATCTTGCTGAGGTAAGGGCTCTCCATTACTATTTCAGTTTCTATTGTATCCATATTTTTTGACATGTGGGACAAAAGCAATATTGCAAAACTTGATTATGAATTCTGAAGATAATATTTTAAGCTAGTTTTCTTTGTCTTTTTCCCAGGTCATCTCAATGAAAATACAAGCAAAAAATCAGTTGAATGGTCTACAAGTATCTGGAAAGCTTGTTATCATAAGCAAATCATCTTTGCAAAGAATTGAAAGAGATTACTGATCTTTTGCTTCTTCTTGTGTTAATAACTTAATAAACAATCTGTCTTTGCAAAGACTTGAAAGAAATTACTGATCTTCGGCTTCCTCTACTAGTTTAATTATTTGTGTTTCAATTCTATGGGCTGAAAGAGACATAAATATGTTCTCACGTATGATGTAAATGTGTTTGCTTACATTTGTGTGCTTTCTCCATCATCCTTTTTTGCTCATTTTACTCAGTTCTTCTATTCTTTCACCTATCTGGCACACCCAACTTGTTCACTAATTGTTTGAAATTTTTACTCTATCTTGTTTAATTTTTCTCCTGTATTGTTAAAAGATGAATTATAATGTTTTAATTCCAAGGTCAATCCTTCTAATTTAACAGTGATATTTGTAGACACCCAATTGGGTCCGGCCCAGATCAATTGGGCCTGACCCAAATGGGTAAGCCCAATTCAATTTTATCTTGTATTTTTTTTCTCTTTTCTTCTTCTTTTGTATTTTATGTATTGTATTATTTATTATTATTATTATTATGTATTAATATATGTATATATTTATTTATTTATTTTTTGTTAATATTTATGTGTATTTTATTATTTATGTATATATATATATATATATATTTTTATCTTTTTTATTTTATTCATTTTTGTATTTTTACTTATCTAATTATATATCTGATATATTTTTATTTATCCTATAATATCTGTTGATTTATCTTCTCTAATTATCTAGTTTTTTTTTTTTTTTTTTTTTTTATTTTGGAGGGCTAGGATTGAAAGTTGAAGAATCCCACTGGGAGTGGGAATTCAATCAGAAGAGTCCAGACTGGATTCAAAGATTGAATTCCCGTCCAAAGGGGAATTGGGATTGATCAGAAACTCCTGATTAATCCCTATATTTATTTCCAAGGTCAATCCTTCTAATTTAACAGTGATATTTGTAGACACCCAATTGGGTCCGGCCCAGATCAATTGGGCCTGGCCCAAATGGGTAAGCCCAATTCAATTTTATCTTGTATTTTTTTTCTCTTTTCTTCTTCTTTTGTATTTTATGTATTGTATTATTTATTATTATTATTATGTATTAATATATGTATATATTTATTTATTTATTTTTTGTTAATATTTATGTGTATTTTATTATTTATGTATATATATATATATTTTATCTTTTTTATTTTATTCATTTTTGTATTTTTACTTATCTAATTATATATCTGATATATTTTTATTTATCCTATAATATCTGTTGATTTATCTTCTCTAATTATCTAGTTTTTTTTTTATTTTGATTTTTATTTTGGAGGGCTAGGATTGAAAGTTGAAGAATCCCATTGGGAGTGGGAATTCAATCAGAAGAGTCCAGACTGGATTCAAAGATTGAATTCCCGTCCAAAGGGGAATTGGGATTGATCAGAAACTCCTGATCAATCCCTATATAAAGCACCTCCTGGAACAGAATGAAAACACACAGAAAACAGGAAGCAAAGCTACTGATTTGAGAGAAAAGGAGGCGTATAGGAAGCTAGGAAAAGTTTAGGAGTGTTCTGGGAGTGAGAAAAAATTTTTAGAGATTTTTTGGCGAAAAATTTTTCTGGAAATTTCCCAGAAATTTCCAGATTTCGACGAAATTTGAATTTTTCGGCAACAATTCCGGCGAACATTGAAGTTTTCGGCGACCAGCCCAGTTTCCGGTGAAGATTCCCAGAAACCGGCGATCTTTCGGCCAACTTCCGACGAAATTTCTAGATTCCGACGAAATTTTCCAGAATCCGGCACCGGTGTTCTTCAGTTTTTAGAGAGAAGGGAGAGGAAAAGAGAAGAAGAGGAGAGAGGGAGGAGCATTCTGCCGAAAAAATGAAGGGGATTGCCTTTTATACCCTCTCAAAACGACGTCGTTTTGGCCTTAAGTAACCAGAGGATCCGCGCGTTTTGTCGAACCCGACCCGACCCGGGCGTCGACCCGCTTTCTGACCCGCGCCTGCCAGCCACCCTCCGAGTCGAGCCGAGCCGAGCCAAGCCGCCAAGCCGCTCCCCCCGAGCCGTTTTCTCTTCCTTGAGCCGAGCCGAGCCGTGACCCGAGCCGCTCCAGGTTTTTTTTTTTTTTTCTTTGAATTTCTTTTTATTTCTTTGTTTTATTTTTTATTTATTAGATTAGGTTTATGTAATATTCTTTTTATTTATTTTTATTTATTATTTATTATTTTATTTTCTTTAAATAAAAATAAAAATATATATATTTTAGGGAAAAGTTGAAAGTATCAATTTTCCTTAGAAATAAATTTCAAAAAAAAATATTTTTAGGGAAAAGTTGAAAGTATCAATTTTCCTCAGAAATAAATTTCAAAAAAAAATATTTTTGGGGAAAAGTTGAAAGTATCAATTTTCCTCAGAAATAAATTTCTAAATTTCAAAAAAAAATATTTTTAAGGAAAAGTTGAAAGTATCAATTTTCCTTAGAAATAAATTTCCAAAAAATATTTTTGGGGAAAAGTTGAAAGTATCAATTTTCCTCAGAAATAAATTTCAAAAAAAATATTTTTAGGGAAAAGTTGAAAGTATCAATTTTCCTTGAAAATCAAAATTTCAAAAAAAAAATATTTTCGGGGAAAAATTAAAAGTATCAATTTTCCTTAGAAATAAATTTTCAAAAAAAGGGTTTTTGAGGAAAAGTTGAAAGTATCAATTTTCCTTGAAAATCGAAATTTCCAAAAAAATATTTTTGGGGAAAAGTTGAAAGTATCAATTTTCCCTACAAAAAAAAAAATCATTCTTTCCTTCCTTTCTATCTTAATTTTGATTTTTTTTTTCTTTTAAATAATCCGACGACGGAGCCTCTGTAAGTGAAACAGTAGTTTTTCTTGCATACTCTTGAGGTGAGGGAATTTTCTCAATTTTCTGCTAAAAGTATTAGAGTCAATTGAGAATAATTTCCAATAATTAATTACTTGGTAAAATTTTAAGGCTTTTGGATAGCACAAATTTAAGCTGGTACCATCTTTTGATGGGCGTTGTGAGGGTGCTATAACCTTTCTCACACGTAACCGAACTCCCGAACCCTGTTCTGGTTTGTAGACCTGAACCTATTCTTTTAGGGACCCTTAAGCTTAGGTGTTCCCTGAAAGGACAGATTCCATAGGTGACCAATCGCACCTAGATAAAAAAAGATTGGTGGCGACTCCCTAAAAGTCAATGTCTAGCGATAGATCCCCGGATCTAGACGTTATGACAGCTTGGCGACTCCGCTGGGGACTTTGAGAGTCAGGCCAGCAAATAATTTGTGTTATCCAAAAGCCTAATAAAATTGAACCATTTTTGTATATATGTGTTATTATTCATTCCTATTTATTTATCTTGTTAATTATGTCATTCATGTGCATGTGCATAACATGAGCTCTATACCCGAGCTCCGTCCCTCTAAGAGGGAGTAAAGTACCTATTGCTTTCGTGAGGTCTAATGCCTCCGCAGTGGCTAGCGAAATACTCCCACTCAAATTGAACCTTTTCCGCTTGTAGCCTGTAATGGGTGAAGATTAGGGTGCCTTACTAGTCTGTGATGGACAAGAATGTAAGGAGCAATTTGGGAACCTTTAGACTTTGACCTTAAACCACATATAGTGAACCTTAAGAGTGCCTAAACCTAGGATAGAGCCCTTTCTACCCAATGATAGATATACCCTGAAATTAAGATACAAAAAGGGTGTTTATCTAATCATCTTGATTGTCTGACTTTGTGCATCATTTTCATTATCATATGTAACATTACGCATCAGCATCATTTTCATTTCATCTATGAAACTAATTGTATTGTTTGTTTGATTTTATGCATCTGTATTACTTTCATGATCATGTTTTAACATAATCATTTGCATCCATTTCATATTAGATTTCATTCAGAAAAATGTTCATTTCATTCGTGCATCAAAGCATCATACATAAAGCATAACATAGCATTTTTAATCATAATTGTGGTGCTAGAGGTTCAAGGATAGCTCCACCAAATAACCCCACTCACCAATACAAGAGCTCAAGCTAGACTAATGGAACAAAAAAATTTCAGTCGTCTTGAGAGAATAGAGAAAGCTCAGGAAAAGTTAAAAGGGGAGTTGAATAAGATTTTAGGGGCAAACTGATTTAATATGGTGGTCCAAATTTTAAGTCAAATGTTACTCATCGACAGCGAGTGGAGAGAGCCTGTTTTTCAAGAAGTGAATTTCAATTGAACAGAACATCGATCATATTCCAACAGCTACAGTTGAAGATGTGAAGCTTGTGGTGGCTACTGCTCAGAGAGCTTTTTCTAGAAACAAAAGCAAAGATTAGGCTTCAGCTTCTGACGCTGTTCATGCCAAGTATTTACGGGCCATCGTTTCCAAAACAACAAATAAAAAAATTTGAATTAGCAAAGCTTGAGCAATTGATTACGGGAAACCACTTGATGAGGCAACTTAAGACATTGATGATGTTGTTGGATATTTTGAGTACTACACGTACCTTGTCGAAAGTTTAGATGTGAAGTAAAAGGTTGCCATCTCTCTTCCTATTGAGACATTTAAGAGTTATGTGCTTAAGGAACCACTTGGGGGGTCATTGGATTGATTACTCTATGGAAGTATCCACTGTTGATGACAGCCTGAAAAGTAGCTCTTGCTTTGGTTGTAGATTATGCTGTAATATTGAAACCTTTTGAGTTGGTATCTATCACCTGTTTGGAGCTGGCTGACATGTGTAGGACGGTTGGTTTTCCTTCAGGTGTCTTGAACATTTTAATTGGATCGAGCCCGAAAGTTATGATTTCTTTGGCATCTCATCTCAATGTTGACAAGATTGCCTTTACCAGAAGCACTACAACAGGGAGCATGATAATGGAAGCAGCCACTCAAATGGTTAAGCTTGTATCTTTAGAACTTAGCAGAAAAAGCCCAATCATTTTGTTTGAGGATCAAGAATATGAAGAGTCACGATGAATCAATGGGGCGAGATAAAAATCCTTCACCTGGTTGCCCAGGGGCATGATTTTAAAGAGGATGTTAAAACTGGTTGAATGCCACTTGTCATTCTAAGAGTTCTTTTAAAGTACTGTTAGGATTTCTTTTCTGCAATATGATTTCACTTGTTATCATCTTAATAAGGGCAAGTTAATGCATTTCATTACATTTTCTCTTTCACTCGACCATTATTCCATGCCCTGTTACCTTTCATGACTTTACATTCCCATTTTCAAATTTCAGATGATGAATATTTAGACAATGGTAACAATAATTCTGGAATTTAATTTTGAGAACTCATTCACAGAGGAGATGATTTGAACGAAAATAAAGAGGGTAAGCCATTACTGAAGGTGAAATAGATATGTCTTGAAGGTGTGCAATCTTTTATACAAGTTCATGAGCTTTGTTCAATAGATGATGTTCAAGAAAGGTATTCATAATTGAGATGAAAAATGGCCATTTTTCTTTTACCATTCGAAAAACCATTTATTGCTACCCCTTTGAGCCTATTATGATTTTTTTTTCGGAGAAACCCCAACCAAGGATCACCCTCTACACTAGGGGGCAATTTTTGAAAAAATTTTCACAAAAGGTCTCAAATAAAAAAAATAAAAAATACCACACATGACTTGGGGCAAAGTAATGAGAATCCTTTGTGTGAAGCAGTGAAATGATGTGGGGCAAAATGCCAAGCTGCATCAAATGATCCTTTGGTCTTGAACCTTTTTAATATATGTTTTGAGCCTATTATATCCATTTTTTTATGACCCTTCACCTTGGCCTACATTACAACCTTGAAAAGTCCATTTGGATCAAGTGTGAATACCCAACTTGAATGGTCATATGTTAAGCAAAGATATGTTCATGATGAAGCAATGGAATCATGCTACATGAAAGATATCAACACTGGATGAAAAATGAAAAAAGAAAAAAAAAAAGAAAAAAAAAGGGGAAAAAATGAGAAAATGAAAAAATAAAAAAGGAGATCCAAATTGAAAACCTGAAAGGGTGATTTTGGTACCAAAAAAAAAAAGATCCAGGTCAAATGGCTCACATGAATGAAAGATCAAAGACATCTGAAGATCCCTCAAAGACTGGGGCAGAGTTCGCCAAGCTCAAGATGACTTCAATTGTAAATGGAATGAGTTTTTGAAAAAGAATCCTAGATTAATGTTGAGAATTGTTTGAATATTCATCATTTGGACATACCATCCATCCCAATGACATGTATCCAATTCACTTCCTTTCCCATTTGCTTTGTACTAAAATAGATCTTCATTGATTATCTTTACCATAATTCACCTTGCATTCTCTTATTGTTTCACCCCTAGAATGAATTGAGAAAATGCTTGGTTGCATTGTATTTGTCAAAAATTAAAATGATAATAAATGAATGAATATGTGCTTAAAAGAGTCTTGCATTCATTTGAAAAGAAATCTAAGATGATGGTGGAGATAAAATGAAGAAATGGTAGAAACCTAGAGGAGATGATTTAGAAGGATATATGATGTGATCAAATGAAGAAATAGGGCAGTGATACAATCAAGTGATGAGTACGAGGATGAATTGGTCAATATGACTTGCAAGTTGTGATTGAATGATGAAGACAAAATCTGTTTTGGAAAGGTTAATGCTGAGACACCTATGAGTAATGACCCAGTGATGGTGGATGAAACTTGTTTTGAAATTTGTTAGTGCTGAGAAATTCATTGAATGATGGTTAAGTGATGATCGATTGATGAAGCTTATTCCAAAGTATTGAAAAACAGAACAAGGAAGAATCTAAGCGGAAGAGACAATTAAGAGCTACACTAGTTCGATCCTAGAAGAGCAGTGTAATTGGATCCTTGAAGAATCAAAGGGCTTGGCACCCAAGAAAGAAAAGAGCTTGAGAAACTTGAGTACCATACATTGAACAGGAATTAATTGGCCAACATTTGCATAGCATGCATTGAAAATCATGCACATTGCATAGCATACACTACTTTCAGGAAAGTATAGTGTATAAATTCAAGAAGCAGGGGTGTTCCGACATCCCACATGGAAAAGATAGATATGAAAAGACTTTGCAAGTTTGAGAAGAAACTTGTCAGGTAAGTTCCTAATCCTTGAAATAGGATGTCTCTTGGTATCAGGGTTGATTTATAAGACCTTTGGGCATAATCTCCTGAAATCCCTTCAAACACAACTTTCAACTCCTTCGGACATGATTGTCTAGGAGTATTTACTTTTCAAGTTCGTTGCCTCTGTTTAGAGGAGCAATTTACTTTCAAAGTTCCGTTGCCTCTGTTTAGAGGAGCAATTTACTTTTCCAAGTTCGTTGCCTCTGTTTAGAGGAGCAATTTACTTTTCAAAGTTCCGTTGCCTCTGTTTAGAGGAGCAATTTACTTTTCCAAGTTCGTTGCCTCTGTTTAGAGGAGCAATTTACTTTCCAAAGTTGTGGTACCTCTGTTTAGAGGAGCAATTTACTTTTCAAGTTCGTTGCCTCTGTTTAGAGGAGCAATTTACTTTTCAAAGTTTCGTTGCCTCTGTTTAAAGGAGCAATTTACTTTTCAAGTTCCTTGCCTCTGTTTAGAGGAGCAATTTACTTTTCCAAAGTCATGGTACCTCTGTTTAGAGGAGCAATTTACTTTTCAAAGTTCGTTGCCTCTGTTTAGAGGAGCAATTTACTTTCCAAAGTTGTTGCCTCTGTTTAGAGGAGCAATTTACTTTTTCAAAGTCGTGGTACCTCTGTTTAGAGGAGCAATTTACTTTTCAAAGTTCGTTGCCTCTGTTTAGAGGAGCAATTTACTTTCCAAAGTCGTGGTGCCTCTGTTTAGAGGAGCAATTTACTTTCCAAAGTCGTGGTGCCTCTGTTTAGAGGAGCAATTTACTTTTCAAAGTTCGTTGCCTCTGTTTAGGGGAGCAATTTACTTTTCCAAGTTCGTTGCCTCTGTTTAGAGGAGCAATTTACTTTCCAAAGTCGTGGTACCTCTGTTTAGAGGAGCAATTTACTTTTCAAAAGTCGTGGTGCCTCTGTTTAGAGGAGCTTTGGTAAAAAAATAAAAAACAAAAAAAAAATAAAAAACAAAAAAACCAAAAAATTTTGAGTTGAGTCTTGATTGAGTGTCTACGTCTTTGCGCAATTTCTGTTTCACAGAAAATGTACAAAGAGGGACAGCTGTAGACACCCAATTGGGTCCGACCCAGATCAATTGGGCCTGGCCCAAATGGGTAAGCCCAATTCAATTTTATCTTGTATTTTTTTTCTCTTTTCTTCTTCTTTTGTATTTTATGTATTGTATTATTTATTATTATTATTATGTATTAATATATGTATATATTTATTTATTTATTTTTTGTTAATATTTATGTGTATTTTATTATTTATGTATATATATATATTTTTTATCTTTTTTATTTTATTCATTTTTGTATTTTTACTTATCTAATTATATATCTGATATATTTTTATTTATCCTATAATATCTGTTGATTTATCTTCTCTAATTATCTAGTTTTTTTTTATTATTTTGATTTTTATTTTGGAGGGTTAGGATTGAAAGTTGAAGAATCCCACTGGGAGTGGGAATTCAATCAGAAGAGTCCAGACTGGATTCAAAGATTGAATTCCCGTCCAAAGGGGAATTGGGATTGATCAGAAACTCCTGATCAATCCCTATATAAAGCACCTCCTGGAACAGAATGAAAACACACAGAAAACAGGAAGCAAAGCTACTGATTTGAGAGAAAATGAGGCGTATAGGAAGCTAGGAAAAGTTTAGGAGTGTTCTGGGAGTGAGAAAAAATTTTTAGAGATTTTTTGGCGAAAAATTTTTTTGGAAATTTCCCAGAAATTTCCAGATTCCGGCGAAAATTCTGGCGAAATTTGAATTTTCCGGCAACAATTCCGGCGAACATTGAAGTTTCCGACGACCAGCCCAGTTTTCGGTGAAGATTCCCAGAAACCGGTGATCTTCCGGCCAACTTCCGACGAAATTTCTAGATTTCGGCAAAATTTTCCAGAATTCGGCACCGGTGTTCTTCAGTTTTTAGAAAGAAGGGAGAGGAAAAGGGAAGAAGAGAGAGAGAGGGAGGAGCGTTCTGTTGAAAAAACGAAGGGGATTGCCTTTTATACCCTCCCAAAACGACGTCGTTTTGGCCTTAAGTAACCCAGAGGATCCGCGCGTTTTGCCGAACCCGACCCGACCCGGGCGTCGACCCGCTTTCTGACCCGAGCGTGCCAGCCACCCTCCGAGTCGAGCCGAGCCGAGCCAAGCCGCCAAGCCGCTCCCCCCGAGCCGTTTTCTCTTCCTTGAGCCGAGCCGAGCCGAGCCGTGACCCGAGCCGCTCCAGATTTTTTTTTTTTTTCTTTGAATTTCTTTTTATTTCTTTGTTTATTTGTTTGTTTTATTTTTTATTTATTAGATTAGGTTTATGTAATATTCTTTTTATTTATTTTTATTTATTATTTATTATTTTATTTTCTTTAAATAAAAATAAAAATATATATATTTTTAGGGAAAAGTTGAAAGTATCAATTTTCCTTAGAAATAAATTTCAAAAAAATATATTTTTAGGGAAAAGTTGAAAGTATCAATTTTCCTTAGAAATAAATTTCAAAAAAAAATATTTTTAGGGAAAAGTTGAAAGTATCAATTTTCCTTAGAAATAAATTTCCAAAAAATATTTTTGGGGAAAAGTTGAAAGTATCAATTTTCCTCAGAAATAAATTTCAAAAAAAAATATTTTTAAGGAAAAGTTGAAAGTATCAATTTTCCTTAGAAATAAATTTCCAAAAAATATTTTTGGGGAAAAGTTGAAAGTATCAATTTTCCTCAGAAATAAATTTCAAAAAAAATATTTTTAGGGAAAAGTTGAAAGTATCAATTTTCCTTAGAAATAAATTTCAAAAAAAAATATTTTTAGGGAAAAGTTGAAAGTATCAATTTTCCTCAGAAATAAATTTCAAAAAAAATATTTTTGGGGAAAAGTTGAAAGTATCAATTTTCCTCAGAAATAAATTTCAAAAAAAATATTTTTAGGGAAAAGTTGAAAGTATCAATTTTCCTTAAAAAAAAAATAAATTTCAAAAAATATATATTTTTAGGGAAAAGTTGAAAGTATCAATTTTCCTTAAGAATAAATTTCCGAAAAATATTTTTGGGGAAAAGTTGAAAGTATCAATTTTCCTTGAAAATCAAAATTTCAAAAAAAAAATATTTTCGGGGAAAAATTAAAAGTATCAATTTTCCTTAGAAATAAATTTTCAAAAAAAGGGTTTTTGAGGAAAAGTTGAAAGTATCAATTTTCCCTACAAAAAAAAAATCATTCTTTCCTTCCTTTCTATCTTAATTTTGATTTTGTTTTTTTTCTTTTAAATAATCCGACGACGGAGCCTCTGTAAGTGAAACAGTAGTTTTTCTTGCATACTCTTGAGGTGAGGGAATTTTCTCAATTTTCTGCTAAAAGTATTAGAGTCAATTGAGAATAATTTTCAATAATTAATTACTTGGTAAAATTTTAAGGCTTTTGGATAACACAAATTTAAGCTGGTACCATCTTTTGATGGGCGTTGTGAGGGTGCTATAACCTTTCTCACATGTAACCGAACTCCCGAACCCTGTTCTGGTTTGTAGACCTGAACCTATTTTTTAGGGACCCTTAAGCTTAGGTGTTCCCTGAAAGGACAGATTCCATAGGTGGCCAATCGCACCTAGATAAAAAAAGATTGGTGGCGACTCCCTAAAAGTCAATGTCTAGCGATAGATCCCCGGATCTAGACGTTATGACAATATTGAGAGAATTTTCTGTCACTGATAGTATAGTTTTTGTGCAACCAGATATGAAATGTTTCTAAATTAAACAATTAGTCTTTTGTGAAAATGACTGATTGCTTTTCTAATATTGTAACCTCATTTTTTTAGTTGAGTTCTTGGATCTAAAGGAAGATGGTGCTGTAAATTTTAGAAAAAAAAGGATTCATGAATTTGGGAATAGCTAGAACTGATTCATTTACCAAATTGAGCCCTATAATGCAATAACCTCTAGTACTAGTTGTTGTGACTTAGATTTTCTTCCTTTGATCTTCTTTTGATATTAATTACTTGATTGCATAATCATTATATTAAAAAGGAAATGATACTATGAGTGGTTATGTAACAGAATAGGACATTGAAGTTTCTTCATGCTTATTGAATTGCTTTGCTATGTTTGAGATTTTGTTAAAGATCCACAATTTGGCTGGACATTATGTGCTTAAATTTAGGTAATTTATTGCATTTGTGATGCTGAGTATTTACTGTTTCTATATTCTGGATATGTTTGTACAAATGGATTACAGATGGTTAAGTATGCAAACACACACAGAGCATGTGCAATGTAATGAACCGAAATTTCATCCAAAGTATCAATGAAAGTTAGATCACATATGTACAACCATTAATTGCCCTAGAAGCATAAGGGTGCAGATAAATCTTCCTTAAACATACTTTCCACATCTACATGGGTTCTAATTAACAACAATACAACTTAACCATCTTTTTTGCTCCCCTCCTGCTGATGGATTACAACTGTTTGTTGACTAGACATTTACAGAATATGCAGAAACTATTGCCAAACAAGCTAGCCTTATAACACAGTTGTTAATCACATTACACTTCTAGCTGTTTTCATGGTTCAAATTTAACTTGATTTACTTAGCCTTAAATAGCGAAATTTAACTATGTTACCATTTAGACATATTTAGTTGCAAAGGGAACTGAACTACAAAAAAAGAATCTGAATTTTGCTGAGTTTATTGAGTATATTGTCTTGACTAGAGGATAGTGGTGCAGTAGTGGATCATACTGCACCCTAGGCTTTATTAGCAGGAAAAGGCTTACCTTACTGCTTTTACTGCTCTGCTTGATGGAAACTATTGGGCTGGCTTAAAGGTTGGCACAACCCAGAAATGAGCAATCAAGAGAAATATCTTTTTGTCTTTTTTATTGCAACAGTATCTTATCCTTGTATATTAAACTAAGATTGTCAGTAAGATTTTATGAACAAAAAAGTTAAAGCTCTACTGGTATTTTAACTTTCAATTGATGGAACATATGATCTTGCTACTATATTATAAAAGTATTAGTAGCTATATTGGTTTGTGTAATTACAGTACGGTGGAAAAGCAAATTGAGGTGATTGAATTAGGTGTTGGTGAAAAACAGATAGAGAAGTCATGGCTAGGCTGTCAATTTTGTGCGTGTTGGAGGAATGTGGCTTACATAACAGATCTTGGAATATAAATAAACCTTCATTACACGTATGATTCCTCATGCATTGGCATTATAATGGTTAATCTGTTTATGTGTTACACGTTGATAAGGGGGGGGGGGGGGGGGGGGGCAAGAGTAAGGTTGGTGTCTAGCATGTGGTGGGTTTAAACATGAACCTTCAACCTATGTCTTGTCAAGTAAATTTGCCTGCTTAAAGAATTAGCCAAAACTTTTGATGGTTTAATGGAATCTTGGGGAACCTGCTAATGGTTTTGTGCTGCTCTTACAATTTATTCCCAATGGTTCACTTATTCTTAAGTTTCATGTGCTTAAAAACACTTTTTAACTCTGCTAACGCTAACTATAAAAATACTCAAGTCCATCCTTTTGGTTTCTCTACGATCCGATGAATAGCCTGACGTGATTTATTTCTCTCTGAATGTTTTTTGTTCATATTTTCTTTTATTTTTATCTAGAAGACATAATAATAGAAGTATATAGCATTCAGTGATCATGCAATTACTCTTTCAATTGCTAGAAGACATAATAATTGAATCTTTATTTTTTAAATATATTTTAATACATTAATATGCATAATAAATAAATAATAAAAATATAATATTTAATGTTTATATTTTATAATTTTACTTATTCTTATAGTATCAAATTAGAATTGCTCGAATAAATTATATGTTAAATTTTAATATAAAAATTAAAACTCAATTGAATTTAAATTAAATTTTAAATTTCAAGTTTTTAAATCAAACTGAACTTAATAAAGAATCGATTTGTTTTAGTTTAACTACGGAGTCTTACAAAGTAACAAAGATTATTCTTGTAAGATCTTTACGTCATGATTTGTTGTGTTATTTTTATTTTTTATTGTATATTTGTGTTATTTATTATTCAAAAAGTGAATTCTTTAAATTAAATTAATATTATATCTAAATAATTTGGCTATTTTAAAAGTTTAAATAAGAATTTGTAACAACATCAAACAAGTTAAACCATTAACTTTAATTCACCAAAAAGATTACATGAAATTGGATTAATACTTAATTGACTTGAATTTAGCCCAAAACTATTTAAATTGCATTGGGTATGACCCAAACTTGAAATAATCCGGATTCAAAAGCAATATAAACTCGAAAAAAATCGTTCCCAAAATAATTCGACCCTGAAATAATCCGCACTCGAAATGATCTAAATCCGAAATCAACTAAGAGCCGAAGTGATCCAAAAAAGAATTCAACCTGACCAGAATCTGCCCAAACCCAACCTTTTGCAGCCTCTGTTGGATATATGTCACCCTGTTTGCTTTTGGAGTTTCTGAAACAAAGGCCTTTTTAGCTCTTGCAAAACATTCCTCAATTCAAACAAAGTTTTCTTATTCTTCGAAGTATTTGCAATTGTTGCAATGGCGACTGGAAGTTCTGCACATTTTTGGGCCACTTCAATTGTTGTAAAATACAGATTAGATCTTTCAACAATGTCACTAACCATGTTTCTAATCGGGTTCCATGATTTTTGTTTTTTGAAAATGCTGATTGCAAAAGGTTTTTGAATACCCATCGAGGATAAAACATTGAAATTTCTTGATGTCAACAAGATCTTGCATCCCATGTGCTCACCTCTAGAAGGAAGCCCAAGAACATTCAAATCCAATGTCACCCAAATATCATCCAAAATAATAAGAACCTTCTTCTGTTTCTTGAGTCGATCACGTAGCTGAAACCTCCTTGCATCCAGGCTCGCCTCATCAAATTTCAGGCCTAAGTTCTTAGCAATCTCGTTTTGGATTTTTTCAATGTTTGGAGTTTGTGTTATAGCTGCCATGATCACCTCATCAAACAACTGCTTCTCCATGGCAAGTCTAGCAAACTGTTTTACTAGTCTAGTTATGGCTGCTCTACCCACTCCATACACTCCAATTATGTTGGAATCATCATTTTTCAATGCCTCCATGACCCCATTCAAAGCACCGGTTCTTGATGCAAAGGCGTCGTATCCATTGACATGTCTGAGAGCAGGAAGATATGAGACGCTATCGAATCGGCCTTTTCCTAATAGTTGAGCAATGGAATCGGCCTCCTTCTCTGCTCTCTTGCTGAGCTGGTAACGAGACTTGAAATTAGGACAGAATCCGATGAAGCACCTTTTCCTTCGCTTTCTCTTCATCCTCTAATTTGGCTGCAGCCTCCTCAGAGGTCTCCTCGTCCACCATGAACAACCATTTCTCCACATCTTTATAAATCTTACGCCCTTTCGTTTTAGCTGCATCAACAGAATGCTTCACTCTCTGTCTTGCATCCTTCGGCTCGTCGAATCCCTCCTTCAGATTCTCCACGTTGCTTTTATAGTTTGATATATAGGTTACCTCACGTTTGATGAGATCAAATGCGAACTCGCCAGCTTTTTCACCGACCGAAGCAATGACTGCTTCCATTTCTCTCTGTCTGAAGTTCTGCAAAGTCGATGTGATGTGATGTAAATTTATTTCAACAGAGCAAAGTAGATTCTTCCCAAGTTACTATTGATTTTTAGATTAATTTTTCCAGTTGCTCAAGTTGAATTATTCTCTATTTGTATTAATTCAGATTGGGATGGAAGGAATTTTCATTAAAATAAAATAAAAAATTGCGTCGGTTTCAATTGAGACAAAATTGAAATCAACTCGGCCTACTTCTACAACTATACTTAAAACAACAAATTGAACAAGCAACGTTTTTCTATGTACATTTTGACCCTTTTTTATGTCAATCCTTGAACTAATTAATTTTTTAATTAAGATATAATATATTTCTTTTCACACTATTAGCATGTTGTTTACGACAAGGGAAAAGACGTTGAAAGCTAGAAGAAAAACAATTTGTAACTCAATTTTATATATATATATATATATATATAACTAATAATTTTATATAAAAAATAAAAAAATTTAATGTGAAGTAGTGAAAAAATAAAAATGTTGTAGATAAAGATGTACTTATATAATATAAAGAAAAATATTTTGTATCATATCTTATGATATTTATATAAAATTAAATAATGTTATTTTGATTCCAAACAATAAAAATTTATTCTACTTAAAATCAATTTTTTGTAGAAAATTTTGCTTGGTGCTACCCCTTATTTTGGTACAAGACATCTTGGAACTCACAGTAACAACAACAAACCCTTGAATAGATAGCATCCATCCTTGCATTGTCTTCACAAAAGTGAAAGTAGTTCAAATTGAATTTGCATTTTTTGGTGAATGGGATTGAAACTATATATTACACATTAAATATAGATAAAATTGTAAATGAAAGATAAAGAGGAGAGCAAAAACTCCAAATTTAACTAAAAAATCTCACCAAAATCTCCGAAGACTAACAACTAAAGAATGATAAAACTTATGAAATTATTCCATTCAATTAGCTATTAGCCTCTAAAAGCTTAATAACCAAAAAATAAATTTGAAAAATGTTGTTGATCAAATTGTGATTTTCTTGTAACTAAGTGATCAAAATAAAAAAATGAAAACTGTAGGGGTAAATGTATAATTTATCGTTTTTAATGTTAATCTTTAATAGTGCTTAGGTTGTTGAAAATTTGATTTGCTTTCACATTATTATTTTTACATTACGGGTATGATTGTGACTTTGGTTTTTGATAGATATGTATATCTTATTAAGGATTTTTAATTACTTAATTAATTATCATTATTTTTTCATTATAGTTTTTAATTTTGAATTAATGTATTTAATTAATAGAGTTTAAATTAAATTAAATTAAATTGCTTCCTTTATAGTTCTAATGTAGAACAGAACCAACTTAATTAGCAAAAGTTAATCTGCATTAAGTTCAAGAAAAACAAAAACAAAATAAGGTATATGGTAGGAGAGTTATTATCACATTAAAGATAAAATAAAAAAAATTGGACAAGATTTTATTTAAATGTTAATGGAATAACATACAGAAAAACTATTCTCTTTGGCTTTGACTTCCAATCAGTGAATTTTTTTTTTTAATTTTCTTCGTAGAAATTGGCATTTTATCCAAAAAAAAAAATAGTGATCGGTATCCGTTCCTTCAAACTTGTTCTTTGATAAGTAAAATTTTCTTTTTCTTTAATATAATTGTGTTTATATGTTTATTTTGTTATGTAAGTTAATTGATTTTCTTTTATAAATAACACAATAAATCATGTGCAACGTAGCGATCAAGAAGCTAGATTTTATAAAAATTTCACACCCTAAGGCCCAAGCCATATTTATATAATAATATAGATTATTGTTACTTCATTTTTATAAGTTAGATTAAAAAAATGATGAGGGATTAATTAACGCGCATACTTTTATGCTTTCAGGAAAAAAAATATAAAAGCAATTGATTATATGAATTTTTTTTTTTTGCAAACATTTTATAATTATTTGTAAAATTTTTAAAGTATTATAATTATTATTATTATTATTATATATTTTTTTAGGTGTATTTTGGATCACACAATGAGAGATAAACATCTCCCATCTCCTAAAATTCTTGTACATATCCCAAAATTCGAATGCCAAATCATCTCAAATTCCAAATGCTGGGATGTTAACGCATCATAATTTTGTCTCTTTCAACAATTATTTTGGCTTTCAACAAACAGTTTTAACGCCATGCAATAAATGCAATCCCCATATAAATGTAGATTTGCGTTTAATGTTCCACCTCCAAGTAATGCATCCAACGTTTCAAATCACAAACCAAATCTCAACCACTAAGGACAAACAAGCAATGACTGATCAACAATGAAAACAAAGAATCTCTAAAACACAGTACGAATCAACGAACAAAATGAAAAATGAAAAATTCTTGATGTATTTTATTTTTTAATGATATATTTGATTAGTTGATTGTAATCATGTATTGAAATTGATTATTAGTCTTACTCTAGCCTTAAGAGAGATTATTTTTGTTTTTCCTCCTTCATACTTTGATTTAGGTTAAAATCTCCATGGAATTTTAAAAATTATTAATTGAAAATAAGCCACGCAAATTGGTTCTACGGATTTATTTAGTTATAAACATTAATTTGTCATCATCTCCAAATGTCCTTTCATTTTCATATTGGTTTACTTCAGTTATGAGACTTGTACATGAAAGTTAGGGCTTTATTGTAGGTTGTTGAAAGTTTAATTTGGTTTCATCTTATTATTATTTTTACATTACTGGTGTGAATATATGAATTTGGTTTTTGATAGCAATGTAATATGATTTTCTATTGATTTTAGATTTAGTGCATTAATTGTAGGTAGTTGAAATTCTAATTTGTTTCACATCATTGTTCTTATATTTATTTATGGTTTTAAAAATGAGCTTGGTTTTTGATAATTACGTAATATGGATTGTTTTAATGTTGGTGTTTTAATAGGTAGTGTTGAGGGTATTTTTGGTGATGATAAAGTGGAGCTTAGCAAGATGGTAAGGTGGACGAAAATTGGATCTGCAGCAATATGTATCGGATTATTTTGGGCTTTTTGAAAAGAAAAAAAAATCTTGGTTACCTTGTAGGGTCATTAGGATTAGTTATTATTGTTTGTAAGTATGGGAGCATTTTAACTATAATTTTTTTATTATAATACTACAATTGTTTAATCATAATTAAGAATTTTGTGAGGATCTACCACTTATAAGAGTGGATTCCACATAATATTTTGGTAGAATCTACATAACTCTAAATCTGATTATTTAATTGTAGTAAAATTATTACAGGTGATATGTTTTTTATAAGTATGAGTTTCATATAAAATTTTGATCAATCTCACATCTATAATTATCAATTATAATTGATTAATTATACTACAATAATTATAAATAATATGTATCCAATTTTGAGGAAAGGAAAATGTATAAATTCACTCATTTTCTTTCATATGAAACGAAATAAATGATGAAAAGAAATAATTTTCCTTTTTTTTTTTCCTTCTTTTCTCCTACCAAACACAGTTTTAACGCCATGCATTTAATTGCAATCCCATAAATGTGGCCTTGCTTTTAATGTTCAACCTCTAAATAATGCATCCAACCTTCCAAATTGCAACCCAAGACCAAACTCCCCCCAATTCTCATCTGCATTTAAAGGGATTGGATTTATATGCATGGCGTTAAAACTGTGTTTGGTAGAAGAAAAGAGGAAATAAAGAAAAACTATTTCTTTTCATCATTTCTTTCGTTTCGTATGAAGGAAATAAGAAAATGGAAGGAAAATGAGTAGATTTACACACTTATAAGTAATAAACCAATTATAATTTAAAATTGTATGGGATTTATAAAAAATTTATATAGAGACCATACTTATAAGTGATAAACCCTTACATAATTTTTTATTATTATTGAATAGTTATAATATTATAATAAAAGAATTGTAGTATGAATGTGAGAGTTTAGCTTTCATATAGTTAAGTAATCTGATTTGGGATTTTTTGATTAATTAATTAATCTTCATTAGTTTTCCAGTATACTTTTTAATTTTGATTTTAATTAATTGATAGAGTTCTAATATAGAATAAAAACCACTTAATTAGTAAAAGCAATCTATTGAGGTTTAACAAAAAAACAAATTCCATAAATAAGATTTATGGTAGGAGAGTCATTATTAATTTGAAGATAAAAAAATAGATAAAACCTTTTTTAAAAGTTAATGGAATAGCATAAAAATTTATTTTCTAGAAAACTATTTACCGTACACAAACTTTTATTAATATTTCATTTTCATAATGATTCTTAAAAATTTCATACAACAACATTTCAGCAGACTTTATTTGGGATTGTTTTTAATGTTAATGCTTTAATAGTAGATTGTTGAAATTTTTGTTTGCTTTCTCATTATTAGTTTTAGATTAAGTGTATGAATGCAAGTTTGATTAATTAATTTTCTCCAATGGTTAGTAGAAACTGGCATTTGATCAAAGATATTAGTGATGCCTATTCTTTCTTCGCTCTCGATCCTCAATAGTAAACTTTTTACTTTTGTTTAATATAATTGTATATATTATGTTGAGTTTGTTATGTAAGTTAATTGTTTTCTTTTATAAATAATGAGCAAAATTCATTGATGACATACGACCTTTTATCCATGTATACATTTTATTTAAAATCTTTAAAAGTTATATTTATTATCTACGACTTTTACTAATATCTCATTTTCATCAATAATCCGTAAAAATTGCATTTGTCATCCACTACTTTTATTAATATTTCATTTCTATTCATGATCTTCAAAAGTTTAATGTATCAATACTTGCAACCTTCAATAAAATTTTACCTTTCATTAATCCTTTAATTAAAAATTAAAAAAAATCCCTCTGTCCTATTTTTTTATCCATCTTTATTTTTGGGAATATTCCAAAATTATGTCTTACTTTTTTTAACATATAAAACTCTTACTTTTTATATTTTAAAATTATTTTTTATGATTTTTTTTTTAACTTTTTGATATTAAAATTCATTTAACTAAGTGATCAAAATGAAAAACATGAAAACTGTAGGGGTTAAATGTATAATTTATCGTTTAGTGCTTTGATGGTGCTTAGGTTGTTGAAATTTTGATTTGCTTTCACATTATTACTTTTAGATTACGAGTATGAATGTGAGTTTGGTTTTTGATAGATATGTATATCTGATTAAGGATTTTTAATTAATTAATTAATTATCGTTATTTTTCATTATAGTTTTTAATTTGGAAATAATGTATTTAATTAATAGAGTTTAAATTAAATTAAATAATTGCTTTCTTTATAGTTCTAATGTAGAACAAAACCCACTTAATTAGCAAAAGTTAATCTGCATGAAGTTCAGGAAAAACAAAAACCAAATAAGGTATATGGTAGGAGAGTTATTATCACATTCAAGATAAAATTAAAAAATTGGACAAGATTTTATTTAAATGATAATGGAATAACATACAGAAAACTATTCTCTTTGGCTTTGACTTCCAATCAGCAAATTTTTTTTTTTTAATTTTCTTCGTAGAAATTGGCATTTGATCAAAAAAAAAAAATAGTGATGGGTATCCCTTCCTTCAAACTTGACCTTTGATAAGTAAAATTTTTCTTTTTCTTTAATATAATTGTGTACATTATGTTAATTGTGTAAGTTAATTGATTTTCTTTTATAAATAACACAATAAGTCATGTGCAACGTAGCGATCAAGAAGCTAGATTTTATAAAAATTTCACACCCTAAGGCCCAAGCCATATTTATATAATAATATAGATTATTGTTACTTCTATTTTTTACAAGTTAGAGTAAAAAAATGATGAGGGATTAATTAACACGCATACTTTTGTCCTTTCAGGAAAAAATATATAAAAGCAACTGATCATATGAACGATTTTTTTTTTTTTGCAAACATTTTATAATTATTTGTAAAAAATTTTAAAATTATTATTATTATTATTAGATGTGATTTTGGATCACACAATAAGAGATAAACCTCTCTCATCTCCTAAAATTCTTGTACATACCCCAAAATTCGAGAGTGAAATAATCTCAAATTCCAAATGCTGGGATGTCACCATCAGCGTATAGTATTGCAATCCCCATGTAGCTGTCGACTAGCTTTTAATGTTGCACCTCTAAATAATGCATCCAACGCTTCAAATCACAATCCAAATCTCAATCCCTAAGGACAAACAAGCAATGAATGATCAACAATGAAAATAAAGTATCTCTAAAACACAGCACGAATCAATGAACAAAACGAAAAATGAAAAATTCTTGATGTATTTTATTTTTTAATGATATATTTGATTAGTTGATTGTAATGATGTATTGAAATTGATTATTAGTCTTATTTTAGCCTTAGGAGAGATTATTTTTGTTTTTCATCCTTCATACTTTGATTTAGGTTAAAATCTCTATGGGATTTTAAAAATTATTAATTGAAAATAAGCCATGTAAATTGGTTCTATGAATTTATTTAGCTATAAACATTAATATGTCATCATCCCCAAATGTCCTTTCATTTTCATATTGGTTTACTTCACTGTATGAGACTTGTATATGAATGTTAGTGCTTTAATTGCAGGTTGTTGAAATTTATTTTGATTTCATATTATTATTTTTACATTACGGGTGTGAATATATGAATTTGGTTTTTGATAGCAATGTAATATGATTTTCTATTGTTTTTAGTTTTAGTGCATTAATTGTAGGTAGTTGAAATTCTGATTTGCTTCACATCATTGTTCTTACATTTATTTATGGTTTTGAAAATAAGCATGGTTTTTGATAATTACGTAATATGTATTGGATTGTTTTTAATGTCTGGTGTTTTAATAGGTAGTGTTGACGATATTTTTGGTGATGATAAAGTGGAGCTTAGCAAGATGGTAAGGTGGATGAAAATTGGATCTGCAGCAATACGTATCCGATTATTTTGCGCTTCTTGAAAAGAAAAAAAAAAAAAAACTCGGTTACCTTGTAGGGTCATTAGGATCAGTTATTATTGTTTATAAGTATGGGAGCATTTTAACTATAATTTTTTTATTATAATATTACAATTGTTTAATCATAATTAAGAATTTTGTGAGGATCTATCACTTATAAGAGTGGACTCCATATAATATTTTGGTAGAATCTACATAACTCTAAATCTGATTGTTTAATTGTAATACAATTATTGTAGGTGATATGTTATTTATAAGTATGAATTTCATATAAAATTTTGATCAATCTCACATGTATAATTATGAATTGTAATTGATTAGTTGTATTAAAATAATTATAAATGATACGCATCCAATTTTGAGGGAAAGAAAATGTATAAATTCACTCATTTTCTTTCATATGAAACGAAATAAATGATGAAAAGAAATAATTTTTCTTTTTTTTTTCCCCTCTTTTCTCCTACCAAACACAGTTTTAACGCCATGCATTTAAACGTAATCCCTTTAAATGTGGACTTGCTTTTAATGTTCAACCTCTAAATAATGCATCCAACCTTTCAAATTGCAACCCAAGACCTAACTCCCCCCTATTCCCATCTGCATTTAAAGGGACTGGTTTTATATGCATGGCGTTAAAACTGTGTTTTGTAGAAGGAAAGAGGAAATAAAGCAAAACTATTTCTTTTCATCATTTCTTTCATTTCGTATGAAGGAAATAAGAAAATGAAAGGAAAATGAGTGAATTTGCACACTTATAAGTGATAAACCAATTATAATTCAAAATTGTGGGATCTATAAAAAATTTATATGAAAACCATACTTATAAATGATAAACTCTTATAGAATTTTTTATTATTATTGGACAACTATAATATTATAGTACAAAGAATTATAAATGATATATTCTCCATAGATTGAGTATGAATGTGAGAGTTAAGTTTGCATATAGTTAAGTTGATTAATTAATTAATTTTCATTATTTTTCCAGTATACTTTTTAATTTTGATTTTAATTAATTGATAGAGTTCTAATATAGAATAAAAACCACTTAATAAGTAAAAGCAATTTATTGAGGTTTAACGAAAAAAAATTCCATAAATAAGATTTATGGTAGGAGAGTCATTATTAATTTGAAGATAAAAAATGGTAAAACTGTTTTTAAAAGTTAATGGAATAACATAAAAAATTATTTTTTAGAAAACTAATTACCGTACACAAACTTTTATTAATATTTCATTTTCATAATGATTCTTAAAAATTTCATGCAACGATCTTTCAGAAGATTTTATTTGGGATTGTTTTTAATGTTAGTGTTTAATAATAGGTTGTTGAAATTTTTGCCTGCTGTCTGATTATTAGTTTTAGATTAAGTGAATGAATGCAAGTTTGATTAATTAATTTTCTCCAATGGTTAGTAAAAACTGGCATTCGATCAAAAAAATTAGTGATGCCTATTCTTTCTTAGCACTTGATCCTGAATAGTAAACTTTTTGCTTTTGTTTAATATAATTGTATATATTATGTTGAGTTTGTTATGTAAGTTAATTGTTTTCTTTTATAAATAATGAGCAAAATTCATTGATGACATCGACCTTTTATCCATGTATTAATTTTATTTAAAATCTTTAAAAGTTATATTTATCATCTACGACTTTTATTAATATCTCATTTTCATCAATAATCTTTAAAAATTGCATTTGTCATCCACTACTTTTAATAATATTTCATTTCTATTCATGATCTTCAACAGTTTCTTATATCAATACTTGCAACCTTTAATAAAATTTTACCTTTCATTAATCCTTTAATTAAAAATTAAAAAAAAAACCCTCTGTCTTATTTTTTTATCCATCTTTATTTTTTGGAACGTTCTAAAATTATGTCTTATTTTTTGAACATTTAAAACTCTTACTTTTTATATTTTAAAATTATTTTTTATGATTTTTTTATTTTTTGACATTAAAAATCATGAAACTTTAATTTTATAAAAAAATTTTAAAATTTAATATTAAATATATTAAAGTCAAAACTTTTTTCTTAAAATTCATGAAAGTCAATACATGACAAATATTTTGAGACGAAGGGAATACCAAATATTTTCGCAAGCTTTAATTTTCAAGTCATGGTAAGGTCCACCAAAGAACTGTTAGCTTCATTATGAATCTAATTTATTTTCATCTTTGGCATTCTATTTATGTCTGTTAAACTTAGTAATTACTTGTGACTTTCATTGAAATATTATAGAATGTAATGTATTTTTGAAATATTTTTATATTGATATTTAATTTATATTGTTATATTATTGATATAATTTTTTTATATTTAACTTTAGTTTCCTTAAATTTATTTATGAAAAATATATATTTTTTCGTGGTGAAGTTAGTATTATTTTCCCGATTCTCATCAGCATTTTATGGGATTGCATTTATATACATGGCGTTAGAACTGTGTTTGGTAGAGGAAAAAGGAAATAAATAAAAGCTATTTCTTTTTATCATTTGTTTTGTTTTCATACGAAGAAAAAAAGCAGATGGAAAGAAAATGAGTGAACTTGCACATTTTCCTTTTCTTAAAATCGGAAGTGTATCATTTACAATTATTATAATATAATTATTTTTTCAATGAGGACTCCACAGAAGACAAAGTAAAAAATGAAAATTTAATATTTTAATAATTTTTTCCCAATGAGAGCCTAAAAAACAAAGTAAACTTTTAAGAATTTTTTCAAACGGGGCTCAAGCCCATAAAGCCTATGTAACAGATTCACCTTTATCCCATAAAAGACAAAAGTCAAACTTAAAACATTTTTTTCACCGGGGCTCAAGCCCCCAACTTGCCCTCGCTAAGGTCCGCCCTTGATTACTGGTGTGAATATATGAATTTGGTTTTTGATAGCAAAAAAATCTGATTTTCTATTGGTTTTAGTTTTAGTGCATTAATTGAAGGTAGTTGAAATTCTAATTTGTTTCACATCATTGTTTCTTACATTAATTTATGGTTTTGAAAATGAGATTGGTTTTTGATAATTACGTAATATGTATTAGGTTACTTTTAATGTTAGTGCTTTAATATTAGGTTGTTGAAATTTTTATTAACTTTTCGTGATTAAATCTAGATAAGATCGCCTTCATGTTCTGAACAAATGATTTATCAATTTTTTAAATTAGGGTTAGCTTTCCTAGCTCTATAATTTAACATCCCCAAACTAGGGTTAGGTTTTCGAACTAGTATATATAGATGATGGATGTGCTAGTGTGATAATGCACAAACACAACACCAACAAGGAAGAAGATTAACTAGAGAACACTAAAATGCCTCAAGTCACCACCAACGGTCAAATTCAAAATCTTACCGATTCAGATCTCAATCATGTGATTTCCAAAGATTGGCAAGGGCATGTTGTTGAGCAGTACATTAGCCCAATCCTGCCTAAGAGTACGGTCCCTTTTCAACATGTTGGAAATCAAAATGCTGGTTCGGAGGCAGCTGTTGTATATCGCATCAAAAATAAAGAAAACAAAAATTATATCGCAATTGTAGCTTGGTCAAACGACTCCAATTCTCCTAAGAAGGTATATAATAATAAAGATTTATATTTGATATATTATCATTATATAAATTTTATACATTGTTAGTCAATTGAATGATATTATGAGATAAATTAAATGATGATATTTTATTAATGAGTAAATTTTTTAAAAAATTAAATTTTTATATATTTATTTTAAAAATTAATATTAAATTATATCATTTTATTCACTAACAGTATATAAAATCTATACACTGTATTGAATATAAATGGTAATAATAATAGTAATAATGATCCTAAGTCTACCAAATTAACATGCACTTTACTTCTCAGTATTTTAAAGATTTTAAAACAAAGAAAAATTAAAGCTATGCATGATTACTTGTATAATGCAGGTCTATACATTGGTTGCTGTTCCACCCACGTCCTATACTGAAGATTATTGGCGAGTAATTAGTGATGATCTGCACAATTCCAGCAATAGCAGCTTTAGCATACTTGATGGTTGCACCTCAAAAGTTCAAATTGGAGATGGAGATTCCCCACCACTTTCAGCAGCAATAAGTTATGCTGATTAATTGGCTGAAGTAATAGGCTGTCAAAATTACTAAGTAAATAAAGTGCCTTGTGCACTAGCACTCTCAGACTATTAGAGTGAATTTGGCAGCCTGTAGACTATTACTGTGTTTACGTGTTTGTAATGTAATATTTTAGTTTTCTTATGGATCGCAAATCCCATGGGGAAATATCAAATATCAATAAAGAATTACACCCCTTGTTTGGTTTATAATTTTTTTTGCTTAGAAAAATTTTTCTAATTATTGAATATAAAATTTTATATATATTCAAAAAGCCAAATAAAATAATAAATATATAAAAAATAGCATAAATACATCATTTATTCTTTAAGGGATTATAAGAAATAGATTTCAAATTGTTATTAATTTTATTTTTCCAAATTATTATGTTTAGATTTGGTTGCAAGAAAAAAAAGGAACTTTTTTCACTTTGTACAAAAAAAAAAAATTAATTTTTTTATCAAGAAACATGTAATCTATTGATAAAGTATTAGACTCTTAATTTATGTGATTAAAATTCAATGCTTGATAACCTCAAACACAATATTATATATATATATATATCAATTTCCTTCTTTTAGTTTTTTTTACTCTTCAGGCTCACGTTGTCAGGGGAACAAATCATTTAAAATTATTGTATTATAATTAGTGAATAGATCATTTTAAATTAGTGTATTACAATTAGGCAATCATAATTCATAATTATGAGAGGTTTATCCAAATTTTACATGGAGTCTACACTTAAAATTATAAGTGATGGCCTCCACATAAATTTTTATTGTGATTAAATAATTATAGTACTCTAATAAAAATAATTTTGTTGGTGAAATGCTCCTTATTATTGCGAGTGTGTCAAAAACCAGTATTTTGTGGAAAATAAAAAAGAAACTAATTTTTCCAAATTGATTCAAATTCAAAAGCTAAACTTTTAATAATATGGCTAATCTAATTAGTAGAGCTGTTCATGGGTTGAGCTTAATATGATATTTCATCATTTTAAGCAAGTTTAGGTCGGGCTTGACTCGATTTTTTTAAGCCTTATTTTTTGTTCAAATGCAATCTTATATTTAATAATAAAATCCATTAAAAGCACTAATACTTAATTTAAAAAATATTTTTTAAATTATTAATTTAATTAATTTTAATTAAATTTATGAATTATTTGAACTTAGATCTAATTTAATTTTGTTAAAAATAATTTAAAATTAAATTATTATTTTAATATTTCACATAAAAAAATTACACTTTATCCTATTATAATAAATAAAGCACTAAACCCCTTCCTAGACTTTTAGTCAAATCTTACTTTCTGCAAACCCAACGGCTAAGCTCCTTTTCCTTTCCAGATCACTTTTTTTTTTTTTTTTGTCTCTATCATTTTCACTAGCGTTTTTTAACTTATCACAAAAACCCTAACTCTAACTTTAAAACCCACCAACCAACTTCTTCCAATGACGAAAGTCCACGAAACCGGCGTTTGTGACTTCAAACGCCGACGGGTGGCCGAGTATCCGGTCCAGTTCATCGACAAAGCAGACTCTAAACCTCCACTGGTTCACCCCTTCCCAGCTTTATTACTTTATCTGAAATCCATAATCACGAAAACTTAATTAGAAAACTATCAGCGGTATTCTGTTGG
Organism: Durio zibethinus; assembly: GCF_002303985.1. The sequence goes on along the minus strand of NW_019168481.1, from coordinate 5,581,760 downwards.
TTGTTGCATCAATTTAAGTGATTCTAGATTTAGTCATCCGTCATATAATGCTAGAATCATCGTATTTGACCATGCAATTTATCTAGAGGATGATTTAGGTAGTGAGAGCTTTAGGTTTTGAACTCTGCAAAATCATTCGGACATGTTGTGTCAATCATTTATGTGATTTAGTTAATGATAAAAACGCCACAACTGAATGAACCAACAATCTCATTTCTGGACCTACACTTGATCTTACTGAGGAACATGAATATGGAATTTATGTGTATTTTGATTCTATTGCGTTTCAGGTGTTTGTAACTTTTAAGTTAGATGTTTGCCATACAAGATGAGATTGTATATATGTTGTATAATGATGTATGGCATCTAGATAAGTGACTAGATGATTATAGTCCGATTGATTATTAATGGACTTACAATATTGAAAGGTACTCCATAGGCCACGTAGAAAGGTTTAAAGCCAATCTTGTGGCCCGAAACTTAAACGAAGAGAAAAAATTGGTTGCAAAGAATCTTTCTATCCTGTTTCTACCAATGATTTTTTTAGAATCTTCGCGGCATTGGTGACTCATTCGGTTAAGAGTTACATCAGTTAGACGTTAAGATGTCTAAATGGAGTAACTTGAAGGTTTTGTGGTTTTATGTTTGTTAATTTGAGAAGTCTATTTCTGGACTTCCAAGGCATTCATTCTGTGATATACGAAATTGATGAGATTGTCACTGTAAAAAAAATATTCGTGATCAATGTATATGTTAAGAGGTTAGTGGGAATGGGTGGCTATATACTTCGGGTGCTCTAAGTTGATGATATCTTATTAGCAGCTCTAAACACTGACCTATTGTTTGAGACAAGAACATTTTGTCATGTCACTTCAGGTAAAGAATCTAATTGAGACTCTCATTCTAGTCTGGAGATTGATATTCTTTGTGACAGATATAGAGGCATATTCGGTTGGTATTAGAAAACTTACATTCAGTTTGTGTTGAATAGGTTTTGATATGCACTATTTTCCTATTTAGGCACTTGTTGTAAAGAGTAACATGCGGTTAAAATCTCAATCCTCATGATGACAATGAAAGAGCTCATGTCGAATATTCAGTATGCCTCAACTGTCAACTGTGGGTAATTTGTATGCTCAAGTCCGTGCACATTTCTGGTGTTGTGTATACTGGAGGTGTAATTCGGAGGCACTTGAGCAATTCTGTTTTTAATCATCAGTAATCCAACATTTTGGCTTTAGCCAGATAATTGATCCTATTTCTATGTGCTTGTGAAGCCAATTTTGGTCCTATTGGCTAGACGAGTTATTTCTTGGAAAGTGTGAAACAAACACTTACAGTGCCCTCAATAATGGGTACGAAGCATGTAGCAAAATGTGAAGCTACACGTCAGATTGTTGGCTGTAAAATCTCATCTTATAGTTGGTTTTGTGGTTCCAATTTTGAAGTTGTTGGGGATGTTTCGTGGTAAATCTGTAGTAATAGCTTTCTCTCAAATACTAAGAGTTCCTCACGCTCCTAATAAATAGATATCATAATTTAGTTTATTAGAGGGAAAGTAATTGAATCCATTGGACCAAATTTTAGAGCACACAATTTCCAGAGCTCATTCAGATTGATACACTAATTAATTTTGGCTGTTAAAGTGTCTTGACAATATGACACTTATACAGGACTTGTAGAGCTTTCTGCTATATTGAGTTAGCAGAAGCTATGTGTGATAAAATCAGTTGCAATCATATCTTTGAGAACCATCTATGATATGGTTAAAGCTTGATGCTCGAACCTACACTTCAATGATTAAGGGGTTTTAAAGGAGGAGTGCCAGGTGACGCTTATGAATTATATGGGAAAATGGATGAGGGTGGTTGTTCGCCAAATAGTTCTTATAATACAATGATCCTGGGGTTTCTTGCAAACAATAATGTCTCAATTGCACAACAGCTTCTTAAAGAATGGTGGATAAGGGATTTTCTGCTGATATATCCACTGCGACCTTGTTAGTAGAGCTGCTGTCTGGTGTTGAAATAGACTGATGCTGAATGAAATGGTTCAGATCTATGCAAAGAAAGGTATGAATATAGAGAAAACTTATACTTAATTGAAGATTTGTGTAGTAGATCCCGATACCAACAAATCTTTCCTGAGGTAAGGGGTCTCGATTACTATTTTAGTTTCTATTATATCCTTTTTTTACATCTAGGACAAAAGCAATATTGCAAAACTTGATTATGAATTCTGGAGATAATATTTTAAGCTAGTTTTCTTTGTCTTTTTCCCAGGTCATCATAATGAAAATACAAGCACAAAATCAGTTGAATGGTCTACAAGTATCTGGAAAGCTTGTTATCATAAGCGAATCATCTTTGCAAAGAATTGAAAGAGATTACTGATCTTTTGCTTCTTCTTGTGTTAATAAATTAAAAAGCAATCTGTCTTTGCAAAGATTTGAAAGTAATTACTGATCTTCGGCTTCCTCTACTAGTTTAATTATTTCTGTTTCAATTATATGGGCTGAAAGAGACAAATATATATAAGCTTTTTGTGCTTTTCCAAATTTCATTGAGCTTGTACTCACGTATGATGTAAACGTGTTTGCTTACATTTTTGTGCTTTCTCCTTCATCCTTTTTTGCTCATTTTACTCATTTCTTCTATTCTTTCACCTGTCTTGGACACCCAATTTGTTCACTAATTGTTTGGAATTTTTACTCTATCTTGTTTAATTTTTCTCTTTTATTGTTAAAAGATGAATTATAATGTTTTATTTCCAAGGTCTATCCTTCTACTTTAACAATGATATTGGGAGAATTTTCTGTCACTGATAGTGTAGCTTTTGTGCAACCAGATATGAAATGTTTCTAAATTAAACAATTAGTCTTTTGTGAAAATGACTGATTGCTTTTCTAATATTGTAACCTTATTTTTTAGTTGAGTTCTTGGATCTAAAGGAAGATGGTGCTATAAATTTTAGAAAAAAATGGATTCATGAATTTGGGAATAGCTAGAACTGATTCATTTACAAAATTGAGCCCTATAATGCAATAACCTCTAGTACTAGTTGTTGTGACTTAGATTTTCTTCCTTTGATCTTCTTTTGACATTAATAACTTGATTGCATAATCATTATATTAAAAAGGAAATGATATAGGACATTGAAGTTTCTTCATGCTTATTGAATTGCTTTGCTATGTTTGAGATTTTGTTAAAGATCCACAATTTGGCTGGACATTATGTGCTTAAATTTAGGTAATTTATTGTATTTGTGATGCAGAGTATTTACTGTTTCTATATTCTGGATATGTTTGTACAAATGGATTACAGATGATTAAGTATGCAAGCACACACAGCATGTGCAATGTAATGAACCAAAATTTCATCCAAAGTATCAAAGAAAGTTGGATCACATACGTACAACCATTAATTGCACTAGAAGCATAAGGGTGCAGATAAATCTTCCTTAAACATACTTTCCACATCTACATGGGTTCTAATTAACAACAATACAACTTAACCATCTTTTTTGCTCCCCTACTGCTAATGGATTGCAACTGTTTGTTGACTAGATATTTACAGAATATGCAGAAACTAGAGCCAAACAAGCTAGCCTTATGACACAGTTGTTAATCACATTACACTTCTAACTGTTTTCATGGTTCAAATTTAACTTGATTTACATACCCTTAAATAGAGAAATTTAACTCGATTTACTTAGCCTTAAATAGAGAAATTTAACTATGTTACCATTCAGACTTATTTAGTTGCAAAGTGAACTGAACTACAAAAAAAGAATCTGAATTTTGCTGAGTTTATTTAGTATATCGTCTTGACTAGAGGATAGTGGTGCAGTAGTGGATCATACTGCACCCTATGCTTTATTAGGAGGAAAAGGCTTACCTTGCTGCTTTTCCTGCTCTGCTTGATGGAAACTATTGGACTGGCTTAAAAGGTTGGCACAACTCAGAAATGAGCAATCAAGAGATAGATCTTTTTGTCTTTTTTATTGTAACAGTATCTTATCCTTATATATTAAACTAAGATTGTCAATAAGATTTTATGAACGAAACAGTTAAAGCTCTGCTGGTCTTTTAACTTTCAATTGATGGAACATATGATCTTGCTACGATATTATAAAAGTATTAGTAGTTATATAACCAACAAGTGATTGGTTTAATTGGTTAAATTCGTTTTTTTTAACGAAGAGATCTTGAGTTCGAGTCCTGTTGGTGGCTACCTATCGGGGTCATTATATGTATGATTCCCCATGCATTGGTATTATAATGTTTAATCTGTTTATGACTTACACGTTGATGAGAGGGGGGCAAGAGTAAGGTTAGTGTCAAGCATGTGGTGGGTTTAAACAAGAATCTTCAACCTATGTCTTGACGAGTAAATTTGCCTGCTTAAAGAACTAGCCAAAACTTTTGATGGTTTAATGGAATCTTGGGGAACCTGCTAATGGTTTTGTGCTGCTCTTTCAATTTATTCCAAATGGTTCACTTATTCTTAAGTTTCATGTGCTTAAAAACACTTTTTAACTCTGCTAATGCAAACGATAAAAATACTTGAGTTCATCCTTCTATTTTCTGTCTGATCCAATGAATAGACTGATGTGATTTATTTCTCTCTGAATGTTTTGTGTTCATATTTTTCTTTTATTTTTATCAAGAAAACATAATAATAAAGTATATAACATTCAGTGATCATGCAATTGCTCTTTCAATTGTTAGAAGATATAATATTTAAATTTTTTTTGTAAAATATATTTTAATACATTAATATACATATATAAATGAATAATAAAAATATAATATTTAATGTTTATATTTTATAATTTTACTTATTTTTATCGAATTGAGTTTGAATTGTTCAAATAAATTACAAGTAGAACTCTAACATGAAAACTAAAACTCAATTAAGTTTAATTAAATTTTAAACCTCAAGTTTTTAAATCAAGCCAAACTTAAACTAAATAAAGGATCGATTTGATTTGGTTTAATTACATATTTTTACAAAGTAACAAAGACTATCTTTGTGACATGATTTGTCAAAGTAACAAAGACTATCCTTGTAGGATCTTTGTGACATGATTTGTGGTGTCTTCTTTATTTTTTGTTGTATATTTGTGTTATTTATTTTTCAAAAAGTGAATTTTTTTAATTAAATTAATATTTATCTAAATAATTTTTATGTTTTAAAAGTTTAAATAAGAATGTGTAACTAACATCAAACGAGTAAAATCATTAACTTTAGTTCGCCAAAAAGATTACATGAAATTGGATTAATACTTAATTGACTTGAATTCAGTCCAAAACTATTTAAATTGCATTGGGTATGACCCAAACTCGAAATAATCCGGATTCAAAAGCAATATGAGCTCGACAAAAATCGTTCCCAAAATAATTCGACTCCGAAATAATCTGCACTCGAAATTATTTAAATCCAAAATCAACTAAGAGCCGAAGTGATCCAAATAAGAATTCAACCTGACCGGAATCTGCCCAAACCCAACCTTTTGCAGCCTCTGTTGGATATACGTCACCCTGTTTCCTTTTGAAGTTTCTGAAACAAGGCCATTTTAGCTTTTGCAAAGCATTCCTCAATTCAAATAAAGTTTTCTTATTCTTCTAAGTATTTGCAATTGTTGCAATGGCGATTGGAAGTTCTGCACAATTTTGGGCAACTTCAATTGTTGTAAAATACAGGACAGATCTTTCAACAATGTCACCAACCATGTTTCTAATCGGGTTCCAGGATATTCCGTTTTTGAAAATGCTGATTGCAAAAAGGTTTTTGAACACCCATCGAGGATAAAACATTGAAATTTCTTGATGTCAACCAGATCTTGCATCCCATGTGCTCACCTCTAGAAGGAAGCCCAAGAACCTCCAAATCCAATGTCACCCAAATATCATCCAAAATTATAAGAACCTTCCTTCTCTTTCTTGAGTCGATCACGTAGCTGAACTCTCCTTGCTTCCAGGCTTGCCTCATCAAATTTCAGGCCTAAGTTCTTAGCAATCTCGTTTTGAATTTTTTCAATGTTTGGAGTTTGTGTAATAGCTGCCATGATCACCTCATCAAACAACTGCTCCTCCATGGCAAGTCTAGCAACCTGTTTTACTAGTCTAGTCATGGCTGCTCTACCCATCCGTACACTCCAATTATGTTGGAATCATCATTTTTCAATGCCTCCATGACCCCATTCAAAGCACCGCTTCTTGATTCAAAGGCCTCGTAACCATTGACATGTCTGAGAGCAGGAAGATAGGAGACGCTATCGAATCGGCCTTTTCCTAATAGTTGAGCAATGGCGTCGGCCTCCTTCTCTGCTCTCTTGCTGAGCTGGTAGCGAGACTTGAAATTAGGACAGAATCCGATAAAACACCTCTCGTTCGCTTTCTCTTCATCCTCCTTTAACTGGCTTCAGCCTCCTTAGAGATCTTCTCGTCCACCATGGTCAACCATTTCTCCACATCTTTATAAATCTTACGCCCTTCCCTTTTAACTGCATCAACAGAATGCTTCACTCTCTGTCTTGCATCCTTCAGCTCGTCGACTCCCTCCTTCAGATTCTCAACGTTGCTTTTCAACATAAAATTGTGGTACTTTATAACATCTATTTTAATATAAAATAAATATTTATTTTTTTTAACATATTATCAATTAATCATTAAACTTGATAGGTTTATAAGATTACTTTACAGAATAAAGCAAAAGAAAAAATGACTGCTGAAATTGAAATAGTATCTGATGTTTTGTTTACATGCAAGAATTGAAAAATCGAATTTTTATAGAAATTGTTGAAAAAAAAAGGCATGGACGAGTTCGATAACTTGATTGGGTCTAACACCATCTACTGACTATGGATATAGCTCTCACTAATTTATATTATCAACAAGCCAATCTTTGCTAGACATTTTCATATCGAGAGAGGAGTTGTAAACTATGCAACAACGTTTCTAGTAAATAGAAGTAGAAAGAGAACGGGAGCGTGTCAAAATTGAAGAAGAATGTGCTAGCTTGGAGCAAAAGCGTGCAAAATTTCAATAGTTACATGATCGATTCAATCATCTTATAAATTTTGTGCAACAATAATTTTTAAAAATTAATCTCAATGGTCCACCAACTCAAGTGTTATATATAGTAAATGTTGTTATTTTTTTAATATAAAAAAAGCTTACTATTAAGTATTAAAACTTGTATGGCATTATTCAATAGGTTCTTGAACATGTTAGTGACCAAAGTAAAAAAGTTCATTCATCAAATTGCAATCTTCCAAATCTATGCAGTAATCAATTTCACACATTTTAATTTTTTTTGTTAATATATTAAAAAAATTTGAATGTTATTATACTAATTATTAAACTTTGTGTTGATTAGATACATATTTGAATGTGAATTAAGTATTTATTAATTTCAATTTTTGAATTTAAGTTCGTTTTTATTTCTTTTACCATTTTTTGTTAATAAAAATAATAAATATTAACGAAAATTTTTTATTAAAAAAGGTAAATTTTTTAATTTCGTGGTGTTTGCGTTCAAGAAAACCACTAAATTCTAAATTTAGTGATGTTTGTATCATAAAACACCACAAAAAGTAATAGTATTCTTATCAAAAAATGTCACAAAATTAGCAGCATTCCAATCATAAAAATGCTATTAAATTAGAGGTATTTTTTTTATACAAACACTGCTAATTTAGTGACGTCTTATCATATAAACATCATCATATTAGCAGCATTTTTTTATATAAATGCCACTAAATTAATGATTTTTTCAGATACAAACGTAGCTAAAATAACAACATTTTCCATACAAACACTGTTATTTTCCTCAACACGTGATAGCCGACACTCTTACTGGTGTTTTTTGCAAATAGCATAAATTTTTTAGTGGTATTTATAAACGCTGTTAAACATCGAAAAAAATGTCACTAAAAATTTTTAATCCCTGTAGTGCTTAATTGTTTACCCACGCGAGGCAGCACCTTAAGTATAGTTTTAGTGAATGCCTTTAGAAGTTACATAGTTGCTCTTTAGTAGCAGTGAAGTTATTCCTATTCGTGTTCATGTCTTTTGGTTGATAACTTATGGCATGCTTGACTAGTCATTCGGGATACAACTAGATGCCTTGATTGTTTACTCAGAAGAGGCAGCTGCATGTAAGGTTCATGCCAATGTTCAAGAAAATGACTGGTATTAAAAGAACATAGGAAAATAAAATTTTTTGTTTGTCTACTTAATGGTTGTTAAAAGTGGTGAAATTATGTCATGTTATATTTATATTCATCACGAGGCTGGGGATATAGTTGTTTAAGATAATGGTTTAATGCACGTAGAGAGAATAAAAGGGTAAAGGTATATCCGAAAACCATTTTGGATGGAATAGTATGTCCAGATGATGCATTTGAAAATCCCACTGGATTCCATATGAAGCCAATTGAACTGCAGACATTGAATATCTCCTCATTTGCAACATACTTGTCGAATAATTGCTTCTGAAAATGGACATTATTTCTGGGGGTCTTCCACTTTCCTCTCCTTTGTTTTTATATATGCATCTGCAACCCTCGTCACTTCAAGTCATGCAATTGCTGGCAAGCCGCCATCCTGTCTGTCACCAACTCCAACCCATTGATCATCGAACAGGCACCAAATTTATTAGTGCCCTGCAACTTATCATGTCCAATCTGCCACCAATTATAACAAGAAACCAAAATTAGCCATAAGGTACTATAGTCATCCTGCCATCTCTTATGCACTAACCTCCACAACCTTTCTGCACCTGTGCCAAAATATAGAGAATGCGGCATCTTCTGCATCAGAAAACCATGACAGAAATATTTCTGCTGTTTATTTTCTTCCCTAATAAAATTATGAAAGCCACATGCACTGAAGCCATTATTTGGGTAATGCGGTGGACAGATGAAATAGAGCTGTACCATTCACCTCCCTCATCAGTGGCTTCTGTATCGGGAATAAAGTGGTTCAACCCGTCAATTTGTTTGATGAGATATTCAAAAAGGATTTCAGCATGATTTAATTACTTATAGTACGATACTTAATGGGCTGTGTAAAACCGGCAAGCCAAGTGGAGCTATCAGGTTGCTAAGGATAAAGTGATAATGATTGGATTAGATTGCGGGAATTTTAAAATTTGATTTGAATTTAAATTATATTTTTATAAGATTTTATTCTAATCAAATTTTATTAGTTTATTAATTTTTAATTTAATTTATTTTTATTTTTTATATATTATTTTAATATAATTAAATAAATTTCAATATAAAATACTTATTTTTATTTTATAAAAATTTAAAATATATATAAAAGCTAAATATATATAATTAAGTTTGATTTGATTTTTTTTGTTTTTTATTTTTTGATTTAAAATTCGTTCAAATTTAATATATATATTTAATATTCAAATTTAATATGAATCAAATAAAAAAAATTGATTCGAATTGAATCAAATATTATGATTTAAATTGATATTTTATTTTTTTTTATTGTTTTTTTCTCTTCTCTAACTAGGGATGATAGAAGAAAGAGGATTCCAACCTAGCGATGTAGCATACACCACAGTAATTAACATCCTTTGTTAAGGATAGACTACTAACTGAGGGTTTCCCCCTTCTCTGAGATGAAGGGTAAAGGCATTCAACCTAATCAACCTAATATTTTCACTTACAGTTCCGTGATTCATGGAATGTGCAATTTAGGTCAATGAAAAGAGGCCATAAGATTATTTGACCAACTGATACATACCAATATCACACCTGATGTTGTCATTTATAATGTATTAGTTAATGCATCCTTTAAAGAGGGAATGATTTCTGAGGCTAAAGATATTGTTGAAGCAATGAAAGGAAAAGGAGTCAAGACAGATATTTTCACATACAATTCACTGATAGAAAGATATTGTTTGCAAAGCAAAGGCCAAAGCTAGAAGAGTATTTGAGTTGATGATCAACAGTTGTGCACCTGATACATTTAATATCATGATTAATGGATATTGCAAAAGTAAGAGGCAATGAAACTCTTTCATGAAATGTCTCATAAAGGACTAATTCCTAACGTTGTTACATACAGCACTCTTATTAAAGCCATGTGCCTAATAACTTTTCAGGGAAATGTCTGCCCATTGGCCAAGTTCCTAACTAGATTACTTATGCCACTTTGTTGAATGGGCTACGTAAACATGGGATTATTCACAAGGCGCTGGGATTGTTTCAAGTAATGCAAAACAGTGGGCTGGAGCCCAATGTTGTCTACTATAATATCCTAATTGATAGCTTTTGTGAGTTTGGGAGACTTGAAGAGGCAAGGAAACTATTTTGTCATCTATCTATGTTATGGTTAAAGCTTGATGTAATGATTAAGGCACTTTGTGAAGGAGAACTGCCAAGTGAAGCTTATGAATTATTTAGGAAAATGGAAGAGGTTGGTTGTTCGCCAAATAGTTGTTCTTATAATGCAATGATCCAGGGGTTCTTGCAAACAATAATGTCTTGCACTACAGCTTCTCGAAGAAATGATGGGTAAGGGATTTTCTGCTGATATATCCACTGCGACCTTGTTATTAGAGCTGCTGTCTGGTGTTGAAATAGATTGATGCTGACATGAAATGGTTCAGATCTATGCTAAGAAAGGTATGAATATAGAGTTAACTTATACTTAATTGAAGATTTCTGGAGTAGATCCTGATGCCAACAAATCTTTCCTGAGGTAAGAGGTCCCATTACAATTTTAGTTTCTATTCTATCCTTCTTTTTTTACATCTGGGACAAAAGCAATATTGCAAAACTTGATTATGAATTTTGGAGATAATATTTTAAGATAGTTTTAATTGTCTTTTTCCTAGGTCATCTCAATGAAAACACAAGCACAAAATCGGTTGAATGGTCTACAAGTGTCTGGAAAGTTTGATATCATAAGCGAATCATCTTTGCAAAGAATTGACATAGATTACTGATCTTTTGCTTCTTTTTGTGATGGTAACTTAATAAGCAATTTGTCTTCGCAAAGATTTGAAAGAAATTACTGATCTTCGGCTTCCTCTACAAGTTTAATTATTTCTGTTTCAATTCTATGGGCTGAAAGAGGCATAATATGTAACTTTTGTGCTTGTCCAACTTTCCTTGAGCTTGTAATCATGAATGATGTAAATGTGTTTGCTTACATTTTTGTGCTTTCTCCTTCATCCTTTTTGCTTATTTTACTCAGTTATTCTATTCTTTCACCTATCTGGCACACCCAACTTGGTCACTAATTGTTTGGAATTTCTACTCTATCTTGTTTAATTTTTCTCTTTTATTGTTAAAAGATGAATTATAATGTTGTATTTGCAAGGTCTATCCTTCTACTTTAACAATGATATTGGGAGAGTTTTCTGTCACTGATAGTATAGCTTTTGTGCAACCAGATATGAAATGTTTCTAAATTAAACAATTAGTATTTTGTGACAATGACTGATTACCTTTCTAATATTGTAACCTCATTTTTCAGTTGTGTTCTTGGATCTAAAGGAATATGGTGCTGTAAATTTTAGAAAAAAAAAGGATTATGAATTTGAGAATAGCTAGAACTGATTCATTTACCAAATTGAGCCCTATAATGCAATAACCTCTAGTACTAGTTGTTGTGACTTAGATTTTCTTCCTTAACCTCTAGTACTAGTTGTTGTGACTTAGGTTTTCTTCCTTTGGTCTTCTTTCGACATTAATTACTCGATTGCACAATCATTATATTAAAAAGGAAATGATACTATGAGTGGTCATGTAACAGAATAGGACATTGAAGTTTCTTCATGCTTATTGAATTGCTTTGCTATGTTTGAGATTTTGTTAAAGATCCACAATTTGGATGGACATTATGTGCTTAAATTTAGGTAATTTATTGTGTTTGTGATGCTGAGTATTTACTGTTACTATATTCTGGATATGTTTGTACAAATGGATTACAGATGGATAAGCATGCAAACACACATAGAGCATGTGCAATGTAATGAACCAAAATTTCATCCAAAGTATCAAAGAAAGTTGGATCACATATGTACAACCATTAATTGCACTAGAAGCATAAGGGTGCAGATAAATCTTCCTTAAACATACTTTCCACATCTACATGGGTTCTAATAAACTACAATACAACTTAACCATCTTTTTTGCTCCCCTTCTGCTGATGGATTACAACTGTTTGTTGACTAGACATTTGCAGAATATGCAGAAACTAGAGCCAAACAAGCTAGCCTTATGACACAGTTATCAATCACATTACACTTCTAGCTGTTTTCATGGTTCAAATTTAATTTGATTTACTTAGCCTTACATAGTTAAATTTAACTATGTTACCGTTTAGACTTATGTAGTTGCAAAGTGAATTGAACTACATAAAAAGAATTTGAATTTTGCTGAGTTTGTTGAGGATATTGTCTTGACCAGAGGACAGTGATGCAGTAGTGGATCATACTGCATTGTACGCTTTATTAGCAGGCAAAGGCATACCTTGTTGCTTTTATTGCTTCGCTTGATGGAAACTAGTGGGCTGGCTTAAAGGTTGGAACAACTCAGAAATGAACAATCAAGAGAGATGTCTTTTGGCCTTTTTATTGTAGCAGTATCTTATCCTAATATATTAAACTAAGATTGTCAATAAGATTTTATGAACAAAACAGTTAAAGCTCTGCTGGTCTTTTAACTTTCAATTGATGGAACATATGATCTTGCTACGATATTATAAAAGTATTAGTAGCTATATTGGTTTGTGTGATTACAGTGAGGTGGAAAAGCAAGTTGAGGTGATTGAATTAGGTGTTGATGAAAAACAGATGAGAGGAGTCATGGCTAGGCTGTCAATTTTGTGGGCGTTGGAGGAATGTGGCTTACATAACAGATCTTGGAATCTAATTATATCTTCATTTCATTTATGATTCCACATTGGTATTATAATGTTTAATCTGTTTATGTGTTACACGTTGATGAGAGGGAGGCAAGAGTAAGGTTAGTGTCTAGGATGTGGTGGGTTTAAACATGAACCTTCAACCTATGTCTTGACGACTAAATTTGCCTGCTTAAAGAATTAACCAAAACTTTTGATGGTTTAATGGAGTCTTGGGGAACCTGCTAATGGTTTTGTGCTGCTCTTTCAATTTATTCCAGATGGTTCACTTATTCTTAAGTTTCAAGTGCTTAAATACACTTTTTAACTCTGCTAATGCTAACTATAAAAATACTTAAGTCCATCCTTTTGGTTTCTCTCCGATCCAATGAACAGCCTGACGTTATTTATTTTTCTTTGAATGTTTTGTGTTAACATTTTTCTTTTATTTTTATCTAGAAGACATAATAATAAAGTATATAGCATTCAGTGATCATACAATTGCTCTTTCAATTGCCAGAAGACGTAATAATTGAATCTTTATTTTTTAAATATATTTTAATACATTAATATGCACATATAAATAAATAATAAAAATATAATATTTAATGTTTATATTTTTATAATTTTACTTATTATCATCGAATCAAGTTTGAATTGCTTGAATAAATTACAAGTCAAATTTTAACATGAAAATTAAAATTTAATTGAGTTTGAATTAAATTTTAATCCTCAAGTTTATAAATCAAGCTAAACTTAAAGCTTAATAAATGATTGATTTGATTTGGTTTAATTACACACTTTTACGATGTAACAAAAATTATCCTTGTAGGATCTTTAGACGTGATTTGTTGTGTTATTTTTATTATTTATTATATATTTTCTTATTTATTATTCAAAAAGTGAATTCTTTAAATTAAATTAATATTATATCTAAATAATTTTGATATTTTAAAAGTTTAAATAAGAATGAGTAAAACCATTAACTTTAATTCACCAAAAAGATTTCATGAAATTGGATGAATACCGAATTGACTTGAATTAGTCCAAAACTATTTAAATTGCATTGGGTAAGACCCAAACTCGAAATAATCCGGATTCAAAAGCAATATGAACCCGAAAAAAATCGTTCCCAAAATAATTCGACCCTGAAATAATCCACACTCGAAATTATTTAAATCTGAAATCAACTAAGAGCCGAAGTGATCCCAAATAAGAATTCAACCTGACCGGAATCTGCCCAAACCAACCTTTTGCAACCTCTGTTGGATATACGTCACCCTGTTTGCTTTTGAAGTTTCTGAAAGAAAGCCTTTTAAGCTCTTGCAAAGCATTCCTCAATTCAAACAAAGTTTTCTTACTCTTCAAAGTATTTGCAATTGTTGCAATGGCGATTGGAAGTTCTGCACATTTTTGGGCCACTTCAATTGTTGTAAAATACAGGTCAGATCTTTCAACAATGTCCACTGAACCATGTTTCTAATCGGGTTCCGTGATTTTTCGTTTTTTGAAAATGCTGATTGCAAAAGGTTTTTGAATACCCATCGAGAATAAAAACATTGAAATTTCTTGATGTCAACAAGATCTTGCATCCCATGTGCTCACATCTAGAAGGAAGTCCAAGAACATTCATATCCAATGTCACCCAAATATTATCCAAAATAATAAGAACCTTCTTCTGTTTCTTGAGTCGATCACGTAGCTGAACTCTCCTTGCATCCAGGCTTGCCTCATCAAATTTCAGGCCTAAGTTCTTAGCAATCTCGTTTTGGATTTTTTCAATGTTTGGAGTTTGTGTTATAGCTGCCATGATCACCTCATCAAACAACTGCTCCTCCATGGCAAGTCTAGCAACCTGTTTTACTGGTCTAGTTATGCTGCTCTACCCATTCCGTACACTCCAATTATGTTGGAATCATCATTTTTCAATGCCTCCATGACCCCATTCAAAGCACTGGTTCTTGATTCAAAGGCCTCGTAACCACTGACATGTCTGAGAGCAGGAAGATAGGAGACGCTATCGAATCGGCCTTTTCCTAATAGTTGAGCAATGGCGTCGGCTTCCTTCTCTGCTCTCTTGCCGAGCTGATAACGAGACTTGAAATTAGGACAGAATCCGATAAAACACCTTTCTTCGCTTTCTCTTCATCCTCCTTTAATTTGGCTGCAGCCTCCTCAGAGATCTTCTCGTCCACCATGGTCAACCATTTCTCCACATCTTTATAAGTCTTACGCCCTTTCCTTTTAGCTGCGTCAACAGAATGCTTCACTCTCTGTCTTGCATCCTTCAGCTCGTCGACTCCCTCCTTCAGATTCTCCACGTTGCTTTTATAGTTTAATATACAGGTCACTTCACGTTTGATGAGATCAAATGCGAACTCGCCAGTTTTTTCACCAAGCGAAGCAATGACTGCTTCCATTTCTCTCTATGTGAAGTTCTGTAAAGTAGATGTGATGTGTTTTAAGTGAATGAGGATTACCCTGCTGGATGTAAAACAAGTTTACGTTGCTAACTTGCTTTTGACTTAAAACTAGAGTTGCCAAATGCCGGTCCGGTTGAAGTTTGGGTTGGGTTATTTTTTCATTGAAGAAAAAAATAAAATAATTTTGGATTCACACTATTTGGTGTTATGATTATTTCAGAGTCAGTTGAGATTTGAAACTTCAGTTATTCTCGGATCTTGAATTCAAATTATTTTGAATTTAAATTATTAAATTTTAAAATTAAATTAATATAATTTTTTATTATTTTAGATTTAATTTTCAAGTTGCTCAAGTTGAATTATTTAATATTTTTATTAATTCAGATTGGAATGGAAGGAATTCTCTTTTTTGTCTACATTTTTGTGAAATAGGATTGCGTCGTTTTCGATTGAGACAAAATTGAAATCAACTATACTTAAAACAAACAAATTGAACGGGCAATGATTGTCTATGTACATTTTGACTATTTTTTATGTCAATTCTTGAACTAATTAATTTTTTAATCAAGATATAATATATTTCTTTTCACACTATTAGCATGTTGTTTACGACAAGGGAAAAGGCGTGGAAAGCTAGAAGAAAAACAATTTGTAACTTAAATTAATATTGCTAATGAATAACAAAGAAAGACTTACCGTATAATAATCTTGGTTTGGTCAGATGTCCCCACATATCAATTAATAAAGAAAGACTTACTTTTAACCCCTTCACTTTTTCTTTGGTAAAAATGGATATGATTGGGATAAGAAAATCTTACATGACAGACAGCAATTGCGATGGATTTGGTTTAGGTTTTTGGCTGTACAGTTATGCCTGAGATTGGGATACGTCGGAATGTGACATAAGTTGGGATTGAGTGGTTAGATGAGTACAGCATAGCAAATTGGATGCCTTCAGTGCATCAAAGTTTAAAATGATTAATTGATGCTTTTAGTCATATTAAATATATGATTTGTAATTATTTAATTTAAATTATTAGATATGGTATATTTTATTTTGATTTTAAAAATTAAGTAATTTTTCTTGCTAAAAAAAGGATTAATTGATGGCTTAAATATAAAAAAAAGTTGAATTAAAATTAAATAATTATTTAATTTTTATTATTTTATTAAAATCAATTACATCTTCAAAATATTTATTTTTCATTTAATTTTATTTTTAAATATCTATCTTCATTTAATTTAGCTTTTATTTGATGAAAATGATTGTTAACAAGTTATCAAATTTCATTTAATAAAAATTTAATTGAATAAAAATAGATGTTGAAAGACTCAATTATTGATTATCAATAAAATGATAAAAATTTAAATAATTATTTAATTTTAACTTAAAGATTTTTTTTTATACTTAAACTTTAATTGAACAAAGATACATGTGAAAATTCAAATCAATCTTTATTGGTTTAATAAATTGAAAGAAAAAAACTAGATTAAAATTTTTTTAAAAAAATAACAATATGATTTATTAGTAAAATATTATATTTTTAATTTAAGCAATGAAGATTGAAGATTAGTAGCATAAAGTACCAAAAAAAAATGCTAACATGTGTATGAAATTAGTTACATTATATATTTTTTTTATCAGATCATGTAAGAAAAATTATATACATGAGTTTTATTTGAACAAGTTTTTTATGAATTTCAAAAATAAAAGACTACATATTAGGGAATCTGATTTTTATATATTGTCTCCACAATTAGTGTTATCACATGTCCTATTTTTTTTAAAAAAATAAATTTAATATGATATCTTTTTGTTGATAATTAAACTTGTGAAATAATTTTTCATATGTTGGGTGGGCCTTTTGCGAGAGGACTTGTATGTTTGCTACTTGGGTCGAAGGCCCTTTCTTAAATTCACAAGAGGAAAAATGGTTTATGGCTGAAACTCGCGGACCCAAGTTTAAATTATAACAACAAAGCAACAGTCACTCTCTTCTTCGACCGCATCAAAACCCCCCAAAACCCCTCCCAGAGACTTAGCTTCACGCGAATCATGCATTTTCTTTTCCGCAAAGCCAACGGCTAATCCTCTCATCCTCCCCGCTTCACGTTTTCTTTCTTTTTTTTTCTTATCCTTCCATTTGGTTTTCCGTTTTCACTTGCGTTTTTAAATTATCACAAGAAACCCTAACCCTAAAACCGAGTAACTTCTTCCAATGACGAAGGTCCATGGAACCGGCGTTTACGACTTCAAACGCCACCGGGTGGCCGAGTACCCGGTCGAGTTCACCGATAAAGCGGATTCAAAACCCGCCCTCGGTTCATCCCTTCCCAGCTCTATTACTTTATCTGAAATCCAGCGAGATCAGCTGACTAGAATAGCGGCCGCCAATTGGCTAAAGAGCGGAGGTTCGAAGCCCAACAAGCCCTTCGATCCTCTGCTGGTTAAGGAGATTTATGATACGGAGCTTACTGTGAAGTCGGAAGGGAAGTCTCAGAGGAAAACGGTACCGTTGCAAAGGGTTATGATATTGGAAGTCAGTCAGTATTTGGAGAATTACTTGTGGCTGAATTTTGAAGCAGAGACGGCGTCGTATGAGCACGTTATGTCCATGATTTTGATGGTTAATGAGAAGGTAAAGCTTGTTTTAATTAAATTTTATTTTAAATAATTTTCAAGTAAAATAGATCTAAATTATTGAGTTTCCCTTTGGTTGTTTCTTCGGTACTTGCTTTTTTCTTATGCGTTGGATATGGAGATGCAAATTGTATTTTATACTGGAATTATGTTTTTTTTATGTAGCTATGTTAGAATTAGTGTTAGATTTTATCAGTTTACTGGTTTTTAATCAATTATGATTTTCCTTTCTATTGTGTGCTTTTCGCTTTTAATAATTTTGTAGGAAGCAAAAAGTTAAAAAGTAAAAAGCAACAGTAAAATGTAGCATGAGGTAATTTACTGAGTGAGTTTTGACAATTTATCTTTGAGCATTGCAGTTTCGAGAGAATGTGGCTGCTTGGTCATGCTTTTATGATCGGAAGGATGTGTTCACAGGATTCCTTGAGAGGGTACTTCGGCTTAAGGAGGTTTGTATTGCTATCACTTTTAATTAGCACAATTGAGGGTTGCTAAATGTCTTATTATAATTAATTAATTATAGCAAGTGTCTAATGGCATAGAAAAACTCTGCGAGCCGTTGTATTTGATGCAGGATCTTGTAAACGTGGTAATAGCAGTTTCATTTCTTCAAATAAAAGCACTAGATATAGTACTTTAGTAATCATTGTTCAGAAATTGATGACAAATAGGCTGAATCTTTGATAAACTGATTTGGATGCAGGGAAGAGAATTAACGATTGCAGAGAAAACGAATTATCTGGTTTTTATGATCAATGCTTTTCAGGTAATTAGCACCTTAAGTATTCTTTTAGTGAATGCATTTAGATGTTACAAATTCATGTATCTGTCATATAGTAGCACTTTGGTAGCATTGAAGTTATTCCTTTTTGTGTTCATATGTCTTTAGGGAGATAAATTGCAGCATGCTTGACTAGTCATTTTTGGATGCACTTGATGCTTTGATTGTTTACCCACAAGAGGCAGCACTTTAAGTATACTTTTAATGAAAGCATTTAGATGTTACAAATTTGTACCTGCCAAATAATTGCTTTTTAGTAGCAGTGAAATTATTCCTATTCGGGTTCATATATCTTTAGGTTGATAAAACTGTAGCATGCTTGACTAATCATTTCTGGATGTAACTGGATGCCTTGATTGTTTACCCACAAGTGGCAGTGCCTCAAGTATACTAATGCATTTATATGTTACAAATTCATGTATCTATCAAGTAGTTGCTCTTTAGTAGCAGTGAAGTTATTCCTATTCGTGTCCATGTCTTTTGGTTGATAAATTGTGGTATGTCTTTTGGTTGATAAATTGTGGTATGCTTGACTAGTCATTTCTGGATGCAACTAGATGCCTTGATTGTTTACTCAGAAGAGACAGCTGCATGGAAGGTTCATGTCAATGGTCAAGAAAATGACTAGTATTAAAACAACATTGGAAAATAAATTTTTTTATTGGTCTAATTTCATTGTTGTTAAAGTGGTGAAAGTATATCATGTTATATTCATCAAGGGGCTGGGAATGCATTTGTTTAGGATAATGGTTTAATGCTAGTAGAGAGGATAGAAGGGTAAAGGTAGATTTAAAACCAGATTGGTTAGAATAGTGAGGATGTACAGATGATGCATTTGAAAATCCAGTAGGTTCAATAGGAAGCCAATTAAAATGCAGACATCGAGTATCTCTGCATTTGGAACATATTTGTTTGAATGATTGCTTCTGTAAATGGGCATTTGCTCTGGGGCTCTGTCACTTTCTTCTCCTTTGTTTTTCTTCATCTGCAAACCTCTTTGGTTCAAGTCATGCAATTGCTGGCAAGCCGCCATCCTGTCTATCACCACTCCACCCTATACCTACCCATTGATCATCAAACAGGCACCAAATTTATTAGTGCACTGCAACTTAGCATGTTCAATCTGCCATCAATTATCATAACAAGAAGCCAAAATTATCCATAAGCCACTATAGTCATGCTGCTGCCTTTTATGCACTAATCTCCACAACCTTGCTTCAACTGAGCCAAAATATTGAAAGTGCAACATCCTTTGCATTGGAAAACAATGACAGAAATATTTTTGCTTTTTATGTTCTTCCCTAATAAAATTATGAATGCCACATGCACTGAAGCCATTATTTGGGTAAATCTGGTGGCAGTGGAGAGATTAAATAGAGCTGTACCATTGGCTCTCATTTTGATATTAGAGAGATAGAAATTGAATTTGAGCTGAAAAGAAAAAGACGAGGGAGAGAGATTGCTGCTTGCCTTTAGCAATCACTTCTGCCAATGAATAGATAGAAATATATTATAAAGGGTGAAGAGGAGAGTAGTTCAAAAATGGAAGCAGAGAAAAAAGGAATAAATAATGGGATAGGATGGTATTGTTTAAAGAAAAGAAGACTAAAAATTATTATTGTCAGAAGTTCATATCAAAAGATGTTGGTGCAAGGGTTGGGTGGAGAGACCAAGGGAGACAGAGAGGAACCGGGGTTAAGGAGAGATAATTTGAGAAGATGTGGGTGGCAGGATGAGTTTGCATCATTTTACAGTAGCACTTCTTTTGTCCCAAGAGGTGTCCTAACGGTTATCTTAAAGGTTATCTTAGAGGTTTCAAGTTCGAATCATGGCATTGACAGGTTGTTTTTTGGAATGGTTGAGAGTTACATTGCATTCTGTAGCTCAAAATCCTGATGTACCCTCCTTTCCCCCTCAAAAAACAAAAAACGTTAACACCTCTTTTGGTGTAATTGCAATGAATGATTTGGGGACTACAGGATACTTTCTTAAAACCACTGAAAATTTTGATTTTTTTTTTGTCAAAATGAGGTAAATTTCTATTTCATAAATAATTGAAACTTCTTAGAGAATAAATTTACAAGAGAAATGATATATGAATGGCTTCTATGGAATATAACCTCAAACTGTGGAATGGAAGAACTTGATTTGCATACACTGCCTCAAAAAAGTATATTAGAGCTGAAGATAGTAAATAATATTTCGAAGTATTTGTAGACATAGAACAATACTCTTGAGCTCCTATCTGTTTTCTAATGTTGTAACTGCTGAATGTGACAGAGTTTGGAAGATGAAATTGTCAGGGAAACTGTCCTTAGATTAGCAAGTTTGCGATCCTGGCATAGTTTGTCATATGGTCGTTTTCAGGTAAGATTTTATCGTATGAATTGTATTCTTCGGACTCGCCCTTTTCCCTGTGGGTATCTTATTTTCTTTTCTTATCTGTAGATGGAACTTTGTCTTAATCCAGATTTGATCAAGAAATGGAAAAGAATGATAAAGAAAGAATATGATGATGCTAAGAAGCAAGGAGTGCATCTTGATCCCCTATTTTCGTTGGAAGCAAACTTCTTGAGAAATCTGATAGAAGAGTTTCTTGAGGTGATATACTGGAAAATCAGTTTGTTTGGTTGCTTCTTTCTTTTTTTTTTTTTGGTCGGTAGGGGGTAGGGGTATTCAATGATTTTGCAGTTGGTAAATTGCCATTTTTTCAATGTTACTCAGGTGCTTGATCACAAAGTTTTTTCCCAGAAGCATTCTGTCACTGAAGATGATGAACTTAATGCTGCTAGTAGTTTTGAGCAAGTTGATGATGCTTCTATTTTGTACTGTGAGAGGTTTATGGAATTTCTCATTGATTTATTGAGTCAACTACCAACAAGGAGGTATCATTGCCCTGCATCAGGGTCTTGTACTCTTAGTTTGAACAGATTCGTTTTTCTTTTGTTGTTGGTTTTTTCATTTGCTTTTCTGTTTGCAAAAAAAGGGTGCTGTGGGTTGGTCTTTAACGAAGGTCTTATTGTTTCATGTTGATACTCATTATTCATCTGCTTTCTTATTATTCTTTCCCCCTTCTCATCATCATCTTCTGTTTCTCAATTTTTGATTGTCTTTTTTGAGGTACAGGTACCTAAGGCCTCTTGTGGCTGATGTAGCTGTTGTTGCCAAATGCCATTTAAGTGCTCTTTATAGACATGACAAAGGGAAACTCTTCGCACAACTTGTGGATTTGCTACAGTTCTATGAAAATTTTGAGATAAATGATCATGTTGGCACTCAGTTGACAGATGATGAGGTGCTCCAATCTCATTATGATCGTGTTCAATCCTTCCAGCTTCTTGCTTTTAAGAAATTTCCCAAGGTCTGTCATCTGTCTTAAGCAGTTGGTTTATCTACAGCACATCTCACTAGCAGAAAGTACCTATCTTTCATAGTTCATAGGTTCCAGATCTAAACCTTTTTCCTTTCGTTTCTATGGTGCTTGTAGTTGCGAGAACTTGCACTGGCCAACATTGGTGCAATACACAAGCGTGCAGATCTCTCAAAGAAATTATCTGTACTTTCTCCTGAAGAATTAAAGGATTTGGTTTGCTGTAAGGTTTGTGGGTTGTGTAGTTGTTTGTTTCTTATTTTTTATTTCTTTTGGCACCATATTTGAAACCAGGATTTTTGAAGAATGAAGTTATGTGAGATGTTCACCCCAGCTGTGTAGTTGTCATGTCTTATGGGTTGTAATTTTAATCCTCTTGTGAATGCATATGGTAACTTAATGGAGTGAAGTGTATTTTACTTAATTGATTTCTGGCTCTAATCAATGATGGAGGTTCACTTAGGTTTTTATTTTGTTACAGTTATTTTAATCAGACTCAGATTTGTTATTTGCATTTTTATTCAGGTTTAGGATTTAGTTTGTCAATGCTTATGTTATTTCAGTTTTGATGAGTTCTTGGACGATGAATTATTGAGTTTGACACTCTGAAATATCAATTATTGAGATTTTTCTCACTCTATTGATTCTTTTTTCCCCTAGTTATTCCATTTCTCCCCTAGTGAGGTCTTGCTATGTTCTTTGCTTTATTCAGTTAGCACTATAACTTGTTTTTATTTTCTTGGTTGATTTTAGCTGGCAATATGCTTGCATGCTCATCTGCCCATGAATGAAATTACCATTACTATAACCAATTACATATAGTTTTAGAATACTGAGATCATTGCTTTATTAACGCATTTACCATTTTCCTTTTCAGCTCAAACTGGTTTCAAAGGAAGATCCTTGGTCAGATAGGGTTGATTTTCTCATTGAGGTGATGGTCTCTTTTTTTGAGAAACAGCAGTCTCAGAAGGAAGCCATAAATGCTCTTCCTCTCTACCCAAATGAGCAGATTATGTGGGATGAAAGCGTTGTGCCAAGTATTAATTACTCTGGTGAAGGTTGTCTAGCTCTTCCAAAGCTTAACCTACAATTCTTAACCCTCCATGATTATCTTCTAAGGAATTTCAATCTCTTCCGTCTTGAATCTACATATGAAATTCGTGAGGACATCCAGGAAGCCGTTCCACACCTTCTTGCCTACATCAATAATGAGGGAGAAACTGCATTTCGTGGCTGGTCAAGAATGGCTGTGCCAATAAAAGAATTCAAAATCACTGAGGTAAAGCAGCCAAATATCGGGGAAGTCAAGCCTGCTTCTGTAACTGCAAAGGTTACTTACAGCATTTCTAGTTATAAAGCACGAATAAGATCAGAATGGGACGCCCTTAAGGAGCATGATGTTTTATTTTTGCTATCTATTAGTCCCTTATTTAAACCTCTAAGTGCAGAGGAAGATGCTAAAGCTAGTGTGCCACAGAAGCTTGGCCTGCAGTATGTACGAGGATGTGAAATTATTGAGATCCATGACGAGGAGGGGACTCTCATGAATGATTTTAGTGGAAGAACTAAACGTGAGGAGTGGAAGCCACCAAAAGGTGAACTAAGAACCGTGACTGTTGCTTTAGATGCTGCACAATATCACATGGATGTCACCGACATTGCTGAAAAAGGTGCTGAAGATGTTTATGGGACATTTAATGTGTTGATGAGGAGGAAGCCTAAGGAAAATAACTTCAAAGCAATTTTAGAGTCTATCAGAGATCTTATGAATGAATATTGTATTGTTCCTGATTGGTTGCATAAAATATTTTTGGGCTATGGGCATCCTTCTGCTGCACAGTGGACAAATATGCCTGATCTTCTAGAAACGGTGGATTTTAAAGATACTTTTCTTAGCGCAGACCATTTGAAAGAGAGTTTTTCACATTATCAGGTTTTTACTTATTCATTACAGATCAATGTTTTCACTTTTACTATTGCAGTTTAATGTGTTCCGGTGAACGCTGAAACCTTTTTTGCTTTATTTTTAGGTTTGCTTCATTGATTCAGATGGTGGAGAAAATTTGGATCCAAGGCCGCCTTTCTGTATCAAGCTTCCTCGGTCACTTAAAAGCAACACTCATGCTCTGTCAGGAAATGGAAGATCTGATACCGGTTCAGTCAATGATGCCAATATGGTGGATGCATGTGTTGAAAAAGAAAAACTAATTGTTGAAGCTTATATCCCTCCTGACCCAGGTCCTTATCCCCAAGATCAACCAAAACAGAACTCTGTTAGATTTACATCTACCCAGGTATTAGGCCACTCTCATTTAATTTAATGGAAATTTGATTGATTTGTTGTTTTTATCTCTTTTTGTTTTTATTTTGGAATTTTAATAATTGTTTTTAACTTCTGGTCTCATTTTTACATTACTGGGCATATTCTTTGCATATTATTTTTTTTTTAAGATATATAATTAGGGCTGCGAGGTTTATGTGTCCAATAAATTATGTGTTTGATAATTTATGGACTATTAGTAGCATGCAACATTTTTCTGTTTTGAATTTCTCAGTCACTCAGAGAACTCATGAATGACACTTCACTATGCTTTTGCTAGTATATATACATTCTGTTTGCTTTAGATATTTGAGGATTAATGTAAATCTAATAGAATGATTATTTTATACCTTTACTTTGTTTGATAAAAATTTCTTGTAAGACCTGCTTTTTTTATGACTGGAGAAAGTTTCTTCAATGCCTGCAGTTTCTATTACTGGAATCTTATATGTTCAGTACTCTTTTATCTTTAATGATCCTCATATGTTTTATTTAATTGGTGATCTCATTACCACTTAAAGAAGGTGGGCATCCAAGGTTCCCTGTTTGTAGAGAGGTTAGTTTAGTTGAGGAAAAAAATGTCTAAAAAAATTACAATTCATCCCAAATTTACTAGGAATCTTATATGCTAACACCATAAGATATCAAGGAGTGTGGGTATCTATTTCATAGATATCATCACAAATTTATCCCTACACTTCCTGGTTGTTATTGTAAAAGTGCTTTTGGTTAATGTGGTTTTAGCTTCAACTTTGATAGTTGTTTTGAGTAATACATATGCAAGAAACATTCAAATTAAGGAACTTTTTCCAGTGTGTTTGTTATTTTACCTCACTATGGGAGCCTCCTGCTATGTATTGTTAATTTACTTTTAAAACTGGAGGTGGTAATAGCAACTTAATTGGAGAATCAGGTATTGTTGATGAATTATCATGTTTTTTCTAACTTGTTTGTACCTTGATGTAGAAAAGAGTTGTAATATAATAGTTGTTCCTTAAAGAAGCTAAAAAGGATAGCTCTAAATACATTGTTTCTCATTTGGGTGGATGATGACTACTGCTTTATGGATGCAAACTATTCAATATTTTAGCTTTAATATGTAATTAGGGTCTTTGATTGGAACTCTTCAGCTTTTGATAAAAGTTGACAATTCCATGTACCTTGTATTTCTTTCATTCATCTTACTTTTCCTTTCTCACATTCTTTGAAGAAGAGTCTCTCCACTTATCAGTAAAATGGAAAAGTTGGTTCAATATTATTACTGGAGAATTGTTTCAATACTTAAAGTGTGCAGCCTTATGAGAAAATGAAGTAATTGGAAGTTTTCATAAAGATGCTTTATTGTTCTCTATCATTCTTTCTTTCTTTGTTCCTGTCTGCCCCCTTCTTTTCTCTTTTTGGAAATAGAGGATTTCTTAGAAAAAAGTTATAATGCTGCAGTTTTAATTTTCATGAATATGGTTATCTGGAGATATCATGACTAGAAGCAAGATATTTGTTTCTAGATATCTGGTGTTGATTGTGTAACAGATTAATATTAATTTAAAGTTCTATAAATTTCAGAGTGGTTTTTGAGTAACCACTTCTAATTTCCCCTTTTGTGCAGATTGGAGCAATTATCTCAGGTATTCAGCCTGGATTAACTATGGTTGTGGGTCCACCAGGAACGGGGAAAACTGATACAGCAGTGCAAATATTGAATGTTCTCTATCACAATTGTCCATCCCAGAGAACATTAATAATTACTCACTCAAATCAGGCTTTGAATGATCTTTTTGAGAAGATAATGGAGGTATGGCGTTCATAGTTTTAACTGATGCAATTTCTTCCATCCAGTGTTACGTACATGCTTTGTTAATTTTAGTACATACATTGGTGCAAAAATTTTTTAGTCTATTTTACTGTGTTTCAGAGGGATGTGCCAGCACGCTATCTTCTTCGTCTTGGTCAGGGTGAGCAAGAGCTAGCAACTGATCTGGACTTCAGTAGGCAGGGCCGTGTGAATGCAATGCTTGTTCGACGGCTGGAACTGCTAAGTGAGGTAGAGAGGCTTGCAAAATCCCTACGACTTCCTGAAGATGTAGGGTATACTTGTGAAACTGCTGGATATTTTTGGTTGCTTCATGTATATTCACGCTGGGAGCAATTCCTTGCCGCTTGTGCGGGTAACGAAGATAAACCAACATTTATTCAAGATCTCTTCCCTTTCAAGGAGTTCTTCTCCAACAGCCCTCAGGCAGTCTTTACTGGCCAATCATTTGAGAAAGACATGAGGGCGGCCAAGGGGTGCTTTCGTCATCTTAAGACTATGTTCCAAGAGCTTGAAGAGTGCAGGGCATTTGAATTGCTCAAATCAACAGCTGATCGGGCAAATTACCTGATGACCAAGCAGGCAAAGATTGTGGCAATGACATGTACCCATGCAGCCCTAAAGAGAAAGGATTTTCTGCAACTTGGTTTCAAGTATGACAACTTGTTGATGGAAGAAAGTGCCCAGATTCTGGAGATTGAAACTTTCATACCAATGTTGCTCCAACGACAGGAGGATGGTTATGCACGGCTTAAACGCTGCATATTGATTGGTGATCATCACCAGCTGCCTCCTGTTGTGAAAAATATGGCTTTCCAAAAGTACAGCCATATGGATCAGAGTTTGTTTACAAGATTTGTTCGGCTGGGTATTCCTTACATTGAGCTTAATGCTCAGGGTAGAGCCAGGCCAAGTATAGCCCAACTTTATAATTGGAGGTACCGGGATTTGGGGGACCTTCCTTATGTGAAAGAGGAAGCTATCTTCCACAGAGCAAATGCTGGATTTTCCTTTGATTACCAATTAGTGGATGTGCCCGATTACCATGGGAGAGGTGAGACTGCTCCCTCTCCTTGGTTTTATCAAAATGAAGGTGAAGCTGAATATGTTGTCAGTGTCTATATATACATGCGGTTGCTTGGCTACCCTGCGAATAAAATTTCCATCTTGACAACTTACAATGGTCAGAAGCTTCTGATTCGTGATGTTATCAACAGACGATGTCTTCCATATGATTTTATTGGTCCACCCAGTAAGGTAAGTTATTTCAGATTTTACCATTCTTTTGGATATCTATGGCTGCTATCATCCAAGAGGTTGCCTTCATGCCTTTTTCCTCGGCCATTAGAAGTGTTCTGGTTTAAATATTTATTTTTCCACATTGAGGCCATGTTCATATAGTGCTCGAACTTATTAATGCCTTGCTACAGGTTACCACGGTTGATAAGTTTCAAGGCCAGCAAAATGATTTCATTTTGCTTTCCCTTGTTCGTACTCGCTTTGTTGGTCACCTTCGCGATGTTAGAAGATTGGTGGTTGCTATGTCTCGTGCTCGCCTTGGCTTGTATGTCTTTTGTCGTCGTTCTCTGTTCGAGCAATGTTATGAACTCCAGCCTACTTTCCAACGGCTGCTTCAGAGACCTGATCATCTTGCACTAAATTTGAATGAGGGCACATCATTTACTGAACGCCATGTTGAAGACATTGGGCATCCTTATCTTGTTAGCAGTGTTGAGGAGATGGCTAACATAGTTTTTGGCAAAATAAATCAATTACAACAGGTGTGTCTCTTTGTTTGTTGATATATCAATTCTGTTATTTTCTTAGTCAGCTTTTAAGTGTTTTCAGTGATCTTTTTATGACATCTGCAACAATAGCAATAGCTGTTTTGTCATGACCACCACAAGAGGCGGGAGTGCTAGGATCTAGTTATTATTCAAATGTGCAATTCCACCCCCTCTCCTGCCTCCAAGCTCTCCTTATTCATACCCCATCCCTGAAAGCTCAGTTCAGAGTTACAAATCTTACATTACCAGGTTAATTTACCAGATAAGGGGTGAAATTAAAACCATTATACATTAGTGCATAATGGAAATATTTTCCTTAATCCTTTTTCTTTATGTCTTTGTGCTCTTTTTTCTTTTTTTTTTTTGAGAGAGAGAGAGAGAGAGAGAGAGAGAGAAAGGTTGTAGTCTATCTTTATATACCCACTCCCTCACTAAAAATGAGTTTGCTCGTCTTCGACTGTTAGGAATGATGTGACTGATTGGATCTCTTTTCTAAGCATTCCTATCTGGAAAACCATACTTGTTGAGGTCTCATACATTATTCATTTTTTTATTCTCCAGGCACATAACACGTATCAGTACATGGCTTATTCTGAACAATTCATGGGAACATCGGAGGAGCAAAACAGTGAGCACAATTCATTATCCTCAAACCAGGCCATGGACATTGATACATCGGTGGCTGAAAATGGTGGAATTAATAACAAGGTACATGAATACAATGGAGATGAAGCTAAAGATGCAGATGGTCTTGCAAATGGTCAAGATGGGGTGCTACCTCCAGAGGACCAGCCAAATACAGAAAAGGGTACTGAAGTTAGAGCAAATGATGAAAATATGGTGCCATAGATGAGAATATATATATATAGTGCCGCCATCCCCGAGTTACAGAGGCAGCCAATGAGCATAGCAGAGCAGAGTGCTTTTATCTTAATTACAGAGAACTGCTTGCTTTCCTGTAGTTGTGGCTTACTTATCAAAAATGTTTTTGCCATCTTAATTTATATGTCTTGGCCTCAAAATTTGACCAAATAATTTAATGAGAAGGAAACCATGACAAATTTTGAGTGCAAGTGCCACCATAACAAGCATTTATTTCAAAGACTGATTACTTTTATCTCTTCAAGTTTTCAAGTGAAAATAAGTGGATATTAGGAAACATAATCACAAAATTTTTGTTCACTGTTTGTGTTCATCGTGCAATAGAGATAGAAAATATATGTGATTTAAAGACATAATACAAACAGGCAACTTAGCAGTTGCTTTATTTCTTCTACTGCAGTAACATAGGATTACAAAGACTAGAACCTACGTTCTCATATCGTTTATTCCTGCAATAAGATTCGGGATAGATTCGAGCGAACCAACAGCTCCTCGATTTTTATTTTTGTAACATAACAATGTGACGTTTCCTATTACCATCCAAGTCTCTTCTTGAGCTGCATCATATAGTCATAAGTCTTGAGAGGGTCGGGGAGTGCCTTAGATACGCTCTCATTTTCTCTGCACCTTCTGGCCCATGCAATCAGCGTGGGACACCCTGCCTCTATGCTGAAATTTCCACATGTCTCGTAAGTGTAAAACCAGCTGGTGAATGGTACAAGTGCCACATCAACATATCCAATGCTCTCTCCCCCGAAATAGAGCTTGTCTCCAAGCTCTCCTTCTAGGGTCTTCAAGCATTGCATTAACTCTTCCTTTGCTTCCTCTTGGTCTTCTTTTCCCGCCACTATTCTCCTCCCGATGCTATATATCTGCAGCATTTGTACCCACGAATAATTTAAAATGCATCAAGAAAATAACCCTTTGATGTGAATTAAAATATGCTTTAAATCTAATAATTTTGACAAAATGTAAATATCACTCACTCACTTTCTTATCAATGTAGTCTCCCCAAAACAAGGCTTGTGATCTTTGATAAGGATCAGAAGGGAGTAAAGGTGATTTGTGATTCCAAACTTGATCAATGTATTGGACTATGATGAGAGAGTCAGAAATGGGTTTTCCATTATGAATCAAAACAGGGATTTTTTTGTGAATTGGGTTCATTTCTAGAAGTAGAGGACTCTTGTTAAACAAGTCCTCTTGCTTGCACTCATATTTTATCCCCTTCTCTGCCAAGGCTATTTTCACTCTCATTGCAAAAGAGCTTGCCCAAAGATCAAGTAGAACCACTTCATCTTCCATTTCAAATATGCTGTTTTTTGGATTGAAAGAAATATGAAAGCTTCTTCTAGTTCTAAAGTTGCGTTATGATGGTTTAGTGCATTACAGAATGAGGCCAACAACAACTATTTATAGTTGTTGATACCAACAATGATGTAATTGCTTACCTAAATTCTCCAAGTTTAGGTTCTATTCAAAATAATAGAAAATAAAAAAAAAACCAGTCAGGTGTCAAATGGAAAAAGGTCATCAAAATCGTATCAAACCCATTTCAGATTGAGAATTTTCAATTAAAGTGTCATTTTTATGCCATAAAGGAACCTACACGAAGTTGCCAGAACATGAAAAGTGACAAACTCAATTGGGTTTTTTTTTTCCTTGTTTCCAAGCAGAAATTTACTCCTTTTTGCAGACCTTTGAAATTTATTTGGTTTATCCAATGAAAAGTAATGGACAAGAAAACTCAACATAACATAGTATCGTTGACTGATCTGTAGCCATGCAATTAATTATGATAAAAGATAGCTACTTTTACACGGAACATTTATATAAATATTCCAAGTGCCAAAAACAAGTGTAGCTCTTTGACACCAATAAATAAATATTAATTATTTGCTGGTTTTATTCCAATTATCTCATTTACATATTGTAAATATAATGCTATTTGTTGAATTGAATGCTAATTAAAAACAAATAAATCTCACCTAATGAAATTAGTGAACAAGTAGTATTATACAAAGAAAGAACTTTTCAACAGTAAAACACATTCAATTGTTTAATTATAGTGATTCGAGTTTTTTACATATATATATTAAGATTAAAGATGAAATTTATTGTTATAATTTTTTTTAAAGATCATTATAATTATTTAATTTTGATTATTGATAGTTCATCTTCATTTTATTAAAAATTTTCATTATATTTTTCATTTTTATTGAATTTTTTACAAATTTTTTATTAATTATTGGAAGAAAATCTAAATATTTTTTTTGAAATATTTTTTGAATCTAAATGATAAATTTTCATCAATTGGTTATTTTATGTCAAGAAATAAAAATATATATATAAGTACATTGATAAAATTTAACAATATTAAAGTATAATGATGAAATTTAATATTAACTCATAATATAATGACAAATCTCACTTTCATTCGAATTTTTATATATTATAAATAAAAAATTTGTATTATTTATATATAAAATCAATACTATCTATAGTTTCTAAACTTTAATCCAAATTTTATTTCGGTTTCCAACATTTAAAAATTTAATTAAATTCTTAATTATTAAAAATTATTTAATTTTGATCTTTTTGCCTATGGGATCATCAAAATTGATGATAAATACCGATTGACTCCATGCGAATAATATCAATTATCATCTCAAGTGATAAATAGGTAGATCAAAATAAAATTTCATTAAAAATTTAAGGATCAAAGATGTTATTATTTTATTTTTTTATATTTTAAATATATTTTATAAGATATTAAATTTACAATATATTTATATTTTTACTCTAATATAATTTATTGATTAAATATTTTTTTGTTATAATAAAAAATATATTATAAAAAATTAAAATTAAGTCAAAAATTCAAAATCCTTTTAAAAATTTTTATATCATTTAAAAAAAATTAAGTAAAAATTTTCATATCGATTTAAAAAGTTAAATAAAAAACTTCTTATCATTTTTAAAAAAGAAATAAAAATTTTCATATCATTAAAAAAATTAATTTATTAATTTATTCATAATTTTTTCTTTTTAAAAATTTTATTTTGAATATATTCTTTATTAAAATGTATATTTAAAAAATAAAAAATTGACAATCAAAACAATCTTTACCATCATCGATCATATAAGAAGAATAAATTGAAATATCAAAAACCTTTTTGACACTTTTTAACTATCTCTTTAACTTTTCCAAATTAACTTTCCCAAATATATATATATATGAGGATTTATCAAGATCAAAATTTCAAGAATCACAAACAAAGCGCAGCCGCCGCAATTCACATGGTAGGCAATCAACGAAAGCCACTTGATAATTTTGACAGAAAAAGAACAAGAATAATTTAGAATAAATTTTTGCAAGCACATTGAATTCTCAGAAAACAACAATCATAGAAGCCCAATTTAGTTACAATTTGACAGCCACTCAATACCCGGCAAATAAATCCCTATAACTAGCCAATTCTATCAACAAGTACAGATGAATTTCCAAGAGCAAGCAAACACAGAAGCACAACCCAACCCAACAAGAACCATCAACCTAGCAATAGAAGCAAAACCAGCAAACCTGAATCTAATTCATCAGGCACACACAATCAACACTTGCGCAGAATTCAGCAAGCAGTGAAAATTTTTAGCAAAATTTGAGCATAGTTTTAGGATTTTGGGAAGCAATCGAATCAGCGACAGAGTAAAAGCACAATTTCCAAAGCACAACACAGAAGCAATTGCTTCTGAAGATACAATTTTAGCACACCACAATAACAATCAAGAAGTCAAGCAACAGAACCAAACCCAGCAAAGATTCATACATACTTAAAGCACAAACACACAACAATCACAACAAGCAATTCAGTAAGAAAACAAAGAATAATAACAAAAAGGGCAGTTAGGGTTTCGGGTTTCATTGATGTTCTTGTTGTTTTGAAGTTAGAAAAATAAAGTGAGTGGAAGATTTGGTCGTGGAGACAGATATAATCAAAGATACCCGGCAAGAATCAAAGGGTAATTTTGAAAATTTACTAAAAACTGGTTAACATTTTATGCTATCAATCCCTTCTGGTAACGGAACTAAACGCCAAAGTAATAAATGGGAAAAGAAAAAATTTTCATAAGAGGTGTAAGTGGGAAAGTAACAAAGCACAGGAAGTGTATGTTAAGTTTATTTTATTAAAACTAATATTTTTATTTTTTTTTTATAAATGTAAAATTTTTAATAAAAAAATATATTCCAAATAGATTTTTGAAAAAAATTTAAATAGATTAATAGATCTATTTTTTTAAAATGATATGAAAATTTTTATTTAATATTTTAAAACGGTAAAGAGTTTTTTATTTAATTTTTTATACTAAATTAAAAATTTTTACTTAACTTTTTAAAATGATATGAAATTTTTATAAAATATTTTGAATTTTTTAAAATTTTTGTTCGATTAAAAATATTATTTAACTGATAAATCATATCATACTAAAACAATAAAAAAATATTTTAAACTATAATATTTTTGAAATATAAAAAATCAATTTTTTCTTTAATTATTTTTATTTTTCTTCTTTATAAAATAAATTTTATAAAATATATTTCAAAAAAGAAAAGAGGGAAAGATATTTAACTCTTTTATAAGAAAATAGGCTTTTTGGATATAAGATAATATTTTTATTATGATTTATTAGTAAAATAATATTTATAATAAAAAATATATTTTTATTTTTAAAATGATATGAAATTTTTTAAAAAATATTTTTAAATTTTTTACTTAATTTTACTTTTTGAAATCTGTTTTCTATTAAAACAAAAAAAATATTTAACTAATAAATTATATTAAAATAAAAATATAAAATTTTTAATTTTAATTAATTTTTTATAAAATATATCTTAAATATAAAATTTCAAGACTATAATATCCTTGATTCTTAAACTTGAGTAATATTCTATTTTGGTCCTCCCATCTATCATATGAGATATTAATTAAAGTCATCCATATGATACAAACTGATATTTTTGTCAATTTAGATCTTTATTATAAACAGAATTATCAAAGTTAGATACTTTGAACATGTGAGGATTTAATTAAAACTTTTTAAAAATTAAAAATTAAAATAAAATTTGATTCAAAATTTAAAAACCATGAGTGTTTTTAACTCTAATATATATGTTATTATTTTTATATCTCTAGATTCAAATCATATCATTTAGCATTTTAATTACTTTCATATCATGTCATTTGGCATATTCTTTTTGAACTTGGTCGTGATCACTACAATGTAAAACAATCAAGATAAATTTTGAAGTTAAATGTTTTGATTATGATATGCTTGTTCTTAATCATTAAAGAAACAATGAACTTGTAATTTTTTTCCTTTTAAATCAACCCCATTTTTTCATTGCAATATCAAATTAATTATACAAGTTTGCTTAATAAGTCTTAATATTTTAAGTTATTAAGATAATGAGATTTATATTTTATATATTGAGTAATAGTAGGTTAAGAAATAATAAAAATGAACTTTTATTAATTAACCATAATATATATAGTTAAATTATATAAAATTTAATATAATAAATTAAAGAAAAAGGAAAGGGAACCTTAGAGGAGTTAATCAGAGAGCTAAGTGCCAACAAAGAACTAGTGGCATTGGAGCATGCTTCAATTGCAGTATCAATTTCCAATGCAAAGTCAAGACATACTAATTTTTCTTCTTTTATCAACTTAACTAATTTCAATGAGTAAATTTTTCTTATTTTTAAGTCTCAAAACTATTGTTTTTTTTTTTTTTCTTTTAAACATAGAATTGAATTTTTTTATTATATTTTTTATCATTGGAAATCATGATATATTAATTTTATAAAAAAAAATTTTAATATAAATAAAAAAGTAAAAAAAAATTAATTAATGACAGACTGAGGTAACATTTTTTAACCACTAGAGTATATTTTATTAGTGGTAAATTATATGAGGGGTTAAAACTTAAAACAAGTTTCATTTTTCGAAATTAAAGAAACTTTCATTGCTTATAGAGCGGTACAATCACCGGCAATTGTATCTTGTAGGAAAGTCTAGAAACTGTTCTACCCACTGCACATCCCCATTAATCCCCAATGCCTGTCTGCCTAACAGACGAGCAGTTAGCATTAGCTCACTTTCAATGTTATAGTCTACATCAATTTATTATTTACTTTGATTTATTGAGTTTTACATTTTTATTTTATAAAATACGTTTCATAAATTAAAAATAATAAAAATATTTATATTTTAGTATCAATTTTAATACATAATAAATGTGAGATTTATAACTCTTATTTAGAGCCATGCATGTGCAATCCTACATTCTTAAAATCGCATGCAACGTGATTTCTTCAATTAAGACATATAGGTTTAGACAGAAAAGGTTCAGACGACTTAAGTACCGTTTGAGATTATTTTTGAAATTATTATAACGATCTAATTATTATAGTAATAAAACCACTAAGGTAATTTGATTATCAATTATTTTATATTATTATATTTGATATAATAATTAAAATTACTAATGATTTTAAATTAAATTCCTAAGGGTGAGAAAAAATCAAAAAATCTGAAAATCGATTTAAATTCGTAATAAATAATTTGTTTTAAATTAATTTTTTTTATTCGGATCGAATCAAATTTGAATATTAAATATATATATATATATATAAGGTTAAGAGCGAATTTTAAATTGAGAAGTGAAAAATAAAAAAAAAGAACTGAATCAAATTATTTATTTTTCTTAGTTTTTATAAATATTTTAAATTTTTATAAAACAAAAATAATAATTTTATATTAAAATTTACTTAAATATATTAAAAATATACATTAAAATAATATATAAAAATTAAAAAAAAAATCAGTAAACTGAATCGATTCAATTCGTTCAAATCGAATGAAAGTTTGGTTTAGATTCAAATCAAAATTTAAATTTTTATAATATTATGTAATATTTAAAAAATCAAATAAAATCTTATCCGAACCAAATTATTATCACCTCTAAAAATTACTGTATTTTATATTTTATGAAAAATAAATCATAAAATATAAATATGCAAAACAATCTTATAAAAAGAAAGTAAAAATTTTAATATTTATTAAATCAACAATTTATAAAATAGTTAAATGTTATTTTATAAAAAAGCCTATAAAATATAAATAAAATTTGATGAAAAATAATTTCTAAAAAAATTATTAAATAATTTTATTATTTTTATAATCAATAAATATTTATTCAGTTGTAATAAAAAAATTTTATTTTAAAATAAGTTCTTAAAAATAAAATTTGAAAAATTTTTACTAATTAACTTTCTTAGATATTGTTAAGTACATCTTTCTTTAATCAAATTGTTAAAAAAAATAATATTAAAATTACTTTTTTATGATTATAAAACTTTCATATCTTTTAGGTTGAAAATCATACAGTTTTTCAAAATAATAATTTTATCACTTAATAATTTAAAATAATTATCACATAATATTTTTAAATTATTACCAAATAAAATGATATAATTACTAAATATAAATCATTATAATTTTTAAATAAATAAATCGATACCAAATACTCTCTTAGAGGAATGAGGCAAATCATATCAGTCTCCTCTCGATTAAAAACACTGCTTACCAGATCCATATTCCATGTCATAGTGGAGGAATCGATCAATTGTGCCACCCTTGCGTCTTCTTGCAATTGACTCTAGCGTGAACGAGCCACTTATTTTTTTCAAATTTGAACAGGATA
This sequence comes from Durio zibethinus, assembly GCF_002303985.1. The sequence continues at coordinate 5,545,099 of NW_019168481.1, read as the reverse complement.
AATAACATTTGCATTAAAAAATAAAGCTGATTTCCCAATGTTGGTTTATTGTGGCTAACCCTTCTCATATATCTGTAATATGCGTCTCACTTTTTCACCTTCATAGCAATTCGCTTTAATAAAAAGCAGGTTATCATCGGGCAAAAAATAAGTGAGTGATTTTAGAATCTTTCACCTTACCTAAATTCCATGAACTAAATCTTCTCCTTCATATTTCGTAAGCAATGATGAAAATGTTTCTGTATACAACAAAAATAAATAAGGTGAGAGAAGATCACCCTTTCGAAAGCTTTTCTTGGAACAAATTGGTCAATTATGCATCCATTAAAAATAATAAAGTTGAAAACTGAAGTGATACGACTCATAATTATAGAAATCCATCTATTTGTAACATCTAGTGTCCTCATCATTGCTTCTAAGAAAGCTCACTCAACCTTGCTTATATCAAGTTTTATCACACAAAAATCCTCATATTACACAATACCATACGACCTAATAAGATTTATAAAATTTATATATAAGTTATCATTTTTAAATTATTTAAACTTTTATATATATCTTTTATTAAAATTAAATTTATCAATTAATTTTATTAAATTATAAAATCATCAATTAATAATAATTCACATTATGAAAATTTTAACATTTTATCATTATTATAAAGATTATTATATAAAAAACTGGCCATAGTTTTTGGATTATTGGTCTTTGTGACATGCACAAAATTGAAATTATTCTCACATAATGAGATAAAACATCTCCCATTCAAAAACGACAAGCAAATTGAACGTGTGCATAATTACAAAATTTTGTGCAATAAATTTCGGAATTTAGGTTAGGATAAATTTAATCTGTACACATGTGGAGTAGAAATTCCATGTGTCTTTTCAACCGGGAAAAGCTTTAATGCCTATCTAACCTCTTTCAGGGGTTTATGGCTTTGCCTTCCGCTTTGCCAAACACGATCATCGGCGGAAAAGAGGGAGCCACACGCCAAATGTCGATTTGCAAATTTATTTTTTAATGAAAATTATGACTCACGTTTGCATGAAATGAAACATAATGAATAGAAAATTTATAATTGCTTATCCAAAAACAGGAAATAATTTTTTCATACGCAAAATTATAAAACATAGAACTTAAATAAGATTATACAAAAAATAAACTTAGGTTGATGGAATCATAATTAACAAAATTTTAGATAGAAATAAATGTGAATCACAAATTTTTTTTATAAAATGATGATCACAATTTCAAATAGAAAGTACAATAATGGAATAATAAAAAAATTATTTCCTCGTAAATTTAAAATAAAATTACATTTAAAATTTAAATGAGAAACTTTTAAATTTTATACATGAAAAATGAAATCATTCTAAAAAAATTGAATTCTAACTCTTCATACTTTTCATTGTGCTTTTGTTTGATTCAAAGAAATCAAAGAAGATAGAAGAATGTATATAACTAATTTCTCAACAAAATTATACTAAATCATAATTTATTCTAGATATAATAATTCATATTATTTTATATCATGTAAAATATTATATTCGTATCGTATTTTATATAAAAATCACGTATTACAATTTGTATTACCATGAAAATATAAAGTATAATTTTTTAATTTTATTAAACATATTTACGTTTTTTTTAATTTTAAATCATTTTATCTTTATATCTTTTATTTATATTATTTTTATATCGTATCACTGTATTATATTTTATATTATCAGGTCTAGTTTGTTTTAACTAAATTAGATTATTGTTTTTATATTCTTTGAAATTTTCATTTTCTAATGATCAAAAACTATAGATGAAAAAAGGATGAATTTCGTTTATAAATTTTTTTACTAAAATTTTATAATCATCCAATTGTAATAAAAATTTATATAAAAATCTATCACTTGGAAATACAAATTTTATATAAAATTTCGATAATTTTAATATAATTTTAAATTATGTTTGGTTAATTATAATATAATAATTATCGGTAATATGTTCAAAAAATATATGTAATTAAAATTTTATAAAAAATTTAAAATACAAAAATATTATTGAATATCATGTTACCAAATTTTGCTTTCAAAATACAGTAAAAAAATAACGTTTTCATGGAAAGTTTTAGAAGGTAAAAAAAAATTAATGGTAGTACTTAATTTTATTTTATTTTATTTTTCATTTTTAGTATAGTAATGTAGTTTCTTTTTTAATATGGTAAGACAGAATAAATAAATTAGCTTAACAAATCAGACCAAAAAACTGTAAAACACTTTTCTCTTTCTGTCGCTTCCTTCTAAATTTTCCATTTCAAAACTTGAAACTCTTCTGAAAAACTCTCTCATAATTTCAGCTCCATCAGCTGAACCAGACCCAAGAATTTTTCTTTTTCTTTTTTTTTTTTTTTTCATTTTGAAAAACCAAATGCCTGATTCCGAAACCACAGCTGCGTGACTTTAACACTCTCGTTCCGTTTCCCTTTTCCATGGACTACAATGTAACCGCTTTCACCAACCGCCAAGAATCCGTTACCGGTGATGGCGATAATGATGATTCCAAAACCTTTGATCACGGCGGCGTTTGTGGTAGGATAGGCGGTAGCATTGCGGAGAGGAGGGCGGCAACGTGCGGGTTCAAGGCGGAGAGGATAAGTACGGCGAGGTTCCGGACCTCCACTAGCCCTTTGGGCTCCCCATCGGCTCGGTCGCCTTACCTTACTATTCCTCCTGGGATTAGCCCCGCTGCTTTACTGGATTCTCCTATTATGTTGCCCAACGCTCAAGTACCCCCCCCCCCTCTTTTTTTTACTAATTATGTATTATTTTTTCTCAATTAATAAATTTTCCATGATAAAAGTTTTAAATGCTCTGGAAACAATTTTAAAGAAAAAACCGAAATATTTTATTATTTCTGTCACAAGTTCATCTTGAATGTTTCTTTTTAGTGGCAAAGGTCATCTTTTAGGCTCTGTTTGGTTGTTGGTTTTTTGCTTGTTTTTTAATTTCGGAAAAAAATGGCAATAAGTAGATTAGATTATGAATTAAAAACCTAATGTTTTCCAATAATTAAAAAATAAAATTGTGCTAATTAATTTGGGAATAGAATACATGATTTTACTGTAATATAGAGTGTACATGTGTAATAACGTTAAGGTCTTTTAGTTATTCGTTTATTTGTAGGCTCTTTTTTATTTTTTTTGTTCCATGCATTTTTAGTAGATTCAAGGATGTTGGCCTCAAAATTTGTACAAGACGTTTGATATTGTGTACTTATAATATGAAAGTCATGGTGTATGGGTGTATATAAATCAGGCATTTGTTATTGCATTCATAGTTTTTTAGGTTTGCATCAGCATATAATTGTTTAGATTATTTGCTGTCATTGGCAGCCTCAAAATCTAGCCTCCACAGGAAACATTTTAGTTGTTTGGTGATAAGTCAGCTGTAGAAGGAAACTAGAAACTGGTATCAGTAAAGGGTCATGGATTATACAAAACAAACTCTTAGAAACCCCTCAATGGAATGCTAATAAAGGGTTCTTAATGTCTGGTGTTGTTGATTGCAGTTTTACTTGATTCATAATGTTAGATCTGAACTCTGAAAAACTTATACAAGTGCATTTAAAACGAGTTTTTTTTTTTCTTTTTGGCAAGAATGAAGCTCAGTTAAATTAAGTGAAGCATGTTAGAAAGCTTTAATGAGTATTGAGTTCTTTATGAACTTGATTGTATTATACTTGCCTTGTGTTTTATCAATTATATTTAAAAGAAAAAGGAAAGTCCTCTAGTTACAATTTTTTTTAATTTGTTATCTGTTTAAAGAAAATCATCATATACATATAAAAACAAGTTTTATCATTTTTAACTCACAGAGGAATTAATATCTCAAAGTTCTTGATTCATGCATAGCCCTGGATTTTTTCACTAGCATGTTCTCTTGATGATTTCTATTTCTGGCATAGGCATCTCCAACCACTGGAACATATCCTGTACCACTGCTTAATCAGGATGGTCAAGTGCCAAATCATAGCAATGGGGACAGAGGCGGCAATATATTTTCTTCCTTTACCTCCAAGCCACAGAATATGGATTCTCAGCTAAGCTTTTCTAGTTTAGAAGATCAGGTGATTGCCTTCTATTCTAGTAGTACTTTGTCATAAAGTTTAAATCCCTGATGATGGCTGCTTGATTTATAAACTTGACATATTCCTAATCCTTCTCAAGCCACTCAATTTTAAAAAAGTTACATTTATACATGTAAGAAACAAAGAATTAGTTTATGAATATAACCCCACTGAAATTTTTAAATTTATAAATTTAGTCAAGCGATTCCCAACTCAACTCAATTTATAAATTTAAAGATGATTACATCATAGATGTAATTGCATGAGATAATATCTCCTTGTAATATTTTTTTTTATTAAATGTACACTTTTTTTAATATTTAAAACTATTGAATTTTGGGCAAAAGTTTTTTTAATAGTACAATGTAAAAAGCATTTATGCTACAGGTTTATATAATACAAGTTAGTATATGAATATGATCCCACTGAATTTTTTTTTTCTAGCTATGCCCCTGTACAAACTGCATAGGCAATGACTTATCTAAACTTTGACTTTTATAGTTATGACTTCTATGTCTTGTTTTTCAGCCTTCATTTGAGCTTTATTTTACCTGTTTCTCTATATAGTATTTGTCATTGCACATTACTTCTCTTCTTCATTTCCTTTTGTAGTTCCTTTTGACATATTTTTTATTTTTTGATGCAAGACCAGTTAAGCAGACCGGTTTTACGGATCAAGATTATGTTCATTCTACTATAAAACCGGTGACATTTGCTTTTGGGTAGATTTCTACAGCTCTTGCTGAGATTAATCCCTTGTCTTTTATATTTGATCAAATTTCCCTATTATTGTCGGTCTTTGTTCATTTGGGTTTTGGGAGTTAGTCAGTCCTGAACTTTTTCAGATGCAATATTCTAAGGATGTTAAAATAGGAAATGAAGCTTGCTAATTGTGCTGTTAAAACTATCCTTCTTTGAGAAGTTTGGTTGAAGTGGAATCCAAGTTATTCCTAAATTCTATTGACCTAACTTTACTATAAGTAAATAGTTCAGAACCATCTTTGTTCATTGTGGTTGTAAATTTATTGGCCTTTCTAATCACTTCAGACAGAATTCAGTTTGCTTCTGGATTTGCATTATCATCAGATGTTTATGGTGTGATTAATCCGACTTTCCTATTTTAGCATTAGTGGAAAACTGCCTTTTTTAGATAATATTGTGAACCTGCAGCTCATATGTAGATTAATTGATGTCTGACATTACATATGTTCTTTGTTATGGTTGATATGCTTGGTCATAATATTAGGGGCAATTCTAAAAGGGGCTGATGTCATCCTGGCAGGCAGTAGATTTTAGAGGTTTCTGGATTAGATCATCAAACATGCATTCCCCATCACCCGCTTCCTGCATATTTAGGTGTTTCATATAAACCACTATCTTCAGTTAGTGATCACTTTTATTTGTGTAGGTTTCTTCCTCTTTCAATCTCGTTCAGAAAGCTGAGGTTGATTATCAACCTCTTGTCCATTTGGATACCCCTTTGGATTTTGAATTTCCTGCAGAATTTTCCAAAGAAGCTACTTCAAGGAGTTTTGCAGTAGATTCAGCTGCTGAAGTCAAAGTTCTAAATAACATTGTGAATGATAATGCTAACTTGGGATTCCATCCTTCTGAGTTGGCTAGCTATCAAATGTCTATGCCGAAAGAGCCTCTTCATGGACAAGATGTCAGCACAAATCTTTCAGAAGGTGATCAGATGGGGACAAACACTGCAGCGGGAACAGCAAGAACATCAGAAGATGGATATAATTGGAGGAAATATGGACAGAAACAGGTAAAAGGTAGTGAATATCCAAGAAGCTACTATAAATGTACCCATCCAAATTGTCAGGTGAAGAAGAAGGTGGAGCGATCACTTGATGGCGAAATTACTGAAATCATCTACAAGGGTGCCCATAATCACCCAAAGCCTCAGCCTTGTTGTCAGCCATCTATTGGGTCCACTTTATCATCTGATGAAATGTCAGAGAGTGCAGAAGGCAGTGGAACTTGTATCAAAGTTGAAGGTGGTTTAATTTGGAGAAATGCCCATGCAGGTTCAAAGGATATTAAGCTTGGATCTGATTGGAGAACTGATGGTCTGGAAAGAACATCCTCAACATCCATCGTAACTGATCTTTCTGATCCACTATCAACTGCTCAAGGGAAATCTGTTGGTGCATTTGAATCAGCTGAAACCCCAGAGTTTTCATCAGCACTTGCTAGTCATGATGATGATAATGATGGTAGGGCTACCCAGGATATTATATCACTCTGTGATGATGCAGCTAATGATGATGAGTCTGAGTCAAAAAGAAGGCAAGTTCTGTATTAGTATACATGTGACTCCGTGAATGTGTATCCAAGGGCCAATGCTATTAGCTTTTACTAACATATATTTTGCTTTGTTGTCCACTTTCATTGCAGGAAGACTGAGAGCTGCTTGACTGAGATGAATGTGGCTTCTGGGGCGCTCCGTGAACCAAGAGTCGTTGTGCAAATAGAAAGTGATGTGGACATACTTGATGATGGCTATCGTTGGAGGAAGTATGGACAGAAGGTTGTCAAAGGAAACCCTAATCCTAGGTACCAAAACTTGTCATCTGTCTCTCTTTCTTGCTCCATTACATTTGTTTTGCATGTGAAACTAAATGAATCATCCAAAGATGCAGTGGTAAATTTTATGTTTATGCTTCAAGCATGCACTGCTCTGCAAGTTTTATGAGGGTTAAATTCATGTTATTTATTCTCAAAGGTTACCAAAAAAAAATCTAGCTTCATTCTTTGTTGTATAAAACCTATTGAAAACATTTTGTTGCTTGTCTTATAGGAGCTATTACAAATGCACAAGTCCTGGATGTCCTGTGAGAAAGCATGTGGAAAGAGCTTCCCATAACCTAAAATATGTACTCACGACATACGATGGAAAACATAATCATGCAGTTCCAGCAGCCAGAAGCAGCAGTCATGTAAACTCAAATGGTTGTACTTTACCCCCAACCGTGCCTAACACTCAAGCTGCCCTAGTATTATCCAGAAATACCCATGCTCTAAGGCCTGAAACACCAATCCAAGATATTTCACCTCCTTTTGATCAAAAGCCTGAATTTAAAAATGAATATGTGAGACCTAGTTTTCTTGGAGATTTCAGCAATGAGATGAACCTTGGGGCATCTTCTCTGGCTTCGGTGTACCAAATGAAGTTTCCTTCCATACAAAATGCTGTTCCTTACAGCTCTTTTGGACTGAACCGAAACTGCATTGGAGCTCATTCATCTGGCCCAATTGCCTCGACAGTTCCAACTTTTCCAATTTCATTGCCATTGAATCTCCCAACATCTGCAAATCTATCATTGGCTGGTTTTGATATTAATTATGGTGCGAAATCAATTGGTCCAGCTCACTCTTTCCTTTTAGGGCAACAGTTAAAAGAGAATGGTACAAGGTTCCATGGGATTAAAAAGGAGCTAAAAGGTGACAAACTTTATGATCCTTGCCTTCCCATTGTTGACCATGCAAGTGCATCATCATCATCATCATCAGTCTATACGCAGGCCAATGGAAATTTTCCATCCTAGATCGCATTTATTTGCTTCTTGGTAGAGTCTGTAAGATGTTGGGTTCTACTCAAGTTTCTCCAGAATTAAAGGTTCTTTCTCAAGCTATGTTGCTGAATTATCATATATAGTTTTTCTCCTTCCTATTTATACCGTTTCTTATACAAATTTCTAACAAATATATGTATGTGATCCTTTATGATTTTCCATTTTATGCATAGAAACTAAATATTACAGGTTAAAAATTGTTTGTATCTTGATGCTTTGTGCTTAATTGTGAAAATTGTTTCTTAATGTTTTATTATTTAATTGTTATACTATAGGATTATTTAATTAATGTCCCCACCCCACCCTACTATAGGATTGGGCTGTTCTCAATTTCAATCTCCAAGCACTAACACTCATTTGACTTATTTGAAGCAAGTGCTGTACAAACTATCATTAATTTGAATGCTCTCATATGGTAGACTTTGAATTGAAAATGAATCTCCATGCTTTGTGACGTATTTTCCTGGGCAATGTGGTAGGCCATTGAAAAGCTTTATAGCAGTAGAAATTTTTTTTTTCTGTTAAGTTTATTGAAGAAATAGGTATGGAGCTTGGCATGGTTTGAATCTATCAGCTGTGTCTGGATTCTTATGTCTGTTTGCGAGTGAAGATTGCTGATAAGTAGGTGCATGGATGTTTAAATGTAATTAATATACCATGTTATATCCTTGAATGTCATCATTTGCACTTGCAATTTTAATTACTTTACTGAAGCTTAGTTAAGACTAGTGTACCATGGCCATTATTCTTTTTTCGCAAAATTTAATGGGACGTGCAGTTTCCATTTCCTATTCGGTATGGGATTAAATACACCCTATCTATTCTCTTAGAGAGCGTGACATTGGGATCAAGCTGTGTGTGAACTTGCCTAAAGGTTGCTTGCGGGAATTGCGTATTTACTGTCCAGTTTTTAACAGGCATGGGATTGGCTATTTGTTTTGAGCTGAAGAAATCGAAGGCAAGGAAGAACCTGATAAAATGATAACCAAATTAAAAAATATAAAATTAATTGAAATTTATAAACTATGAGATTGGAACTTAAATTTTAAATATTCTATATTTTTTATCATTAAGAAAAGATTTATAATATCTTTAAAAATAACTTAAATAAAAAATAATCCAAATATAAGCCGAACTCAAAGTTAACCAAACTATTGTACGTGGACTCATCCTATCTTACCACCCCTAAAATCAACGGCAGGATCTCAACCCTACCTCATCATCAGTGATAAAGCAATCAAGCTTACCTAAACCTCGAGTCCGTCGAATCAAACCCATTAACCCACCACCCTGCTAGCCCACACATGCTCACGCCCACTTCATATATAAGCCTATAAATTCCCCGCACCTCTCCTCTTATAAGCCCATTTCCCCCAGTAATTCTAACGTAGCCCACCGCCCCTTTCTTCCTTCCCCGATAGTCACCAAAGAAAAAACAAAACAAAAGCTTCTTAATCGCCTAGGGTTTTTGGGTTTTTTTTTTTTTTCATCTTTATCATCACTCAATCATGACAGGCAAAGCCAAGCCCAAGAAGCATACGGCCAAGGAAATAGCCTCCAAGGTCGACGCCGCCACAACCAATCGAGGCGGAGGCAAGGCCGGATTAGCTGACCGTTCAGGGACCGAAAAGGGTGGACATGCCAAGTTCGAGTGTCCTCACTGCAAAACAACGGCTCCAGATTTGAAGTCGATGCAGATACATCATGATGCGAGGCATCCCAAGATTCCCTTTGAAGAGTCAAAGCTTGTGAATCTTCATGCTACTTCTGTGGCTGATTCTTCCAAGTCCCGTCCCGGTGTTAGGGGAAGCTTTAAAAAGTGAAAAAAAATGGTTGTTTTGGTTAAGATTTGGCGTTTTGGAGATGTTCTGAAATCTGGGTTTGTTCCTTTTTTTTATTTTCTGTTTTGGGTTTTAATTGTTTGTGATGATAGTAGAGATGGGAGAAGAAAGGGGGTTTAGGTGAAAAAGGTTGGATTTTTTTTTTAAGGCCTCCCTTGACTATGATGATGATGATCATGTATATTAATCCATCTTGATTATGATGGTTATGATGATGGTGATGCTATAGCTTCTCTATTTTAATGCTAATGAAGTGTTTGTTGAATATATGGTTCTTGTCTTGCATTAATATGTTCGTTATTTTAATGCTAATGAAGTGTTTGTTGAATGTATGGTTCTTGTCTTGCATTAATATGTGCGTGTCTTAGATTTTTGTGTGTGCTTTTTTATAGTTTAAGAACTTCTTTCTTAGAAACATTTAGGAGTGACTTCTTTTGGAGGCGTGTGGTAGCTAAGCTTAGAATAATAAATTCTTATGATTGTTAACCGATACTGGGTTGATTATGTGTTGCCTAATAGCTGGCAGATGAAAGCTTCATTTCGGTAAGCTTACTGTGTTCTATATTGCTTATGTATGATTTTGTTATAATTTTGTGTAATGTTGGAATGCAATCGATCTTTGATGTTGTGATCTGATGCTGGTCGGGATGGGTTATTTCTTAGTAATTGTTCATGCTTTCCCCTTTACTTTGCTTATGACTGAAACTTTGCTGAAGATCTTGCTTCCCATTTTGTGCTCTGTTTTCTGTTATCTTACTACAAACATTTATTCTCGTGAAAGAAGGGATCTTGGTCCCATTAAATCCACAATCATATCAATTTTTCTTTCCGTAGATTTCTTCTTCTCACCAATTGGGTATGGAGAAGTAGTTAAGCAAATTGCCTAATTAATTTTGTTTTATCATGTTTTCTTATTCTTGCTTATTTACAATTCTTTTAGCAAATATGACAGTTTGGATGTTATTTTGATATGATTTAACCAGAGATTTGGGGACGGGACTTTTAATGGTGTTCAAACCTTGGCAGAGTATTTTAAGGGTATTTTCCATAAACAGATCTCATTACATAGAGTTAACTGATTATATACATTCCCTTCCTTTAGAGGACGTAAAATTAGAAAGTTGTCCCCAGCAAATGGTCGGCAAATTGATGAGAGCTGGGTGGCAGTGCCCAAATGCTTCTAGGATTCAAGATTGTGAATGCCATCAAATCAGGAGTCAGTAATATAGAATAAAGTGGCTTAATGAAGAAACATTTGTCTTGATTTGTACCTGAAAACCTTATATAGAGTTTCCTATATTAAGTCTCTGAAGTTTTTCTGAAAATTTATGTTATACATTCATTAATGATGTCAACTCAGCACTAATTGCAATTTTATCTTTTTTTCTGGTATAAAAAAAGAGTTCACAATTTAAAAATAAAAAAATTATAAATGTTGATATTTGAATTTTAAATCTGATGTTATCTCTTATTTTTAAAAATGGTTAAATGATTGCACGAATGATCTGTATTAACCTTCATATTCACATTTAATCTTTTGGTAAACTTAATTTCATAGAAAAATCTTCAAGTCTGATCCAAACTAAATGAATAAGCAATGCATAATATCTTTGGTCCCTTGAATGTGAAGATAATTAATTTTTCCTTTTATGAACCATTTTAGACGTTACATTCAATTCAGTGGTTCACCTCCTTGCTCCTGGGAACAAAGAAGGATTGCTCATGGATAAGCTAGATTTCCATGATCAAATATGTACTGGTTATAGGAACCATTTTTGCTCTGTTTATTCCATCATTTATGTCTGGATAATCAGAGAAATATACTTATATTTTCTCAATATCGTATTCAAAATCTCAAAATTAAAATTATCACATCTTAATCTTTAGATTTTAGCAAAGAGAGCCAGCCTTGGAGGCTTGAACCATTAAATTTTCACTTTATAATTATAATTTTTTCAACAAAATACCAAGACTTCGAAGAAAAACTCAATGATTATAATATAATTAACTAATCACAATTAAGAACTGTGTATATAAGACTCATGAATCCGTTTGTATTTAAAGATTTGCATGAGTGAATTTAAACGTATTTTTTCATAGTAAAGATATCTTTTTTGTGTAAAATTTTATGAAAATAAATATAAACATTATTTTATATCCAAGCACGTATATACATATACGCACATATATGCAAACAAAAAATTATTAAAAATACAAAAAAAAACAACATTGATCTCTTTTTTTTTATATAAATTTTTTTTTTTAAAAAAAAATCATAATTATCAAAACTACACAAAAAAATTAAAGATGTTAAAATAACTTAAATCTTAAAATTCATCCAAACTCGATTTGATTATAAAAAAGATAAATATTCGAATCTCGAAAAACCTAAATTTAAAACAATCCGAACTCAAACTAAAACTTAAAAAATATAATAAAATATTTACAAATTTCATAAAATTTAAAAATATATTTGATTGATTTGAATATTTAAATCCAAAAATTTTAAATAAAAAAAATTTGAATTCAAAATACTCAGAATTGTTTGTCATCTCTACACAAAACTCCTACTTGAAAATATAGCAAATTACAGTTAATAAGATCATTTCTAAACTGGCATTCTGATCTGTTCTATATATACATCATAGCTAGATAGTAGAAAGTTCATTACATTATGTTCACTAATGAAATCTCGTGTAAGTATACTCTTAAATTTTAAGAATCGTATGTGAATATTAAAATATAAAATCTAATAACATTACTACTTGTTTGACACATAATTGTAAGTTGAAGTAATTGCAATCTTTTAAATAGATTAGATCTTCTTTTTTATTTTTCCCTTACTAACGGTTTTTAATATATAAATATTGTTAATTAAAAGTGACGAGAGGGATTTTAATTAATTTTTATTAAAATCCTAAAAATTTTTCATGAAAAATTTATTAGGTCAAAAGTCTGCGCAACAATAAAATTATATTGGCTCGTGCAAAACACATACATAAATGATCACAATTAATTATTTAAACTCTCTTATTTTTATTATATTAAGATTAAATTTATCAAATTATTTTTATTAAATTATAAAATAATCAATTAATAATAGTCCACTTTCTAAAAAATTCTTACTTCTATCTCAAGCATGCTGGATTTTCTCCTCTGGTTTTTTTCTCTGTTCATTAGCGGTTTTCTTGGCAGTCTTCCAGAGAAAACATTTTTGAGCATGGATGGGTGTCCTGCTTTTTCACAAAATCTTATGTTTTATCTCAGTCCACGGCAGCCCGAAGGAAAAAACAGTTCCCATATTAATTATTGATTGCAAAAAATTAAATTTTCTTTTTTTTTTCCTAAATTCAATTGCTTTAAGAACTATTAATTGTTCTGAATTTATCAAAAGTAAACATCACTTACATTTTGTTATGTCGCAATAAGAATCAAGGAAAGCGTATTGAAAATAAATGAATAATGCTTTAGTTAATTTGTAGTGTTGAACAGTTGAACTGGCTTGTCTTTTACTGGCCTTTAATGCTTAAAATTTTGTTTCGTAGACAATTTGCATCCAGATGTTCATTTTTTTTTACACTCTTTTTTTTTAATTAATATTTTTTACTTACTTTTTTCTCCTTCTAGAAATTCAGAGGGTGTATTAGTACGCTTAAGAAGAGATAGATCGAACATAAATTACGGCCCAATGTCACCTAAGTCTGAATGCCCCATTGCAACCAGCCCACATCGCTGGAAATGGACTCCTTCTCACTTTCACAGTTTCTCACCTGAAAATTTAATGGAACTGATAATTTTAAGTATTATATTATGATACGGCATACAAAAATATGAAAAAGATACAAAAGAGATGGTTAAAATTTTTATTAAAAATTATATATATATTTGATAAAAAATATATTTTATATTTAATGTATTGATATAAATTTGATATAATAAATTTTGTGTTTTGCACAAAACAGACATAATATAATATAAATTATTAAATTCCAATCATAACAGAGACATAATTTTTTATACATGTGATTTTGATTAAATAATAATTTTTTTTATGAATTTCATAAAGGTCATCTCATTTATCTTAAAATTCAAACTCATAAATCTTAAAAATAAAATCTTCAACTCTAATAAAAGGAATATCTGTTTAAAGATAAGAGAGGCAAATTTGTTCGAAGTAGAGATCAATTTGTCTTGCCAAAACGACTTTTAGAACTTAATAATTTGTTTAATTCTAAGTATTTAAGTGGTGCTCCTTATGATGAGGTCTACTCTTTTACACAGCATCTCCAACTCCAACATAATTTCGCCATACCTTTCTTGTTGCTATACTTTTGTCACTATAAAAATTATCGATGTCATTGCTGCTAATCCCAAGCGTTTAAGCCTTTATTGATTCCCCACCTTCCCCCCCTTGACAACAAAAACCAGATTTTGTCCATGGTATATGTTAGTTGCCCATAAATCAATAAAAAAAGAATGCTATCACGGTTACATAAAGACACCATGAAAGAAATAGTCATACATAGAAAGAGAGAGAGATCAAAATTCTTCATTGATCTTTCACTGTAAAAGTTTCAATAAATGCAACTTGTTCTTATGGTAGAATAGAACTACAGAACCTAGAAAACTCAATTAGGGTTTTCGGAACTGCCTCTCCCATGTATAAATTCGAGAGGGGAAAGTATGCGAAGAAAACAAAGGTACTTTATACAATGGGTTTTAAAAGCTGTATAAGAGCACTTGTAAAACTGATTTTAAAGTAATGACTGGACAAAACCTATCTTTAACAATGAAAAGAAGTGTGAGTTCCCGTGTAACACTCAAACCGATGTGTGAATCTTTTAAATCGAAGTTATTTGGGGCTTCTGTACAGTCTCTTCGCTGTAAAGCAACCGCCTCTTTTTTGAACCATATCCTTGGTACTGATAAATGATGCTGTGAAGACACTGCCTTATGCATATGATATCAAATGTTTCTATAAATCTCAAATCAGCTTTCCTGGATTTGATGCCAGCAAAACGTTGATACTCCTCAAAGACAGATGACAAGCACCAGTTCTGCAGTTTTCTCAAGCAACCAACCAGGCTACCTGTGCGATGCTGCATGAAGTAAAAGACAAAAGTTAGAACTCCTACAATTTAAAAAAATACCAAAATCACAATGTTAAATAAGTGAAATCAATCACAAACCAACCAAGCACTGCACCAAAAAGCCATAATAGTTGTTTCCATATAGCTTCCATTGAATTCAACTTACAAGCCATATAATTCATGCAAATAGATCAATTATAGGAATATCTTATCAGCTAACCTAAGACTTTAAATGAAACTCATGCCTGAACACACGAATGTACCATGCATACCTAGTAACAACAAGCAACAACTAATTTATAAATTCAGTTCCACCAGCTAAGCTTAACTTTTATATAGGGAAGGAAGCACAAGTAATAGCTGAATTAGGACTATTACCTTTCCACGTTTGCAATGGATCAAAACAGGATGATTTCTCACATCTGTAAACGAACAATATAAATATCTTAGAAATCCATAAAGGTAAAACATGCAGGTAAAAGAAAAAAAAATGAAACTAAATGAGTCAATTCAATGGTTTATGAATTCAATACCAATTAAGATTTTGAGAGCCCCCCTGATGGCATCCTTGAGACTTGCAACAGAAGGCTCCTATACAAAGGATGGTAAACAATAATATAAGCAGAAAAGGAATACAATTCAGCTATCGGGAATCAAATGTACCATTAACGACATAAACATCATATCACACTTAACAATAAAATGTCTTCAATTTAAGATAAGATAGTATTGACTTTCTTGATTCATTTAAGATTTATCCATATTGACCATTCAACATTCTTCTTGACCAGAAGGTTGCTCACATTTGGTATCTAATAAGTCCAAGAACTAAACAAATTATATTCTTGAGCAAATTCCATTACGTTAGATGGTCTGACTCTGACATTAAATCCTTCACTAATCAGTGACACAAAAATCTCATGCAATTTTAATAATTCTACAAAATTCTTTGAAACAAAGCTGAATTAGATAGGCAAAAGATTCAACTTCATATATTCAAAGACGCAAATTACTTAAATTCAAAAAGTATTCACTAAAGTTACTCAGTATATGAAAACTCTATAAATTGCCACAAAAGCAGAGAAGAAAACGTAGGGAAATATACCGTTTTCCCTTCAATCCCGAATTGGAAAAGCCGGATATTATGAGATCGAAGAAACTCCAAATTTTCCTCAGGGTAGGGCTCTTGACACAAATATCTGTTCAAATTTTAAAAAAGAAAGTTATTTTCCAACTAAAAGAAGGTATATTCCGTAGTCACTCGTAAAAATATATATATTTTTTATTTTTCAGAACAACAAAATACAGCATGCATGTCAAAAATTAATTATTTAATCCTTTCAACTTGTCTTTCTTTCTTCTTTTTCTCTCTTAATTTTCTCAGCAACCAAGCAGGCAAAAAGAAAAAGGGAAAAACAGAAGAAAAAAGAAAGAATTTAGGATTCTCATTAATTGTTCAGAAAATCGATGGCATTAAGAACGAAAATTAAACCTCCAAAAAAGTTAAAATAATAGGAAAAAAACACAATATTAATCCGACGTAAAAAATCGCTTCATTAATGCAACCAAAAACGAAACATATATATATTTTTTTTACAAAAACAAAAAAGTTAAAAAAGAAAAACAAAGATATAAATTTTAAAAAAAAAAACTTACATGACGGATCGAAGATCTAGGGTTTCTAAGAAGGCGAAATTGCGGCGTTGAGGGAAACTAGATCTGCAAATGCCTTCTTCCACCATCGAAAAATTAGGCGGCGGCTCCATTACGACGCCGTTTCCTTCTTCTCCTTCTACAATCACCCCCATCACTCTCTCTCTCTCTCTCTCTCTTTCTTTTGTGTACTAAAAAAGAATAAAAGAATATATATATATATATATATTATATATAAAGAAAAACCAAAAAAAATGCAGCGATCAGAAACTACAATGAAACAGAGTAACAACTTCTGGTTGGTTTTGGATTAGACAATTTTGTTTTTGTTTTTGGGCCAATTTTTATTTGTTTTTTAAAAATAATAATTTGAGCAAAGGGTAAAACCCAGAAAAAAAAAAAAACAATTATTTTCTTTTTTTAGTAAAACGGAGGGGTAAAAGTGGAAAAATAGAGGCGGCTTAAAGGTCAAGAACCTGATTAGATTTGGAAGTGGTCCTTGGATTCCCATTTGACTTGGATTTGGATTTTGTGGATGTTCTTTGAATCCTTCATTCTCACACGGTATAATTCTTTTTCTCATTTTCAATTTTTTTTTTGGGTTAGAAAAACAAAATATATATTTAAAATGGAATTTTTTTAATAATTGGAAATTATTTTATTAGACTACAATTTATATAATTGATAAAAGATTTAAATTTTACAAATAAAATTAAAAAATCACATATTCAAATATATTCAATTTAAAATTTAATAAATTAATATAATAATTAATTTTTAGGTGACAACGTTTGATTGTCTATTGTAAAATTAAAAAATTAAATGATCTATTAATTTGTATATGTCATTTTCATACCAAATTAAACTAATTTATATATGTCATTTTCACATAAAAATCAAAGTAATATATATTTTTTTGTTTTGTTGTAATTTTATTGGATGTCATGTGACTAAGTTTAAAAACGTCATTCATTTTATTTAAGAGAAAATTTTGAAAGTTTAAACCATTGTTTATAAGAGATAAATGCCAACTTTGTTCTCTTTAAAATAGGGTTTTGAGTTGTTAAACTAAAAACAAAAAGAATTCCACTTACATTTAAAAACCTTTGACTAAATTGAGGGTTTTCAGTTTAAGTATTTAAAACTTTAATTTACAAAAGAAGTCTTCATCTAACTAGGATCTTGATAAGGCCAAATTCAAGAGTGAAATAAGTAATAACAATATATATAACCAAAAATAAATGAAGTGAGTGCGTTGTGCTTTAATAGTTTCAATGACTAAACACTTGAAATATTTATTATTGTCAGATTTTATTATGTGAGTCCAACTTAATAACAATTATTAATATGTAAAAGGATTAAAAAAAATTTAAAATTATAGATATATGATAACCTAAATATAACTCATAGATTGAGTGTTTTTTTTTTTTTTTTTTTGGGCTAGAAATGTAGATAGAGTTCTTTAATATAATAATAATGTAAATGTACTCCAGATAGCTGATGTTCATGTGAAAGTTTAATATCAAATGTTCAATCTAAAACCAATTAACATACTTATCTACTCAATAATCTATTAATATTTACAGTAAATTTAAAATCAAATGTTCAATCTAAAATCAATTAACATTTTTAGTTAATCAGTAATCTCTTAATATTTACGACATAAACCTTAACATCTTTTTTTAATATGCATAATATTAATTTTTTTCAATCTTTAATTTAATTATTTATACTTAAAAGTAGACCTGATAATTTAAAATACGATAATGTAACACAATATGAATATAATATGAATATAAGACATAAATGTGATACGATTTAAAATTTTAACAATAATTATATTTAAATTTAATAAAATCAAAAATATATATCGTATGTTTTTTTATCAACATAAATTATAATATGTAATTTTTATAAAAAATATAATACAAATATAAAAATTTTAATATTTTACTACACGAATTACTAAATTTACTTAACAGCCACATACAATTACTCCAAAAAAAAAAAAAAAAACCAAAAAGTATTAATTGTTCATCTTTGCTAAATGTACGTAGGGGTGATGAATTATTAGAGTTAAAAAATAAAAAAAAAGTTAGGTCATCTTGATAAGCATTATAAGTCAAAGGCCATCTTTCTTTCTTAAAGAGAATAAAGTCTCTGACTTTTGTTGTGTGCTACTGGAGATTGTGTTTAATTTGTCTTTTTTTTTTTTTTTTTTTGGGTATTGATGAGTTTCGAATATATTCTTAAAATTTTATTCACTTTCGTACTTATTAAAAGCATATTTTTCTCTTTTTTTTCATCTGAAAAAAAAAAAAAAAAAAACCTTATATTGGCTCTCCCTCGCTCTCTTGTTGCTACCATTGTTTCCCTTATTGACTAGCATATGGCAGCTGCTTCCCCCATGGCCAGCCACCTAAAGTCAAGCTTCACCAATTTCAAGGGCATTGGTCTCACCCAAGGGGCTCTCTGCTTCTCCACTTAGAATCTTGCCTTCTAAGAGGCGATCTTCCTTCACCATCATCAGAGCCGTCCAACCTGGAAAGGTGTGTTTAACAATTTACAAATTTGAATTAAATAACATTTTTAACTAACTTTAAACATAGTCTATAACCATCCGTTAATTGAACTCTTGTTTTTATAACTTATGAATCGCTTTCAACTCCCAAGAAGTGAATGTCATATGCATGTCGAAGTGTATCACTTTTGAAACACAGTTAAGCAATAATAAAGCAACATTGAGCCTTAATTAAAAGGGGGAAGTGGAAAATGGATATTGTTTATGCAATCTTTGCAGTGATCATTTGATACATTTGTCAGCTTTTTTACGAAGAAACCTTGTTGGAATAACGTGGGTTGGTCTAAATTTTGCAGCCGACATTCCAAGTGATTCAACCCATCAATGGAGACCCATTTATTGGAAGCCTAGAAACCCCAATCACTTCAAGCCCATTTATTGCATGGTACCTGTCCAACCTTCCAGCTTATAGGACATCAATGAGCCCACTTCTGAGGGGAATTGTGG
Organism: Durio zibethinus; assembly: GCF_002303985.1. The sequence goes on along the minus strand of NW_019168481.1, from coordinate 5,525,784 downwards.
TAGGCCTGGCTCATGGGTTCCTCCTCGTAGGACCATTTGTAAAGGCATGGCCTTTGAGGAACACCCCTGTGGCTGCAGGAGCTGGAAGTCTGTCAGCTGCTGGCCTTGTGGTTATATTGAGCATTTGCATGCGGATGGCGTTGCATCATTTAAGGAAGGAGAGCCATCCACTCCTTCTTTAACCTTGACTGGGCGGAAGGAGGAGCCAGATCAGCTACAAACGGCTGATGGATGGGCTAGTTTCACCAGAGGAATTTTCTTTGGAGGAATTTCTGGTGTCATTTGGGCCTACTTCCTCCTTTATGTCCTAAACCTTCCTTACTACTTCAAGTAGGTTTTTTTTTTCGTTCTCTCCCTAAATTATGTTTTTATACGCAGAGACAACTGAAAATTGATTTGTACATTTGATATTGTATGTTTCCACAAATTTTTTTTTTTTTGTTTTATAAGATGCCACTTGTACTTAACTAATTAGCACCTTTTATCTATATCTATAATTTTATAATTCATATATTTATACATAAAAGCACAGAGAAATTTTGAATGAACGGAAACCAATATTTTTATTTATAAAATTTATAAAATTTAATTTTAAATTATTTTTTATTAATTATAATTTTAAATTTTTAACAAAATTAATTTTGTAAACAAAAGAAATGTTCTAAATGTTCAATACAGTAAATAGCCACACACACACGCACACACAAAAAAACTTTTGTTCCCTCAATTTTAAAGAGTGTTGCTAAATGCACTATAAAATTTTCTCCTCACATCTTAAATTTTTTAAAAATCTTTTTTAAGTAAAATTATTTAATTATTTTTTAATTAATACTCTTTACACTCAAAACATAAATTTACCAACAAAAAAAAAAAAACCCTCGAAAATCACGTCTCCCTTTCTCTCACACTTCTTGTTATCTCTCTCGAAAATTTTAAAAGATTTTAAGACCAATCAAATCAAATTAAAAAAAAATTTCACTCATTTAAAACAAAAAAGAATAAAATAAAAAATAAATCGTTTGTTTTTTTTTTATTTTTTTGTTTAATTTCTTATTTAGTTACTTAAGATTTCATATGCGATTCAAAACTTTTAAAAATAAATTTACAAAAAATCTTAAAAATTTTTAAAAATAGATTTATGAAAATCTTTAAAAACTTTCAAAAATAAATTTTTGAAAATTTTTAAAGATTTCTAAATATCTATTTTTCGAAAACCTTTAAATTTTTTTAAATATTCATTTCTAAAAAGGTTTATGATTTTCTGTAAATTTATTTCTCAAAATTTGTATAAAAAATAATTAAATAATTTCACTTAAACTTTTTTTAAAAAAAATTAAAGTGTAAAAAAAAAGTGTGCAGCACTCTTTTAAATAACATTAACGAAGATATTTTAATTCGATTCAATTATAGTCGTAAAAGAGCTAGTCATTCTCTAAATTATTTTTTTTAATTTTTTAATTAATTTCTTAATGTATAGAAACAAATAAAAATAAATAATTTCTTTTAAAACAAATTGGATAGGTATAGTAACTATTCTCAAAGATTGAATGTCGAATCCATAAAATTTCATAATTTTCAAATATTAATGCTGATTTTTTTTCCTAATACCATATAATTACAAAACAGTGAAATTTCTCTTATCACTTATAATCTTTATACACCAATCATGGAACTTTGTAACAACTATAAAACAAACAAGGGAAGAAAAAAATTTCATTTCAATTTTAACCATTTCTTTGACACTTAAATATATCTAATTATCATTAGCAATACCCACTATTATCCATTCTGATAAAGACAATCTTGTTTCACCAGTAAAACAATCATGATCTCTTAAGCTTTTTTTTTTTTGTCTAAGTAGAAGCATGAACAAGGGGCGAGCCAGCTGCTGCATGTGTTTCCATGGGGAGTTCACACTGACCCGAAGGAACAGAGGGGAAAGTGAACAGCTGTTGAGGAGAGAGAAGATTGTCCCAGCTGCCCATGCTGGTGCTGGTAGATGCAGAATCATCCAATCCTATGTGTGCCACATGTTTTACATCTGTTGGGAATCCTATTTCCATATCTTCCTCCGAGTCTTCCATCTCTTCCTTGTAGGCTAAAAGCCCAAAGAGCAATAAAATGAATGCAATCAAGATTCAAGAGAAGGAATTTACTGTTATACAAGAGGTTAAACCACATGAATCCGAGCTGAGCTTAGTTCATGTAATCATCTTTAAGAGGTCACACAAGGCGGGTTGGGTTTCAAATCAGGTAAGGCTCTAACTCTTTCTCCTATCCCAGACTACGGTTAAACCACCTTGAAAATAGGGTAACAGCCGATCCTGGAGCCTGACAATCGAGCATGAACGAGGCTAAACCTCTTGCAATTTAACTAGTACTTCATCAGACTATAAAATACTTGTTGACTCTTTCATTGCAAAATCCATTAAATGCTGTAAATAAGCAATTAGCATGCATGCATCGTCTTTAGGATCAGAAGAAAGGCAATGACAAGTAATTCAGACATTATTAGCTATGGACTTACCAAACAATTGTGACAAAGTCTTGAAACTCTTGAACAGCCTATGAAATCCAGTTGATATGTCAGGCTTTGGAAGAGGTAGGAATTTCAATGAATACTTCATGCTTTCACTCGATAAACTTTCTTCGTCTTCCTCTCGTTTTCCTACAAAGAAGGAAGTACATCAATCAAAACCAAATTAATCTCCACTAAGAGAAACCAAACGAAAATGAAAAAAAAAAAAAAAAAGCATTAAAGAAAGAGACTTGTTGCAGTTGAATTGGTATCTGCAGGCTTTGATCTTCTAGGTGGCTGCACAGCTACAGCCACACTTGATTCAGAGACACAACCAACTGAGAAGGGAAGAACAACAAATCTTTCCATTCTGTCTCTCATTTCTTCATTAAAAAACCAACAGAAGAAATAGAATAAGCAAAAATTAAAAAGGTGAGTGATCAGTGAGCGAAAAAGTGAGACACCCAAAAAAAAAAAAACCGGTTGTTGAAGGAAATGCAACCATTTGAAGCGTAATTGCTTTGTTATATTGGGTGGCTATGTCTTTGTTATCAAGTTACAATAATTCCTATGTACAAAAAAAGGGTCAAGAATACATTTGAGTTTAGTTTGGTAGAGAAAAAGAGAGGTTTGGAAATACCAACTGATCTGATATGTATGTTTGGACGTGTATTAATTGATACTAACCGGATTAAGTTGTGAAGTTTAAGCCTAAAAACAGGCCTAACCCAAGCTATGTTTTTTTTATCTTTACATGTCACAAACCCCAAAATTAACTCATGTCTAACTTTCTGTCACTTTTCCTCGAAAACTTTTCACCGCGTTAAGTCTCCACAGTGGGCTCCGACTACCTTAACTTGCGTCTCTTATACAATAAGCCACCATCTTTTTTTCTTATCTCCATTGTTAATTTTTCAGCCTCAATCTTTTTATTAGCATAGTTTTTTTTTTCCCCATTTTTTGTTTACTTAATTTGGACTCTCCCTTTGAAGTAGTAAATCACAAGCGATCTTTTGTGTTGAAAACACCAAGCTCTTGGTGATGGATACCAAATGTGTGTTTCCTTGATTTTAAAGAAGAATAAAATGATAGGATTGAAATTTAAAAAAAAAAAAAAATTATTGAGAATTTTATTGGAATTTTACAACTAAATACTCGGAAAACTCTACAGTCCAATGAACAAGTGCATATCAAAATTTGAGGTGTCTATAACAAGATAAAAATAAAATAAGATTCAGGTTTATGCCCTTCTTTATTACAATGATGTTTTTATATATTATAAACATTAGATTTGAACAAATAACTTTTGTGGGATTGGGGGTTGGTGTGGACCTGATTCCTTCCAGCACATAATTGATAAACATCAGAATAAGGAAGAGAAAAAGCAAAACTTGCTCCAAACAAAATGCTCTCCGGAAACACAAAAATTAGGTTTGCTCAAAAGCAAGTGTAAGGCAAAACTTGAAGTAAATGCAAAGTGCTTCTATAAGTTACCAAAGTGCAGTCAGGAGAAAATATAAGATGATGACAAACAAGAATGGCCTGAAGATGAACTTCCAGAATACGTTAAGCAGTTATTTATCAGATACGTTTCACCATACAGATGGAATAGTATGGAATGCAGTAGAATTTAAAAGTTCAATTGTATGAGTGCATTCGCACTTGTGTAAATGACATCCCAATCCTATACGTTTACTGCTGCTCGATTAAGAACTTCAGGATTCTAATTCTCAGAAAAAGAAACCATGGAAAAAAGAATGGATGTTGTAAAGTTTGTAGATTCATTGGCTATTAGATTGAAGCAATCACAAAATATTTTTAGTTTCAAGAAAACAATAAATGTCACGATATCAGATAAGCTGCAGGGCTGCAGCCATAACATATGTTGCAGATGGGTACTATTTCAAAGCTAATTCAGATCCCACACAACTCATAAAGAAGTGCCATTAAAGCAAATTTCCATCTACAAAAAAAAAAAAAAAAGAAGTTTAGATAAACATTACAGGAATAAAGAGGTAAGATTCATTACTGATGTTGCGGATGCAACTTAGTTGGCTGTAATTAAACTCCAATAAACCAACTGCTCAAAGCATAAATTTGGTAAAGATAAAGAAGAGTTCTTGATAACTAGAAAGTACCTTTATTTTCACTTCAGCATATTCTTTGGAATTGAATATTGATGACATGTTATCCCCTAAGCTACTTAATGGGATTGACAAAATCTTCAACTTCCGTTCAGGATGCTTGTGTAAGCACATAGGAGCAGTAAAGGCAACTAGATTCTGTACACCAGTGTTTGCATGAGGACATCCGGCTTTGGACAAAACGGATGGTGGATTATAGTTAGCTATGATAACATAAGAGATCACAGACACAAACACCTGGATGCCTGTTGATATGCGTGTGATTCGGTGCCTTAAACATGGGTTCATGGCTTGTGAAGGTCCTATTCCTCACTTAAAACCAAGAGGCCCACTGTAAGTAGGTTGAACACAAAACAGAAGCAGGAGTGGCTTACCCCGTGCAGTTGAAGTCCATCCTGTAGTGGGATGCGGATGAAGGTCCTTCTGAACCACAGGCATCAATAAGACAAGCTCTGAAAGGTGACAAGACAGCTGTGATTGAGGTGGAAAGTCGGCTGAATGCCAAAGCTCAAACTCACCATGGGCCATCCCTTGAGAAAAGATATCCCTTCCATGTTATACTCGATGCTGGCTCGACACTGGTAACACTCCCGTTAAGGCAACGGGATTCTGTACACCAATGAAATAATTAAAACTAACACTATGAGACACATGACAAGCACCAGTTCAATCACCATTAATCTCTGCAAGAGCAGCAGCCATGCTTAAAATGATGAAATCTACGAATATCTCTCCCAATTATTTCCCTATCTAGAAGCTGAGAAGTATATTTCAAAAAATTATGACAGTTATTGCAAACTCAAAGGTTCTTCATTATCCGAATTGGTGTTTGAGATGTCGTGCTAATGATACTGTAAGCAGTAGCAAATTTTTCACTGTGGAAACCAAGCAGCATTTTCCCTTGCTCTTCTTCCACATCTTGCATCACCAGTTTGGCATCAAATGAGTACCCAATTTCCCTCAATCTTCCAATTAGCTTGTCCAAATATGCATATATCTCATCCTTTTGTGGATGGGATCTATCCCCCATGACAAAAGTGTGAACCTGATCCTTGATCTGGATCCAAGATTGACCAGGATGCTTTTTAACCCCTCTGCTTTGCATCAAGCTCCTCAGTTCTGTGGCCTCCTCCCATCTTTGTTTTGTGGCACAAATATTTGATAGCAAGACATAAGGTCCAGCATCAAGTGGTTCCAGACGAAGTAGCTTTTCAGAAACCCATTCTGCCATCTCAACATTTCTATGAAGTAGACAAGATGACAGGAATGACCTCCACACTGCACTCATGTGATAGATGCCATTTTCATCAATAAACTTCTTTGTCTCGCTCAACTGACCAGCTCGCCCATATAAATCAACCATGCAAGTGAAATGCTCAACTCCAGGCTTGATACCATAAACTTCTTTCATCAGTCTGAAATATCTGCAACCTTCTTCAACCAGCCCCGCATGGCTGCATGCAGTTAAAACCGCAATGAAAGTTACCTCATTTGGCATAATTCCCTCACTTGTCAAGAATTCAAATAGCTGGACAGCCTCCCTCCCTTGACCATGTAAAGCACAACTAGATATCATCGATGTCCACAACACAACATTCTTATCATTAGTTTGCTTGAAAATCATCTGAGCATCACCCAAGTTTCCACATTTAGCATACATGTCAATCAATGAGGATCCCAAATAAGCATCTACTTTGTGCCCAATTTTCTGAATGAGAGCATGAACCTGCTGACCAAGTTGCAAAACTCCACAATTAGCACAAGCAGAAAGAATGCCTGTGACAGTAAACCTATCAACCTCAATTTCTTTATGAATCATAGAGGTAAATGTTTTAAAAGCATCTTCAAACTCACAATTTAGAATCAATCCAGAAATAATCGAACTCCTGGAAATAATTTCTTCAATGGAATTTTCTTCCCTCCTAAAATCCATATCCATTTTCTCAAAAACTTTTGATGCCAGTTCCATTTTCCCACATTTGCAATACATATCAATTAGTGAATTCCTTATGAACCCGTCAACATGAATTCCCAATCTCAACACCCTCCCATGAATCTGTTTCCCTAATTCTAAATCTATTAATGATGAAACCAAAACCAAAGCTATGGAAAAAGTAACTTCATTCAGCAAAGTTCCACCTTTTACCATCTCAAAAAGTAGTTTCAATGCAATTCTTTCAAACCCATTTCGCATTACGCCATTTATAATTGTATTCCAACCAGCAACATCCTTAAAACTCAACCTTCTAAACAAATCAACAGCCTTATCCACATCTCCAGTGTTCAAATGTGCACCAATCATTATATTCCATGTTACACTAGTTCTCTCTCCCATTAACTCAAACAACCATTTGGCAGATCCAAAATCCTCACATTTGACATAAAAATCAAGAAGGGCATTCTCCAAAACGACATCAAAAGCAACCCCATTCCTTAAAATCCACCCATGAACTCCTTTCCCTATCCTAAGCTCACTCAAACTAGAACAACACTTCAAAACACTTGACAGAGTGAATTGGTTTGGTTTTACACCCTCATTTTGCATGTCATTAAAAAGTTCCAACACAATCATATTAGAACCAACACGTGCAAAAGTAGAAACTATTATTGTCCACGTTCGCACGTCTCTATGGGACATTTCATCAAACAATTTAAGTGCATGGCTTAAATTTTTAGACCTCCCGTAGACATTTAAAAGGTGGTTAGCTACGTTTAAGTTTTGAACGGAGCCATCTTTTATGGCCTTAGCATGACGGGAATTATCAGTGGGTAAAGGTAAAGATTGGTTGGAGTAGAATTTACATTGATTGAAACTGTAGGGAACTATTTTCTTAAAGACAAAGAGAAAAATGGTGGCGTTTTTAAGATGTTTCTTAGGGGTTAAATAAGTGGGAAACATTTTATCAGTGGTGCTAGGAATAGAGGCTGCATTCTTAGAAGCGTAATGGTATGTTTGGTTAAAGAGAAAGGATGAAGGAAGAAATACAAGGGGGCAATGGAATTCATGAAGTGAACATGGCTATGCAAATTTTATTTTGGTTTCATTTCTTTCATTCTCAATCATAGCGTTGGACAGATTATTTGGGTGAAGATTGGATTTGCCACACTGCGCTTAACTCCAATGGTCTACTCGCATGGCAGAATTGTTGGAAGTCATAGAGAGAGGGATATTTGTAAAAGAGGGAATGGATGCGAACTTGTCAAAAAAAAAAAAAAAAACAAATGATAAAACCAAAAAAACAATTCTGTTCGGATTTATTTTTTTATTTAATTCAGTTTAATTAGTTTAAATTTTAGATAAATAATGAAAAACAAAACTAAAAGTACACAAATCAAATTAAATTATATATTTTTATTAATCTTTATATTTTTAAAATTTTATAAAATAAAATAATTATTGTACATCTAATTTTTTAAATATATTAAAAATTATATCAAATAATAAAAAATCAAATAATAAGTTTTAATATCTGATAAACTGAGCCAACCTCAATAAATTTAATTCGAATTGGTTTCAAAAATAATTTGATTCAAGTTTAGATCGATCTTTAAAAATACTTAATACTTTAATTCATCCCAAATAACCTAACCGAACCATTATCAAGGGAAACCATTAAACCAACAAAGTAATATGTGCCATTGAGCAACCAAAAAATTTTGCTGTCAAAATCATTTTCCAATATCTGCGAGAATGAAGTCTAAAGTAAACCACTTAATCTTACATGTAAGTTATGTATACAAAAGAAAATGGGACAATTTTCTGGTTTTCAACCAGTTAGTACAAAACCCTTTCAGTGTTATAAAACCAAACTCAAGGAAAATTTGAAGTGAAGAGCAGTTGTGCTCCAAAAGTAGCATGTTAGCCTACAATCATAGGGGAGGATAGAAATATGAAGACAGGGAAAAGCCAAGGAAGAGTAAGCCTCCAATTGTAGCAACAGTGCGTTGCGAGATCTTGGCTGCTGGCATGCTTCCTCCCACCACAGCCAAAGATGTGCAGATTGTGTGTCCTAATGTGGTTCCGACAGCTACTCCGACCTCATTTTTATCAACTTTATTTCAAGTAATTACAATTTTTAACTTAATATTTTAGTGAATGAACATTTTTGTTATATAATTTTATTTAATTTATTTTACGTATAAAAAATAAAATTTTAAAATAAAATTTAATTTAATATATTTTATTACTTGATTAATAAAAAAATAAATAATTGAATTAATTTTGATTGATTAATTTTTAAAATTAAAATATTTGATTCAATTAATAAAAATAAAATAATTTAATTTTAAACAATTCGTTTCAAAATTAATTAAACAATTAAATGAACAGTATCTATATTAAACAGAATTGCTCTAACGAACTGCCACCAAATTCCTTCGTTTCGATAGTAACAGTCACAATGCCACCAAATTCCTTGGACTTTAGCGGTCCAAGAAGACAAGCTTCTTCTATGCCTGACAGACGTGGACACCACCAAGAGCTGAAAGCAATTTCCGAAGTCCATTAGGAAGTAGAAGAGGCATTGCCATTTTCTCACTGACAAGACGAATGTGTTCATTACATAGAAATGCAAGCACCAAAATTATTACCACAAAAAAAAAAAAGTTAAGTTATGATGACAGCATACCATACCAAAGACTTTCCACATGTGGATCTCTCGGCCCTTCCTTTTTTTGCAATCTTTTTTGAAAGGCCGACTTCAAAAGAAAAGGTTGACCAAACCAAAGGCAAATAAAAACAGAAGCTTTTTCAAGTATCAGAGCTGACGTTAAAAGATACCAAGGGGAGATCCTCTTGGCGCCACTGCCACTGCCACTGCCACCATTATTTTTTTTATACTTCCCCTCTCCTTCTACTATTAACACACTCAACTACTACTAACATATTTTAACTTTTTTGACCTTTTTCTAGAATTGATTATTGGAACAAGAAATATTGGGTATCACAGAAGCCATCGTGGTTAGAATTTTTTTTTCTTTATAAGACTGTCCAACTGGCGTTATGATGCGGGAGTAAAAATCTTAATACTTTAAAAATATATAATATATATAAAATGTATTAAGAATATAAGTAGGTTAATGGAAACAACCCTTTACATAATTATTTGATAATAATTTTTAGAAACAAATTAAAAAGTAAAAAAAAAATCTTAAATAGTTAAAAGTTATATAGTGGCACTGTATGTAATAAAGAGGAAATAAAATAATTATTCTTATATACATAATTTGATTAATTGAATAGAAGACTTTTTTTTTAACAAAAGAATCAATAAAAAAATATATTTAACGTTAAATTTTCAATACCATTTTTATATAATAAAATTTTAGTACTAGTAAATATTCAATATTTAATTTTTCATTATTAAATTCTTTCTATTTTATCAAATAGTACCTTAAAATTCTCAACATTGATTCAACTGAAGATAGAAAAAGATCTTTGAGTTCAAACTATTTACATCCTCAGCCATTAGGGTAGTTGAGATATTAGCCAAACAATATCAATAGGCACAACGCAACGTGTTTCATGTCTACGAGTGTTTTATTTAATGTTAATGAGTAAGTGTTATAAACTAGTCATCAGTGAATATTTAATGGGCATTTATAATTTTTGTATTAATAATTTAAAAAATAAAAATCAAATTTATTTTTTTGTTTTTTAAATTTTATCTTACATATTTATATAATTTTTTCTAAATATTTATTAATATCTATTTTTAAATAAAATAATTAATTTTTAAAAAAATTTTAATCTATTTTTAAATCTCTTTATCTTATTGTATATTTAATTGAATAAAATATTATGTGCCTAAGTTTTTTTGAATTCGTAAATTTCAAGTACTAACTTTAATAACATTTTAATTAATTTTAAAAAATAAATTAATTAGTTTTAATTAATATAAAATAATAATTTATATTATTTATTAAAAAATTTATAAATCTATATAAAATATGAATACGAGTAAAAAATTAATGTTATATTATCCATTTCATCTTTTTAACAATAAAAAATTTAAAATTATTTCATCTTTGTACCCATTCTAGTAATAATATCCAATTTTATTTTCATTCTAATAAAAAACTAAAAAATTTATTAAATACAAATAAAATTAAAATCCTTAACATAATTAAGGTGGGTAACTCAATCTATCTCGACGGATTTTGATCCGATTCAAATTCATAAAATTAAAATTTTTTTTTAAATCGAGTTTCGGATCGGATCAAGTAGTGCTAATAATAGGTCAAGTGAATTCGAATTTTAGATAAACTCAATTCGATATTATATAAAAATAATTTTTTAAATATTTTTTATTTATATATATTTATATAATTATATATTTAAATATTTATATTTAAAAAATAATATTTTATTAATTTCGAGTCAAATCAAATCAAGTATAATTTATATATTATCGAGTTAGGTTGAATTTGAATATAAAAAAAATAAAAAAAATTAAATCAAATTAAAATTAAATTTAATAAATATAAAATTAAATCGAGTTCAAAATTAACAAAAATTTATTTTGATCTAATACGTTATCAATCATAATTATAACGCATCTCCTTCATTGGAAAAATACTTTTTTAGCACTACTTTATTTTCATCTTTTTTTTTTTTTTAAATGAGAAAATGAAAAGAGAAGTCCACTGTTGGATTAGAGTGTAATTAAAGTGCGGTACTCTCGTCTTCCTTTTTTTATACACCTCTCCTTTTTCAATGCCAAAAAATTATGTTATATAATATATAAATATATAAATATATATATATATATATTTAACACCTAATTGTCTCACTTATTTTATGTGCCAAAATTATTTTTCATTATTATCATTATTTTTAGTTTTTGGCATTCAAAGCCTTAAAAGCATCATATTTATATAAAAAAAATGTTAAACTTTTTGATACGTAATACACCAAAATCAAATTTATTTGAAAATAAATAGATACAATAAATACGGTTTGGGAATAAATAGATATAAAAAATTTTAAAATATGACAATACTAATATATGAAAATAATATAATTTAAAATTTTAATAAAAATTATACATAAATTTGATAAAAATAAAAAATATATTTTATATTTGATGTGTCAATATAAAATATAATATAATATTTATTTTATTTTATACATATTTAATATAAAATAAATATGATATAAATACATAAATATTGGGATCTAAAAATATAAAATAATTTACTTTCTTTTTTAAATTGCAAAGTCAAGGTTTTCTCTATTATTTTCTCAAATTTCCATTTGAAATAATTCAAGTATTTAAATTATGGACTTTAGTAAAACAAAATTTCAATTCCTATGATTATTAATAACAAAATCTTATCCATTGCAATGCTTGATATTGTTAACTTGAAACAAAATTCTTGTCCATAAGTGTTTAATTAACTTATTTCACTTTTATAAAAAAAATTAATTTATTTCACGTCATTATAAAAAGTTTAAATTCTTTATTTTCAAAATTAGTGGCCCAATATTACGTCACAAATTAAAAAAAATCTTTTTTTTAATTTTTCAATTGTTTCCCTAAAGTTTTCCATTTTAAAATAGTGTTATTGTTTGACAAAAACAAAAAGCTGATCACACCAAGGAATAAAAGAGTAACCAAAAATTAAAAATAGTTACTCAAAAAAAAAAAAAAAAAAAGACCACAAGGAAATAATAAAACCGGTCCAACCCGGTCGAAACCACTCGCTTTGATGTGATGACACCTGTCAAACAGAAATTAAACCACCAATAGAAAAAGACCTGAAGCAAAGACAAATAGAACAGAGATGGAATTCAGTACTCGCGCGAGTGAGGAGAACAATGATCGTCCGTTTGTGTCAAACGCGGGTGCAAAGAAGCAGTGGAAAGAAAAGAGAGAAAAGGCAAAAGGAACAGAGGAAAAGAAAAAAAAAGAGTTGGTGGGTTTTGGATGGTTGGTTTTTATTCCTTCTTTCTCTTATTTATTTATTTTTATTTTTTATTTTTTGTGGAGAAGAGAAAACAACGCTCTTTTGCTTTTCAATCAAAAAATAAAAAAAAAAGAAATGTTTTTTAACTGAACAAAGAAAGACTCGCGTGAAGAAAAGTTATCTTTTTAGTATTTCTTTTTATTTCCACTCTAAAAAACGTTAACGGTTTTTTTTTGGTTTCTCTGGTTTCTGTTAGGAAGGAGGAGGACGAGAGGGGAGAGCTTTTGCAGAAGTGACCGCGTGGTTTGTGACGGGGAATGAGAATTCCGGCGTGGAGGCGGTGCTAACGTGACAGTTGTGGTGATGGAGGAAGATGACTGCTGAATGGAATTCACATTCGATGCAGGACTTCCGATGTCCCGAACAGCAGCAGCGGCGACGGTGACCGAAGGAACCTCGTTTTCACCATCGTTGAATCAAGGCCTCTCTCTCTCTCTCTATGTCTTTGTTTATTTGTTTCCTCTGTTTTTATTTATATTATTATATTATTTTTATTTTTCATTTATTTGGTGAAACGCAAGAGAAATGCGGTTCGTATGTTTTTGTTGGTTATTTTCCCGTCGTGAATTGTCCTTTTTGCACATTTTATGGTGAAATTCGGTTTGATCATTGTTAAAAATCAGTCATTTCTGGTTAAATTTTAAACTAAGAAATTATGTCAAATTTGAATTTAGTGATTAGTCTTAAATTCTTAATTTCTTTTCAATTATGGGGAAAAACAGTGCGATTTGCGATGATTTTGAATAAATTTTTGCAAGTTTTGTTTTGCTGATGTGAACTAATTTGAGATTCCACGATCTTAATTTATTTTAAAGTCAAATTCAAGGTTCTAGGAAATAAACTGAAATTTAAAATTTTGTGTTTTTATTTTTTTTCATTTATTGCTTTATTACTTGTAGAAAAAGATTAGGTTCTATTCCTTTTTTTTTTTTTTTATAAAATTAAGCTCTATTTGATTATTGCTTTTACTGCCTATCTTTTAGTACTCTACTTTTTGGAAAAGCAAATCACAGAAAGCAAAATAATGTTTGAAAAAAATTCAAAAATGACTAAAATGCTATTCTTATTCTTATAAGTATTATTATTTTATATATAAGTAAAATCATGAATTTCATCGTTAAGAAAAAAAAAAGGCTATTCAAGTAATCTAGTCTCTGTATCTTTCAATGAATTTGATTTGATAGTGCTGAAATTTGAGCTGCATTAATTTTCTATGTTTGCAATTATGAACTGTTCAGTTCAGCCAGTGCAATTAAGGTGGCTATGGGGGTTCTAGTTGTTATCTTTTTACATCTTTTTATCACTTTTTGATTGGGATTTATATAATTTTTAAGGTCGGTTCTTCATTTTCTCCATGACTGTCTGTGGAAATGCAACCAGGCAGTAGTGGCAATAGGTCTTAGACTAAATAATCCTTTTCTTCTTTTCTTCTCTTTTGTGCTGAAAATTACAAGTCAAAATTTGGCATTTTTCCCTGATGATTCTTCATAAAATCAATGAGGTTACTTGCCTACATGATTGTGAGAAAATAATTTACTTCATATTTTCTATTTTCCTTCTGTCATTTCTTTGAAATTCCTTTCTAAGAGTAAACAGGTGGTCTTTCTTTATTATTATTCTTGTAAAGTAAAAGGTTGGGGTTGATTATCAAATATACTGGGATTTCTCCTTGTTTACATGTATATGTTATTTATATGAAACTATGGTCATAATGCAGGAAGAGGGATACATAACTTAGATTCATGATTCTCCAGTGAGTTTTACTTTGTAATAGACATAAAAGAGAGGAAAATATAATCCTTTTGTCTTATTTTCTGTGTTCTTTAGACCTACCTGCTCATCTTACTATTGAGCTGTTTTTAATATTTGGCCTATATTTGGAAGGGTAAAGAAAGGAGAGAGAACCGGTGGAGGGAGAACTGTAAGGAGAAAGGGGGTGAGTGTGGATAAGGTTCCTTTTGCTTGGATTTCTTAAAATAGATAGAAAGTAAAGGAACCAGTAGGTTACCGTAGTGACAAAGAAATGAAATCATAGCATATAATCTTTCTTTAACAACTATATCATTTATGTGTTAAAATGAAAGAGTAATAAAAGAGCAACTTTGTGTGTACAATGAAAATTTTTTAATGAGGAATTCTTTCCATAGAAAGCCCTCAAACTTGGATGGAATAAAAACAAATGGAGAGTTTGATATTTCTGAGTTCACCTCAAAATCTATGTTTCACTATTTCAATGTTTCCAAACAAGGGAGAGGCATCACTCCATCTCCCTTTGGATCAATCCAACCATATTCTCTTCATATATCAGAGCTGCTACATGTGATTGTGAGAATCATATTAGCACTTCAGATATAAATTGTCTTGTTGCTCATCTAACTTTAATGTGGACTGTCCATGTTAACACATGATTTTAATATGGGGAATCCAAAAAAAACAAGTAGATTCCAGACATAATAGTTTAGTCTCATGTTCCAAAATGGTGGAGAATAAAAAATCTTTTCTCTGAGTACCATTTCTCTTCAGTTAACCTAATATTCTGTTTTGTGGTAGTGTTTTCTTCGAAATTGATTCATCACTTTAATGATTTTACTTCAACTTAGTCTCTCGAACTATAAATCTTTTACCTTCTCTATTTTTCAGTTATCTTGTATAGGAAGCTACTTTTAAGCTTTGTCTAAGTGTAACAGACACCTATTCTAAGATAATGTATATTTTATTTCACAGAATATTGCTACATTTGTTTGTTTTTTAAACTTTCTGCAATGAGCATAGTTGATTTGCATGCTTCCTTCAGATGCTGAGTTTTCGAAAATGAACTTTTCTTTTCTCGGTGTAAAAATTCTCAAGTTAGTTGAGGTCAGTTTGGTTCTTGAAAAGGAGGAGAAAAACATAAAAGTTTTTGTAAATGTCTTTTGTTGAGGCCTTAGAAAAAATAGAATTGGATTCTTTTCCTCAAATAATTTAGCCACCTTAGAGGCATGCAAAAGCCAAAGGTTTGAATGAGATTTCTGACTGCTGCTTGTCGGAAACTTGTTTGTTAAAGAGATGTTCTTGCCATCCCAATTATTTCATGCAAATTCTCAATCATTTGCACTTTGATGCTTTCAGTGTTAGAACATCAAGTTTGTCTATTTTAAAGGCAAGGGATAAATATATGATACTTTAAAGCTAATACAGATTGAAATTTAGAGTGTTGTATGTTCCAGGAAAATTGTTTATGAATTGAAATTTTCCAATCTTCTTTGTAGTTCTTTGAGTCTGTTTTTTCATGTATTTACCGAACCTACGCATTTAATATTATTTCAGATGCTATGTGGCAAATGAACTTGAGATCCAGTGAAACCATGGAATCTGGTCCTTACCCTGAGCGTCCAGGAGAACCAGATTGTTCTTATTATATCAGGACAGGCCTTTGTAGATTTGGGGCAACATGTCGTTTTAATCATCCTCCTAACCGAAAGCTGGTATAAAGCCTTGGCTTGTTTGGAAAATTCTTATGAATTCAGAGTTAATGCTTTTTGAGTGAGATATTATTGGTACAATGTCAAAGAGCTTCTTAATTTTATTCATTTTAGAAGGCATTTATTATCATTGGCATAGCATTGCTTGTTGAAGTTGTAGACACATGAAACTTTTACACATGGGTCTTTACTAATAAATCACTCTAAAACAGAACTCGATGTAGCTGAATTTATAGAGTATTAGATGCTTAAGAGATAAGCATGGTTCTGTACATGCACACACACACACACACACACACACACACCCACACTTGCTGCTACAAGCATACTTCACCTGCTACTCTCATTTCATTTTCACTTTGTCATTCTACTCATTTGAGTTTTTATATATCAATTGTCATTTGAAATGTTTATTTAGATTATATCAAATTCCAGGTTATTGCTGCTGCAAGGATGAAAGGAGAGTTTCCAGAAAGAGTAGGACAACCTGAATGTCAGGCATGTACTTATTCCTTGGTCTCTTCCTCCCTTGTTCCTGCTTTTGCTTCAAAAGATTCTTGTTGTCATGGGCAATTCGTAAGGGCAGACCCAGTCCTGTCTTTATACTAGTTTAAGAAAATAAACAAATAAAGAAACGAAGAAAATGGAAATATGCTAATAATTTGGACTGGAAAAAGGTTTACTTCTCTTTTTAGCGGTTTGACATAGCAATCAAACTTTAGTCTGAACCCTCAAATTGACTAGATGATTCGCTTCTCCTAATATTTTTGCTTTATTCTTGTATGTTGTCACTCGTTCTATTCTAGAGAAGCAAGGTAGCACTGACTCCTGCTTTTATTGCATTGGAAGCCAAATCTCAATCTTGTCAGAAGTTACACTTTTGGTTTTACTGACTGAAATCAGATATGGGACTCTATGTTTCTCATTTTCATGTATGTCTGGATCTGACAACTGACATTTTGCTCTTAATTTCTCTGCAGCACTACCTGAAAACAGGAACATGCAAATTTGGAGCTACATGCAAGTTTCATCATCCTAGAGATAAAGCTGGGATAGCTGGGAGTGTTTCCTTAAATATTTTGGGCTACCCTCTTCGCCCGGTTTGGATTTCATTTTTTCCTTTTACTCTTTATAGTACAATCTTATAATGATACATTTTTTAAGTCAATACTCAGGTCTCTTCCTGTTTCATTTTTGTTTGTTCCTCTGTCTTTTTAAAACAAAAACTATTTTTCTATTGGATAAGTTTAGCAAAAGGTGAATATTGATACCATCCAGTTAAGCTTGCCCAATTGATAGTCATATTGACTGAATATTAATTGGTTTATCGTTTAGATTTGATATAAAAAATACACGCACATAGACAAGGATCATAAAGTAAAATGTTATCGCTTGCTATGACTCAAAGAAAACCTTTTCTCTTTTCAGTTTTGATATGAATTTGTTTTAAACTTTAAATATGGATTCCACGAACAAAAATACTGCTGAATTTTGGACCATTGTTGGCCTCAAGATTGAGGTATAATCGTTGTACAAGTTTGAACCTTGTTAAGGGAAGCTGTATTTCTTCAATGATTGGTTTCTAACATGTGGTTTTTTTTATGGTTTTTGGTGTTTCGTTGGCTTAATGCAACTTGTTTTCTTTTAACTTTTCCTTCATACAGAATGAGACTGAGTGTGATTATTATCTAAAAACTGGACAATGCAAGTTCGGGAGCACTTGTAAATTCCACCATCCTCAGCCAACTAATATGATGGTTTCATTGCGTAGCTCTCCTATTTATCCGACTGTCCCTTCTCCAACCACTCCTGGTCAGCAGTCATATCCAGGAGGGATTACAAATTGGTCAAGAGCATCTTTCATTCCCAGCCCCCGTTGGCAAGGTCCTTCAAGTTATGCACCTTTTATTTTACCCCAAGGGATGGTATCAGTTCCAGGATGGAATACTTACAGCGTAAGCTTTTCCTTAGCTTATTACTAATTCTGTGTTCATTAAGCATGCCTGTTTAGTGTTTACATTTGTTTGGACAACATTAAAGGTGTGACAAGTGACGCAACTTATGAGAATTGTAGTTGTCAATATGCTAATATTTTGTATTTAAAAAATAATAATGTCTCTGGAATCTAGAGGTGCTCTAATATTTTCAAAGAAGCATTATCAACCTTCCTCCTAAAGGTTTCTTTTATGGTTGATCACCTTCTATTCTTTTTCTGGGCCTGAATAAAATGCATTTTGGAGCAGGCTATAATGGTGCAATTTCAACCAATGACCGTTTTTTCCCTCTAAAGAAGAATTTTGGTTCTTAGCTTGGTTACAATTGCATAATGCTAATATTTGATGGAGCTAATCCCAGAAACCATGGAAATAGTAGTTTTGAGATGCTTGTGATTAATGTGAAATTAGTGGTATTTTGGTAGCATTAAGAGCACCTAGAATTAAGTCTGATTGAAGTTGGATAAAGTCTTGGAGATCACAGGTAGACAGTATTGGTGCTGTTACCAGTGGTAGTGGAGTTGTATTGCTTATTGTTGTTGGAGACACTTGTGGCTGGCTGATGATGTGCTTGGACAAGTATGATTTGCTGCTTATTTGGTTGATATTCTGAAGGAAACTATTCAGGCCTAAAAGTTAAACATGACCCATCTATTTCGTATCATGCTTATTAGTAGGTTTTATGGTTTAGAATCAAATAAGCAAGTCAAACTCTGGGTCAACTCCTACAACTCTTAATCAGAATAATTTCATATGCTGGTTGCAGTAGTTTGGTCTTTCGTAATGGTAAACATGAACTGCAGAAGTTTCTTTTAAAACTATATCTGTGATTGTTGAATTACTTGACAATTTAGAAATGAGAGCGAAATTAGATCAGAAATTTTGTAGCTTAACTTTAACTTATTTTATTAGCTGCTTGTTTCTACAAAAACCACTAGCCTATCTCCTTGTGCATACATTATCAACTGTATGCTATAAACCAGAACCTGTCCACAAATGAATTTCATTGAAGAACAAATGTTTTATGTTAGTGTTATAGTTGTGGCTATCTCTAGAGTGGAGGTTTTTTTTCTAGCAGTTTGGTCCAAACTGCTTGATGTCATCTCTTTGTAACTGTATCAAACTGCCTGAGAGCATGCATCTACTCTCCTTTTTTTCCTGTTTGTATTTAGTTATACAGAATTTGATTTTGTAAGTTGATTTTCACTTTGACTAGCTAGCATCTATGCAGCATGTAACTTCTAATCTTTGAGAAGTGCTACCTTTAATTATCCAAAAGAAGAGAAGTGCCACCATCCTAATACTTCTCATTGCTCCAGGGTCAATTGGCATCAGTCTCTTCTTCAGAGAACCTGCAGCAGACAAATGCAAATAATCAAATTTACGGAACCTCACGCCAGAATGAATTGGCAACTGCAGGATCTCAAGCGTCCTTTTCTCAATTTCGTTCTGGCTCTGTCCCTGTAGGTTTTTATGCATTGCAGAGGGAGAATGTATTTCCGGAGAGACCTGGCCAGCCTGAGTGCCAATTTTACATGAAGACTGGAGACTGTAAATTTGGTGCAGTTTGTAGGTTTCATCACCCAAGAGAGAGAGTTCTTCCTGCCCCTGATTGTTTGTTGAGTCCTATAGGCCTTCCTTTACGTCCGGTGAGTTATGTATTCAATGTTAATTCTGTCTTTCAATTTATTTTTGAATATTGATCTGTTCAAATTATTACAGCTGTTTATGAAAAGCCTAGCCTTCATGCTACTTAAAAATATGTCATTCCCTACCTATTACCTTACATTACCTTTTATTTTCTTGAAAACTTGGTTTCTTAATTGTTGGGTTTTAAACTTTTAATTGCAGACGAAGCTAACAATTTTTTTATGTTAAAAAAATGGATATTTGCCTTGATGCTCTTGTTAGGCACGTGGTCATTCTATGGTTGCGATACAAAATTTTACATTAGATTAGAAGGAATTGACATAAAAAATAAGTTGTTGCATATTGACATAGGACAAAGGATGATCTCCCTCCATGTTTATTTGGGTTGCAAATAAGGATTGTAGGGGTTATGTTTGTAGATCAAAAAGTCTAAGGCTATCAGGCATTGGTTGAGTTCTGATTGTGAAAAGTAATGGAATCAAGAATTAGGTTGCTGTAATTTTCTGCAGCTACCATACTAATAGTGTGTGTAGGCATATCTTCATATGAGGTGCTTGAGTGATAAATTTTAGGTTGATTGGGGTGGTTGAATGAGGATTTTATGGTTTAAATGAGCAGCAGAATTATTCTAGTTCTGTGGAGAGTTATGACAGCAGCATGAGGAATCTATGTTGATTCATGTAAAATAAAGAAAATAAAATCTTACCCTGTTAAAGCTATTTTGCATAAAATTTTATGATGTGGTGATGAGTCAATGGAGGACAAAGCATTGGAAGAAGAAATTATGTTATTTCTATTTTGATATTAGTTTTTTTTTTCCTTTGGTATTTCTAAATTCAAATTTAGGGTTAGTTATGTGTGAGTTTCAATGTGCTAATAGATCCAAATATTTGCCCTTTTCAGGGTAAAAAGGTAGTCCACTAATTTGTGGTAATCATGTCAAGAATATTGTTGGTAGCTTCAAGTTGACATAATAGATGGTTGAGAACAATGTTATTTCTCCTTATAGAATTATGGAACCAATATAGTTAAATTTCCATTTTGCACAATCTGTAGGGTTTAATCCTTCAACTTAAAACAATTAACTTTGTACCAAAAAGAAAAGATAAATTGTAAGTTTTACCACAAGATCCTCATAAAGCTTGTATATGAACTTCAGTTTTACTATAAGGGTTTATTTGGATGGGCAGTGAGATTGACTACAGTGATATTGAAAAGTGTAGTAGTGGTGAGATTAGTTACTATAGTTGTAAGATTGAGTATTATTGTGGTGAGATTAAAATCTTTGGTGGGAATATGTGTTTGGATGCAAATAGCAGTGACAGTAAGATTGGGTATGGTAGTTAACTGCCCAAACAAAGATAGATGACTACCATGTTTGGAAATGAGGTAGCTGAATGCCCAATCAAAAGCAGTCGATTGCCATAATTGAAAAATGTTGTGTTTTAATTTTACACTAAAGCAGTTGAATGTCTTAGGAAAGGAAAGTCAACTGCACTAGGGATATTGAACCACCAGACTCTTCCTCTTTCAGTCTCCAACTGGAAGGGCAATGGGATTGACAGCCCTTAACCGAACCACTGGGGTGCTAATGCATCCCAGGATGCAGTTGAGGGCAAAAGTGCCAGATAACATGGCATTGGGGATATGATGGTATCCTAATGGATCTTAAACTTTGTGTCCACAATTTTGCTCATTGTAGCTAAAAATTTATAAGGTTGCTTCTTTTTGCACCCCTTTTTCTCTCTCCAGACCCACCTTTTCTTTTTCAAAATTATTTTTAGGTGAAATTACTTAATTACCCTTTCTCATGTTAATTTTAAAGTTTTCGAATATGCATATCAGGTAAATGTTATAACTTACCGGATTTTCATATTTGGTAAGTTTAAAATAAAGGTTACATTTTGGGTTTAGGAAAAAATTTTCAATTGAGGAAAAAAGTCTCATATCCTGAAGAATTTCCACAACATTGCAAAGAATAAGCACGATTTGTTTTAATAATTATAATCTCATTTACAAATTGATAGATAAACACTGTGCATGTGGGTCCTTAGATTTCTTTTTGATTTCAATGATCTGAGATAGGAGCATTTAAAAGTTTCTGGATATGTGAATTTGGAAACTTTTAAAAGCTTTCAGATTTGCAAATCTGGAGACTTTTAAAAGCTTCCAATTTGGCAAATCCAAAAACTTTTAAAAGCCTCCGGATTTGCAAATCTGGAAGCTTAATAGTGTGAAGGGCTTAGAGAAAGGATAATTAAATAATTTCATTTACAAATGATTTTGAAAAAAAGGGTGTGACGAGAAAAAAATGGGGTGCAAATAGAAGCCCCTAATTTATAGTTTTTTGTTACAGAGTTACCTTTGTAATGAATTATTTATTATCCCTAATAAAATTCTTTTGCAACCCACACCTCCCAGTCACACCCAATTACCTTATCTTTCATCACAACCTGACACCAACTAAACCAAAATCCGTCTTATCTTCCTAAACCACCTAAACAGACTCTTATCTTTTGTCTTAAGGTTAGAGGATGCTGGAAATGGAGGTAGAAAGCAAAAAGAAAAACTGTTATTAATTCAAATGTAGATTCAATCTTAAATAGCAAGAGAGACGAGAAATACTTAAATTGTTTTGTGTGTGCCCAGTCGTTGGGAGCGTCATTAATGTCATCTATTGTAGGGAGTTTGGATGCTTATTGCTGCACAAGTTTTCAATGCATGCATGTCTGAGTGCGTGCGTGTGATTTTACCTATGAGGGCTATAGAGGAAGTGCAAAAATGTTTACTTTGTTATATTGAGCAATTTTTAAGAGAGTTAGTAAGGTGGCGGCAATGAGTACAAATAACTAATATACTCTTTAACCTTAATACTTAACACTCCCACCTCAAGCTGAAGCATATATGTCATGTCCTAGCTTGTTACAAATATATCTTACTTTAGAATCAAGTAAAGATTTTGTAAACCGTGAGAAAACACTTATTTACAGCTGATTATAATATTGTAATCTATATATTTATATTTGTATTCCTAGAATTAAGGACAGAAAATTAGGATAGACAATCCCTCAATTTATAGGATCAATTTTAGGAAGATTTAGTTTTTTAGTTTACCCACTAGTTAGTTGTATATAAACCTAAGGTGCTTGTATAATTCTTTATGAGCAGTTTTTCGATATATATTCAGTTTTACCTTTAATTTTTCACATAGTTTTATTTCTTAATTTTTTCACATGGTATCAGAGCTTTAAGCTCTTTTTAGAAAGAAAATTTTTTCAGCCTTCATTGCTGAATTCTATTTTAGGCCTTTATATCCAAATCTTGTTAAATCTTTCAGCCTTATTTTTTCCTTATTTGGCCTTTATTGCCTAGAATCGTCTCTGGTTAAACCTTCACTATCAAGACTTGTTTCAGTCATGAGAAAGATAACCATGCCAGAGATAGCAGAATCTGCCACTACTACCCGATTTGAGGAAATGATAACTGGTAAAACCACCGAAATACTACAGAAGTCTCAGGAACAAAGAAAGTTAGACAGAGAAGAGATTGAGAAACAAAAAAGCTTATTGAAAACTCTTAAAAAACCTATTGGGGTATGTTCTTTAGGTAATGTCTCTAATTCAGATAAAGCTTTTGGTTCTCATAGATTAAATGTCTCAATTAAGCCTATTATAAGTTCTTGGTCATTGACTCAAGAGTCACAGATCATGTGACACATTCCTCATAGCAGTTTAGTACATATACCTTGTGTCTTAGTAATAAGAAAATTGTTGTTGCAGATGGGCCATTTACTACAGTAACAAGATTAGGAAATGTTCAAATTAATCCCTCGTTTGTTCTTAAAAATTTTTTCATGTTCCTGGATTATCTAATAATTTGATATCTATATAAAAACTTACCAGAGATATTACTGCAAAGTGACTTCTTATCCCTCATATCCTGAATTTCAAGACCAGAGTTTGGGGAAGAAAATTGGACTTACTAAAGAGAAGGATGGACTATACTATCTTGAGACATAAAACAGTACAAGTAATATCAAGAATAGTTTACCTTTGTCATTTCTTTTTGAAATATCTCCCAATAAAGACAAAATCAGGCTTTATCATTTTCGTCTTGGACATCCTTCTTTTGGAAGTTTGAAAAACATGTTTTCTTCTTTGTTCAAAGGATTAAATGCTGAAAATTTTCATTGTAATGTTTGTGAACTTGCAAAGCATGGACAGGTCTTTTCTAGTTATCTATAAAAGTTCTCCTTTTTACTTGATTCATAGTGACATATGTTGTCCCTTTACAATTCCTAGTATTTTCTGGTGCAAGGTGGTTTATTTCTTTCATAGATGATTGTACCCGGGTCTTTTGGATGTTTGTACTTAAATCCAAATTAGATGTGAATAGTATGTTTTTAAGCTTCCAAAACATGATCCAAAATCAATTTGGAGTGAAAATCAAGAGATTTAGGTTTGATAATGCAAGAGACTATTTCAACTAGAGTTATCTACCTATTTCTAAAAGGAAGAAATTATCCATGAGTCATCTTGTGTTAATACTCCACGATAGAATAGTGGCAGAAAGGAAAAATAACTATTTACTAGCCACAACCCCGAACTTTACTTTTTCAAGCAAACGTATCCAAATCCTACTATGGGGAAGCTGTTCTCACTGCCACACATATTGTAAATAAGTTACTTTCAAGGGTTTTGAAATTTAAAACTCTTATAGAACTACTTTCACAATTCTATCCCAACTTTAATATTAGAAACAACCTCAGTCCTAGGATATTTGGTTGTATATCATTTGTTCATGTTTACAGTCATAATAAGGGGAAGTTGGATCCTAGAGTAACTAAGTGCAATTTTGTGGGGTATTTATCAACTCAGAAAGGGTATAAGTGCTATCATCATCCTACCAAAAAATTTTATATGTCTTCAAATGTCACTTTTGAAGAAAGTGAACCTTTTTTTACTCAAACCTTATCTTCAAAAGGAGACTTAATTAATGGAAGATAAGGATAAAGACTTCTTTTTACTTGATTTGTCATCTTCTTCAACATTTTCACCCATTAATTCTTATGAGTCTAAACTTGTTTCTTCTGAGTCTAAGGCAAACACCGAATTCGAGTCTAAACCATTCCAGACACTGAAGATGTGACAAAGGATAATATTGTTCTTGATTATATGAAGGAATTATAGATGTACTCAAGAAGGAAAGTTTCAGATCCTGAACCAATGCAAGTCCAAGAACCTGATCCTAACTCTGAAAATGAGGTAACTACATTTTTTGACTCTGTTTCTCAAAATAAGCATAAATCTCCTTAAACTATAACTAGTGATTATGATCTACCTATTGCCATTAGGAAAGGAACTAGAGAATGTACTAAGCATCCACTATACCCAATCTCTAATTTTATGTCATTTGAAAAATTCTCATCATCCCAAAAAAATTTTCTTGTGGGCCTAAACACTATTTCTATTCCAATTGCATTATCCGAGGCATTATCCAATGAGAAATAGAGGCAAGCAATGAAAATCGAAATGGAAGCCTTAGAGAAAAATAAGACATGGGAACTGGTAGAGTTGCCTAAAGGGAAAAATTCAGTTGGGTGTAAATGGGTTTTCACTATAAAATACAAGGCGGATGGTACTGTTGAAAGGTATAAAGCTAGGTTGGTGGCTAAGGGCTACATTCAAACTTATGGAATGGATTATCAGGAAACTTTTGCTCCAGTTGCCAAGATGAATACAATTAGGATTTTGTTATCATTGGCTGTAAATTGCAATTGGTAGCTTCAAAAATTTGATGTAAAGAATGCTTTTCTACATGGTGATTTGAAAAAAGAAACATATATGAAGGTTCCATTGGGATTAGGAGGTCATCTAGAAGCAAACAAAGTATACAAGTTGAAAAAGGCTTTATATGGCTTTAAACATTCTCCTAGGGCTTGGTTCGGGAGATTTGCCAAAGTAATGCTAGCAATGGGATATAAGCAGAGTTAAAGAGATTACACTTTGTTTATCAAGCACTCTAATTCAGGGAGAGTCACAGTTCTATTAGTGTATGTTGATGATATAATTGTAACCGGAGATAATGAAAAAGAGAGAGATTTTTAAAGCAGTATTTGGTAAGAGATTTGAGATAAAAGAGCTAGGGAGATTTAAGTACTTCATAGGAATTGAAGTAGCTCACTCACAGCTTGGTATTATCATCTCATAACAGAAACATGTGATGGATCTTTTGAAAGAAACTGGGAAGCTCGCATGTAAACCTACAAATATCCCTATAGATCCTAATCATAAACTTAGAGAAGCTAATGAAGATGTTGTAGATAGAAAGATGTACTAGAGATTAGTTGGTAGACTTATTTATCTCCCACATACTAGACCTAATATAGCATATGCTGTGAGTGTGATAAGTCAATTTATGCATAGTCCTAAAAAAGTGCACCTACAAGCTGTCTATCGTGTATTACACTATTTGAAGGCCAATGTTGAGAGAGGTATCTTATTCAAAAGAAATTCGGGCTGGTTCTAGAGGCATATACAAATGCGGATTATGCAAGTTCAGTATCTGATAAAAAATTCATCTCAGGCTACTGTACTTTCCTAGGTGGTAATCTTGTGACTTAAAAGAGTAAAAAACAGAATGTGATAGCAAGATCAAGTGCTGAAGCAGAGTTTAGAGCAATGGCTCAAAGAATTTGTGAACTATTATGGTTAAAGATCATCATAAAAGACTTGAAGATCAAGTGGGATGGAACAATGAGATTTTGCTGTACAAGTCTGCGATAAGCATTGCACACAATCTCGTGCAACATGACAAAACAAAGCACATTGAAATAAACCGGCATTTCATAAAGGAGAAACTAGGTAATGGGTTGATTTGTACACCATATGTATCAACCAAGGGTCACTTTATAGATGTATTGACTAAAGGTCTCAGCAATGCAACATTTCAAGAAATTATTTCCAAGCTAGGAATAAAAAACACCTATTCACCAGCTTGAGGGGGAGTGTGGGAAAATACTTATATACAGCTGGTTGTAATCTTGTAATCTGTATATTATATTCGTATCCCTAGAATTAAGGACAGAAAATTAGGATAGACAACCCTCAATTATAGGGTTGGTTTTAGGAAGATTTAGTTTCTTAGTTTATCCACTAGTTAGTTGTAAATAAACCTAAGGTGCTTGTATAATTCTTTATGAGCAGTTTTTCAATATACATTCAGTTTTACTTTTACACTATGTTTGGATTGAGAAAAGGGGAAGGAGAGGAAAGGAAAATAAAGGAAAGTTATGGAAACAGAAAAACCCTTCCTTTGTTTGGATAAACTCTTAATTTAAAGGAAAGGAAAGAGATGGAAACTCAATAACCTTTGGTTTTCCTTGTAATCCTTACTTTTTTAATACCCCAATTTGGGGGAAAAGCTAAGGAAAAGAAAGTTGAAAAAATTTTATTTTTATAAAAAGACTATCATATCCATATTTTTATTATGACATTAAATTTGATTATATAACTAACATTTTTTACAAAAATAATATTTTTTATAAGTATTTTATATAACATCACAGTTTATAAATGTTTTATGATTTTTCAAGTCTTAACAACAAAACAAGTCAAATTATTGTCAAAAAAAATAAAAAGGCTGAATTAAATACAAAATTAAGAGTAAATCAATAACTAGCTAATACATCTTACTATATTAAACGTGCTCAATTTTATTAAGAAAGATTTGTTTATACAAGCTAAGTAGTATAAAGATATGTTTGTATATTACATATTATTTTATAAAAAACAAAGTTATAATTGGAAAAAAAATATTATAATGAATTGTTTATTTTCTTTTTCACTATTTATCCAAACAATGACTGTTAGAATTCCTTTCGTTTTCTTTTTTTTATTAATTTTAACTATCCAAACAAGGGGTACATGTATCCTTTCATTTCCTTTAAAAAACATTACTTTTCATTCTTTTCCTTTCCTTTCCTTTCCTTTCCTTTATTTATATGTATCCAAACTTAGTTTTTCACACAGTTTTATTTCTTAGTTTTTCCATTGATACCAGTTTTCAGGATCAAGCGCATACCACTACACCAAAAGCTATAGCTGTATCACCAAGCTTTGTTTCCACCCTTGTAATGGCAACCACAATTTCACCCAGTTCTCTCTCCGAAGGGTAAGCAAATGATGTCAATACTCCAAACTCCACTGGTTTTTCGTAACCAGGGACCTTTAACGAGGTTTTTTCTTCGATGTTTGTATAATCTACCTCAGTACCAGACATAGCAGTTCGCAAGACACAGTCCAAATTGATTAACTATAGATCCCTATAAATAAGACCCTCCTCATAAAGCCAACAGAAAGCCTCTGTCACAGCCTTTGACCTCTTCTTGTCCATTGTAAAGCACTTACTGGACCAATCGAGGGAGTTGTTGTGCCAGAATGGTACCACCATACTGAGTCTTCCACTTCCAAACTTCATTTATAAACTCTTCACGACCAACATCATGCCTGGTTAACTGTCTTTCACGCATTAGCTTTTTCTCTACAACCACCTATGTAGCTATCCCAGCATGATCCATGCCAGGTACACACAGTGCATTATATCCAGACGTTCTTCTCCAACGAATGATAGTGTCCAGTATGGCACTTGTTAGGGCATGGCCAATGTGCAGGGCCCCAGTCACATTTTGCAAACAAGTCAATGTGTTTAGTAAAGAATTTGTAAACAAGTCCGCTAGTTGGTCCATAGATCTCACTTACTATGTATGAATCATTTTCTGCTTAAGTTTGTCTTAAACTAGATGACAGTCCACCTCAATGTGTTTAGTTCTTTCATGAAACATTGGATTTGAAGCTATATGAAGAGCTGTTTGATTATAACAGTTTAGAGTCATAGGCTCTTGTTGCTTAAACCTAAGTTCTTCCATCAGATGTTTCTATCAAACCAATTCACAATTAGTGTTTGCCATGGCTTGATACTTAGATTCAACACTTGATCTCGCAATGACATTCTGTTTCTTACTCCTCCAAGACTCTAAGTTATGATCATCAAACACACAATAACCAGTGGTAGATCTCCTATCATTCAGATATCTAGCCCAATCTGCATCAGTGTAACCTTTAACATGAAGAAAACCATGGTTTTTATGAAGTAGGCCATGACCCAGAGCACCCTTGAGATATCTTAAGATACGAGCGACAACATCCCAATGACTCTTTTTGGAGACTCTAAAAATTGACTAATAACACTCACTGCAAAAGAAATATTTGGTCTAGTAATCGTCAAGTAGTTCAACTTCCCAACCAATCTTTGATAACAGCTCGAATTAGTTAACACATCACTTTGATCAGCAAATAATTTGGTGTTAGGATCCATAGGAGTATCAATAGGT
Source organism: Durio zibethinus (assembly GCF_002303985.1). Next base: position 5,496,658 of record NW_019168481.1, on the reverse strand, counting down.
TCGCATCCTAACAATCTGGTTTTAGAAGTTAAGGCAAGTACATACTTCCTTTGTATAGTCAAATCGCCTCACAAGATTTAAATTCTACACCCAAGAAATATTGCAAATCCCCTAAATCCTTGGTCTGAAATTTAGTTTGAAGATACTATTTTAATGCCCGTATCCATTCACTATCATCACCAGTAATGACCATATCATCCACAAAGACAATTACTATGGTCTATTCCACACAAGACCAAATTCAATAACAACTTCACTGGACCTTCCAAACCTTGCCCTAGGAGATTGTTTTAGCTTATACAAAGACTTATTCAAATGACTTAACTAGTGCTAACTCCCCTTGAGCAACAAATCCAGGTGGTTGCTCCATATAAACTTCCTCCTCAAGGTCACCATGCTGAAAGGCATTTTTAATGTCCAACTGAAATAAGGGCCTATTAAAAGTAGTTGCCGCCACATTAGCTACACAAGGAGGTCTACCATGTAATCCCAGCACTGATCCTAGGTGTGATTTCCCTTTCTGCAATGTGTGCATTGATGGGTAAATCTACCTCCATTACGATTCCCTTGAGCTTCTCAACCACCATAGGAGCTTTCACTGCCATTAAACGTATCACCTCTACCACTGTGGTTGAACTGTGTAGCCAATGCAAACTGTTTACTAACTGAACTAGAACTAAGAGCTTATTTTTCACTTCCTGAATTGGTATCACTAGTAAGCTCTTCCTTGGATGAGGAAGATTGAAGAACCCAGGAATAAGCTTGGGCAAGAGTAGGAAGATCAACTTTCCCTAGAATATGTGACTTTACCGACTCTAACTCTAAAGGTAAATTAGATAAAAACTTGAGAACTACCATATGTTTACTTTGTTTCTGCATCTCAGGAACATCAGCAGAAATAGGTTGGAGACTATTTAGCTCCTCATATATCCTTTTCAACTCAGCAAAATATTATGTAACAGATCTATCATTCTTTTTCAACTCAAAAAATTTTAAGGGAGAGATCATACATACGAGTTAGATCACTAGTATAAAGCAATTTAAAATACTCCCATACTTCTTTACATGTATCTAGGTGGGTACACATATATGCCATTTGTGGTTCCATAGAATTCCACAAAGAAGATAATATCTAAACATCTGCCTATGCCCATTCTTCAGTAGGAGGACCTTCTATAAGAGGACGGTATTTTCTAAGACCAGTAAGATAAACTTTAACTGCCTTGGAGCACTGTAAATAATTGTTTCCATTCAACTTCCTAGTGGTTATTTAAAGAGAGACCGTAGAAGGTTGGACAGATTTAGGATCCATAAATTACTCACAGTTTGGAATCCAAAGAAAAGTGATCAACTAGCTGCTGAAACAAAAAACCACTAATAGATTACAAATGACCCAAGAAACAAACAAGGCATAGGCTTAAACAAGGCTAAACTTAAAATAAAATACTAACAGCAAGAGTTCACATGTAGTGGACCATAAAAAACTTAATATTGAACAATCACTCGAATGTAATTGACTAAGAATATAATAGGGCTTTCTCCATCACAGTCAATCTACCAGAAACAAGTCAAAGACGATCATCAAAAACTTGAATTTTGTGTTGAAAACCAGATTTGTTCAAATCTGATGTGTAGAACAGAAAAACTGAATTTTAACAAATTAACATCTAGGCTGACGTCAAACACAAAAAATTGATTGAGAGAATTGGATCAATAAGGAAAGACGCACTGATTGATTTTTTTTTTTTTTAAGGGAAAAGGGTTTCAAATGTTGGAATTTCAATTTGTATAGTATCTTTTATGATATTATTGTAAAACTATATTGTAAAATGCATCCACATATCCATATCTAAAATTTCAGATTCTCCTTAGTCTACTCTAGTCTGAAATTTTGGATGAAAGGGGAGTTAGACCCTTGGATATATATTCTAACCAGATACCCATACCCGAGTCCATGTAACATAGATTACAAGGTTATCATTCAAGTTAACTTCATCATTTCTTACTTACTGTACCTTGATTTGTTATGGTAGAGAGCTTTAGCTTGGGCACCCGTTTTGAAGCTTTCATGTTGTTCAGATTATATCTTCACTCGTAGAATGTTACAATTTTGAATTTCTTATTTTCACTTTTAGTTACCAAGCCTAGAATGTTTTTCTTATCCATTATCCACTTCACATATTCATTCTGGCTTGAGGTTATCATTTGTTCTCAGTCATTTTCTCTTTCTTGCAATATTCCGATCGATTTTGTGGTGCATTTGGTTAATTTACAAGGAGAGTTCCCCACTATGTGCGGACATGCTTTTATGGTGCTGCTAGTTTTATTCTTTTGTTACGAGATATTTTTTACACTCTTGACATTGCTATTTTTGCATTTTAACAGGGTGAACCTCTATGCATTTTCTATTCTCGATATGGAATTTGCAAGTTCGGTCCAAGTTGCAAGTTTAACCATCCTATGAGAATTTTCACATACAATTACTCCTCATCATCTCCATCTGATGCCCCAGTTCACCGTTTCTTGGGGTCTTCTTCAGGAACTGCTGGGTTAAACCTGTCATCAGAGGACCTTGTTGAAGCAGGCTCTACAAAGCCCAGGCGAGTTTCATTGTCAGAGAATAGACTATTGTCTTCAAGTGATGATAATATTGATACAGAGGGACAAACACTGCAACAAGATACAGACTGATTACATTTGACAATCTTTTGGTGGATGAGGAAGAGTTATCTATAAATTCATTCCCCATTGTTGGAGATGTATAGAGTTGGTGTTGGAGATGTATAGAGTTGGTGTCTAGTTGGTTCTGTTCTTTTAAAAATATGCAATTCAGTCGACAGTTGCGTCTTCAGAATTTCCTATTCCTGCATTTTATAAATCCGAAAATGACGTCACATTCGGTAAAACCCAATGTGAACAGTTCATCTGTCCCAAAGCGCTTTTTTTTCCCTGATTTTTGTGTTATGCTTCTTTCACAGTATGTTATACAAGGCATTTCTTTTGCAGCTTTTAATCCTCTGCCTAGTTTTCTGGTAAATCTTCATCTAGGAGCCCTGTTTATGATTTCCAGTCTTAGCCCAGGCTTTCGAATACTGGTTGAGTAATTTTCTGCCAACCTTCTTTGTTCGTACACCATAGCTTCACCATTCATATCATATCTTCCTCCTCTTCTCCGTTTTCTTCATGGACCTCACATCTGCAGACATTTCCTAAAATCAGCCTTGTTTATTGAGGTAACAGTTACTATATTCCCAAATATTGATCAATATTTTGAGTGATTCTCTAAGTTGTTTCTTGTATTGATTTTTTTTACTTCATTGCATGTTGGAGAAATTGTCAAGAAGAAGTATAAATTTGTGCACATTCCATTCTCCCAAAAAAAAAAAAAGTGTTAACGGTACTTATCTATGCTCTTGTTAGATGAATTCCTCAAACTCTTGGAAGCACCGGGAGATCTTGATGATAAATGATTCACTGCAGATGAACTTGTAAGTCACTCCAACAGAATCTCATGTTATACTGGGTTAATTTATCTTTTCCAAGCATCATACCCTTGTCCTTGCTGGAGGCTTTGAAAATGATAAGAGAATCTTCAGAAATTGGGACTGGGACCTATCATTTTCTTGCATTTCTTTTGATCAATTTTTTATTTTTTTAGGTTGTAGTTGCTTGGTTTGTGTTTCATTGCAACTATGGTATTTTTAGTTTTGTTCTTACAAACAGAGATATTACTGGATATTGAATGTTTTAGATGCTTGTATATGTTATTTTCTTTTAAATTAGGGTTAATATCATGAATGATCCTTAAACTATAGTAAAATATTTAATGTAATATTTGAATTTTAAAAATTTTTAATGTTATATCCAAATTATGAATCTGTTAACTAATGTAATATGTACATCTAATGTAGATAGTTTCAAATGACAGATAAATAATCTTCTAAGTACCACATTAGTTAACAGATTCATAGTTTGAATACTACATTAAATATTTTTAAAGTTTAGGTTTCACAATGAATATTTCACCATAATTTACAGGGTTTCAAATAGCGGTTGTGTAGCGGCATTACGGTCGCTATTTCGTGATTTCGGTAGCCTCCGCCACCGCTACATACTCGAAATTGGGCTGTGAATGAAATTCACAATCATAACGGTGGTGAGCAATTGTTACAGCCTATCAATCTCGGCTGGATACTAGCCCCAATAGGTAGGTTCTTCTTTCCGTTCTGGATTTCAGAGAGATTTTGGCATGAGCTCGTAGAAAAGCTCAGACTTCCCTCTTCATTTCTTCTTGTTTCCTGAAAAGGGAAGCTATGTCCGGTGCGAAGCCCGTTCGTTCCGTTCTTTTTTTGTCAGCAAGGAGAATTGCTTGGTTAGGTTCTTTGCTTGCTTATTCCATTTCTTTCAGTGGGAAGACAATGAGTTCGCCTTCTTTATTGTTGTTTTGTAGAACGTTATAGTCGCAATCATCATTTTCAGTTCAAAATGTAATTCAAAAGCCTATTCTTTTTCAATAATTAAAGAATTTCATATAAAAAATCACATTCTAAACAAAAAAAACCTTTAAATTTACGATTCAATCAGCAAATACAAACCTCAATCAAACTTAAAGAACATGTGGTTAAAGTCAATCAATAACTATCTCAGACCTTGAGAATTAAAAAGAAGCAAAACATTTTTTAATAGTCAAGATGAGAAGATGAGAGGCTTGGGTTTAATAGTAGTGTCGCCAGTGGCTTGGGCTGCGGAAAAAGACAAAGAAAGCGTGGATGGAACTTGAAAAATGTTAGAAGATAGAGAAAGCATGGGATATGCTTGTTGATTTTTAGAGAAAGAGAGTGAGCAACTGATAGATAGATTTAATCATTAAATTTGAAGAATATACAGATGCGAAAAAGGTTTGGTGGATTTGGGTTCAGTTGAACCAAATTAACCAATTATAGTATTTTTATTTTTCTAACTTAAAATTTAGGTACATGTGATATTTAAAAGTACATTATAATTTTTTTTTTTATTTAGGTGAAAATATGGAAAGGAAAAAACAAATGATTTGATGAGAAATTGGATATTTTAGAAAAAAATTTTTATTGATTTTGATGAAAATTTAAGGGGAATGTGAGCTATTAATTAGTAAATTTATTTTTATTTATCATCATTTTAAAGTAATTAGTAGTTTTTTAAATAATTTTAATATTATTAATGTTATTGTTAATTGTATATTTTTATTAGTTAATAAAGATTAGTTTGCTACTATTATATTATTTTGGTTTAATTTAGTTATTTAAAATGTTGCACTTGAAAATTTGATCTAATAATAAAGTATATTTATTCATAGTCTATCAGATAGTTTATCATCTTCCCCCAATAAACATATATTACAAAAATATCTAAAATATTCATCACTAATTTTTTAATTAAATTAATTATAATCTTTATTAACTTCATATAAGATATATTTTTTTCATCATATGTATTTATAATATTTATGTCTTTAAATTTCATGTGCATAATAAAGAAAAACATTTATAATATGTATTTTCATTCTCAATTATAACTACAAAACATGAAAAAATTATTTTAATTTATAAATAAAAATTAAAATATCATAAATTACTTTAAAAATTATAAGTATTAATTTTTATTATTATAATTATAATTACTACATTTTATAATAAATTATGAAAAATTAAAAAAAATTCACAACTTTGATGACCGCAATGATCTTCGTTATATATGCAATCGCGATAAACGAGACGTTACCGAAAACGTGTTCACGATCGTGATTTGAATACCTGATAGTTTAAGGTTAATTTATGACATTGATTCTTTATATTATGTAATGATGTAAGTTGTTGTGAATTGTGAAATATTTTACATTTTTCGAGATAACAAATTGGATCATGCATTCTTTAATCTGCATTAGATCATGCATTTTGATTGTAGATAAACGATATCAAGGTGCTTAATGGATAGAGACCAATGGTTAAAAACAAAAAAGTTGGGAAAGCTTTTCACATCAAACTTATGACCTCAGGAGGAACAACTATTGACAATGTTTGCTTTCTTCCTACTCCTACATTTGATCTCATGATTGCTGTTGTTCTGGTTCTGCGGAATTTTGTTCATGCCAGCCTGCTACAATCTTTTTAACTCAGTATTATCATATTTGGTTCATCATGCGTATTTTATCAATCTCATGTTTCCTTGAATGTTAGATTTCTAACAATGGTATTACCTTCCAGATTGATTGTAAAACATAAAGTTTTGGATTTTCACCAAAATATCTTAAAATTGGCAAAGTAACATTCCTTATACTCAATCATGTTTTTCGAATCAAACAAAGTGATCTGATTACGTAAACTAATATTCCGAGTACTGATCTTCAAATGAAACGCCCCCTTAATGCTTCTTTTCTTCGAGAAATCAATTATGCAGTACCATCAATGGAATATTGCAAAAGCAGTGATAGAAGGATAAGATATTGAACATAAATAGTGATAGAAGTATAACATGGTGAATAAAAACAACTGAAAGAAAACAAGGATCAAGTATGATCGAGCCAGCAACCCGACCGATGGACAATGGAAAGGTCTAGTGATAATTAAGCCTTCAGAGTTCAGAGCATGGTGCAATGTAGAACTTACATATATTACAATCTCATTGTTTTCTATTAATTTAATTGCCTACTTCATTAGATATCATACATGGAAATTATGTGAAGCAGGCATAAACCTTGGAATCATTAATTGAAGGATCCCGGCCTAACAAATATGATAGACATTAATTTCAAAAGAAAATATACTTGTTTAAAGCTAACCCAAATCAAGTAATGACAAAAAAAAAATCTCAGAATTATTGACCCATGTGTGCCACCATTGAAAGATATTGGTTATATTAGAAAATAATTAGGTTCCATTTGTTAGTACTTTTTAATTTTGTGTGTCTCTTATTCTTAATTATTTTTTTTTATTTTTATTAAAAAAGACATAAAAAATATATAACAAAAGTCTCAACCAAACAGACCCTCTAAAAAATAAGAAGTAGAAAACATTGTATTAGATAAAAAGCAATACGTATGTGTATATGTATATCAAAATTTCGAATCAAATGGAACCTAATAATGATTGGACTTGACTCTATTATACCACAGCCAACTTGAAACATGTTAATTAGGTCACTTAATCATGATGTGGCATGACCACAATTGGACCAAACCAACCTGTGCTCTTAGCTTTTTGGCATTAGATTAGATTCTAGCTGTTAGCTTAAGACTTAAAAAAAAAAAAAAAGGTAGATTGCAGGGAACACGCGTTTCTCGAACCGTTGGAAAAGGATTTGTTTCCAAAAATCGAATGTTTTATTTACGAAAAGAGAGGAATTGGAAAAGGATTTTGCAATAATTAATAATGCTGCTGCTTTCGAATATACACTCAACTTTGAGAAACTGGGTTAATTTTGATAGTAAACAAATTTAATTAATATGATGGGCTCTTTTTTTTTTTTTTTAATATTAAGGGGCATTTAAAAAAAAAAAAAAAGAGTGTTGCTCAAGAGTAGGGATGGGCCCACGACCAGAATAATTGCCGCCCAAGCCAATTATCCCACTATTTCCTTGCTGTCTTATGGCTGCCTTTTTCTTCCATTGTAACCCATTGCTTGCTTTTTCATTTTTTCCTTTTTTTTTATATTATTAAAACCATTGCTAACGACCATACATGCACATGCATGCAGGAATTTATGTCAGTCAAAATTATTTGAATGATTGATTACTTTTTTATTATATTTTTTTTATATATTTCTTATACTATAATAAAAGGTTAAAATAAGTTGATGGTTCACTCAAAAAAATTTTATATGCTCAAAATTTTAAATTTGGATATATTTGAATGGGAAAAAACTATTATTTTCATTAAAATTTTTACTTTTGTGAGAAAAAATTAATTTTTTTATATATTTTTTAATAAAATTTTAAAATTTCAGTAGGGACAATTCCCCCCCCCCCCACAAGACCCTATGTAGGTCCGTCCTTGGACAGCATGAAACTCACGCTTTGACTCTTCTTGAGCAATATATCCCCAATGATTGATTTGAGTCACTTAAAAAGGAGACAACTCTCTCATTTTCTATGTATAAATTCTCATTTTCTCTTTTTTCAACATTGCAACTTGATACTCTTAAGATGTACATAAAGTTTTGTTAGTTAAAGTGTTCAATTCCACATGATATGAAATTTTATTGAAATTGCTTTATTATAAATAAATTAAAATTTTTTAGTTGAATAAATAATTAAGCCACCAAATTTATTATTTAATAATTAATAATAGATTTTTATTGAAGTGTGTGATCAGTGCCTATGGAAGGGAAAGTAACATTAAATTAGCCATAATTAATGCAAATTAATAATTACCTGCATATGCATGGTAAAAAGAGTTTGATTATGATAAAATTTTATTTTATTTTATTTTTGAATAAAATAGAAGCATGGTAGAACATGGTTCCCTTAAATGATTCTGACAAATCAAGCAAGAATACGATGCAAAGACAAAAAGCAAGTAATTAATGATAAAAAGAAACAAGAAAAACAAAAGATTAATAAAATAAATCTCAAGCTGGAAATTTGAATTGATGCTATGCTAGCTGTTCTTGATCCTAACTTATACTCAAAGAATAAGCTTTAGCTTTTTGTCATGTCAGATATATACTTATATATATATATATATGCTTTTGGTATTAATGTTACTTACACTTTTGTAATTTGAGAATCCATAAAGTTAGTCATGAAGGGTATGGAATTAGGGTTTTTGTTTAATTTGAAGATGGATAATTAAATTTATGGAATGAAGTTATCTATTTTTTCATCACTTAATTAAATTTGTTATAGTATTTTTGTATAAAAGAGGTCGTAACTTGAAAATAAAAGAAGGAGTTGCAAGTATTATTTTTTAAGAAAGATTGCATGAATAAATTAAGTTAAATTTTAAATTTAATTTGTTACGACTTTTTAAATAACTATAAATACATATAGGTAATAAGCAATTGGTATTTATCACCTCCATTTCTATATAATTAAAGTTAATATTTGCTCATGATAGGTGGTGTCTGTTGTTTGCACATATTTAAGTAAATAATTTTTTTTAATCAAAATTTATGCAAAACTTAAAAACATAAACTGGGGGTGGAGCCAAAAATTAAAGCTAGAGAGGCCAATATATATTAAGTTTACTTTTTTTCTTTTAGTAAGAATTAAATTAAGAAAAATATATAAAATAATGATTTGTTATTATTTAATTATTTATATATATTCTAAAATAAATAAATTAGTTAAAATTTTATTTTTGAAAAAAATCAAATAAAGCCATGTAAAAACAATATTTAAAATGCTGTTAAAAAGTCAAAAAAATTATATACTGTTAAAAGTTTTAAAAAAATGTATATTTGAATATATAGAAAAGTACTTAAGAATTTGTTTTGATATAAAGAAAACAATCCTAAATGAAAAACTTTGAAAACTTTAATTACAAAATAAAAAATTAAGAAAATCTGAGGATCAAGTATAGAATTAATAAGCAATTAAAGGAGCATTTAATGGATTAAATAATAATTTAAAAACTATCAGGGTGCCTGGTGAAGGTTTACAAGAAAATGAAAGAAATCTTCATGGGTGAAAGAAAAAAAAGTATTTTCAAAACTGTTTTGGTTATGAGTTTTATAACATTTAAAAAGGTGACAAATATGAAAATTCAAATATCAACAATTACAATTTTTTTAAAATCTTCAATTCATTCTTAATATAATATAATATATATTTATATATATTAGAAAAAGTAAATATAGTTGTTTGGATCTAAGCAAAATATCACTAATTTGAACATTATAAATTTAATTCATATCTTAATTGATAGAATGTATTGTTCTACTTTAACTATATACTCATTTTTAATTAAATAACTAACTTTTTCTTAAATTTTCTATTAGTTTATAATAACTTTAGATGAAGTCAAAAAAATTTAAGTTAATAACAAGAAAAAAAAAGTAATAATTAAGCCAAATCCTAATACTTTTGTTTATACAATACAATTAATTTATACAATTAATTTATACAGTCACTCACTCTTGACAATCAACAAATTTGGTTTATATAATACTTTTGTTGTCAGTTTCTTTTGGCATGTGTTAACTAAATAAATTAAACATACAAACATCGATAATATTATTGAAAAGTAATCATCTAATTAAATTACAATACTTTATGGTTATTCAAATGCTTAAAGATTTCATAAACCAAAAAAAAGTATAAACATCCAATCTAAAAAAACAAATGCTTGCAATGAAAATGAAAGATTTTAAATATAATATTTAATTTGATTGATTCATGTAGCTACAATTAATATCGATAATTTAAAATTCAAATCTTAATCGAACTAAGGATTTTGCACTACTCCACATATCTTTACTCATCAAAAATCTACATTTCAGTTTCATTATATTGTTATGAGTCAAATAATTGATGGAATTTTTTTTTTTATAAAAAAGATAAAGTTAACCCTTTTTCTTTTAAATAGATGATGTCACTTATTTGATGACGTCATAAATTAATCTGATTAGTTTTGTAATGCAGATACGTATAGGGACATATATATGATCTTATTCTTAGTATATACTGTACCTGGATAGAGAGTGCCTTGAGCCATCTTTTTGTACTGATCCAGTGATGCTGACACTTGAGTTGTTATATAAGTATGTTTGCAGCATTATCGGAGTCCCCACTCCAAACCTAATTCAAAAACACCAACTCTGCTTATCCACTCTTCATCAGCCACCTTCATCTTCACCTTCGGCTTCACCCTCACCTTTCTAGCTAAGAAATGGATGAAAGTCCATCCAAACCTTCTATTGCTACTACTAGTTACTTCTCATCCATGTCGACGGAGCGGTCACAACAGATTCTGATGACCGCTACGTCCCTTCAACTGATAGCCGATCTCATTGAGAGCATTTTCCGAAACGCTACTGCTGCTGCGGCTGCTGCTGCGGCTGCTGCTGCGATGGTACTTCCCCCTACTAATTAATTTGCCTACTTTGCTCTTTGATCAAACAATTCATTACTTCTCTAAAACTGTTTGTTATTCGTACTGTCTTGCAGGATAGTGATCAGTATGCAAAGTTAAACGAGAAGATCAGCAGCCTCGTCAGTGTTGATTATCACATGCGTCAGGCATTGGATGATATCCGAAGTATCGCCTGTGAGGTTGTTGCCTCAAAATACACACTTAAACTATCCACTCACAGACACACATATATAAATAAATATAATATATATAAAGAGAACACTGAAAATGGTCAATGTTTGAAAACTTATACTAGAGAGGAAGGGCAAAGCAAAAAAAAAAAGTGGGTTAATTAACTGTAAAAAATCAATATTATATGTATGAAGTAGTAATTTTTTTGTGATTTTCTTAAATTGATTCCAGTAAGAATTTAAATAAAATTAAAAGATATGTGGTTAATAAGTAAATTTTCATTTATTTTTATAATTACAATGAGTAATATGTTTTAAAAGACTTTATATTTTGTACTAACAAATATAACCATAATAAGAATATATAGTCAAATTTGGAAATTTGACATTGCATTCAAATATAATCATTAATTTTATACTACAAAGATTAATTAATTTTTAATTTTTACTTATTCAAAAATATTATTTACTTCTGCATCGAACGACATCTATAGTTTTTCTTTTACTTGATAAAATTTTATGATTGTGGCTGCATCGATCAACATATATTGCAGATGTCATGCAATGTGTCAGCAGTAAATGTGGATGCAACCACAACGGCGCTGCTCCGAAGGCTTGAAAATTATTCATGGAACGCCAAAGTGGTACTAGCCATGGCAGCTTTTGCCTCCAGTATTGGGGAGCTGTCGATGGTCGTCAAGCACCGCAACACTGATCCGGTCGCCAAGTCAGTGGAAATCCTGAAGGGTCACTCCCCTGCACTTGATTTTACAGTGCTTGAAAGCCTTTTCAGGGCCATTATGGAAGTGGTGAAAACCAATTTGGCCTTCTTGAACCCAAATATTTCAAAGATCCCAAAAGAGTCACCGTCGATGGTGGATGCCATGCCTTATTTCCCCATTGCTACAAACAAGATCCTTCGCATTGTAATACAAGTTGTAAGCATTTTAAACAAACCACAGTAAGCCCTTCATCCTCAATATAGCTACATCCATCGTGTCCAATTCCAACTTATTTTTTTAGTATCCATTTATAATATATAAAAAATTCTCAATAAATTAATAATTTTATTGACTAAAATGATATTCAAGAAAACATTTTGGAGTATCAAAAGGATTTTTTTTTCAATCTTTGAAAATATTCATAAATACTTTATTTCATTCTGTGGATCGGTTTTTAAATTTATTTACATAAATATAAAATAAATAAATTTTTTCTTTGATTTCAGGGTCAATATTGACTTAATACGGCAGTTGGCAGCAGAAGTTGGCGATATAAATACTATCCTTCAACAGAAATTATTAGTTTGCCAAAGGGAAGCTGGTAAGCCTTATATATCATTACGTTCGAAATAAAAAATACGCCCAAACAAAGTCTAAGTATATCTTTAACCATATTATGTACTTTTGATATATATAATTAATTTTTTTAGTCTTAATAACAGCATGATAGGGTGAATCAGACTTATAAATTTGATATATATATATATATATTAATAAATATAGCATTAATAGTAAAGGTTTAATAAAATATAATAGTTTTTTTTTTCAATCATATTTTGAATCTATAGTAGTTTAGCAATGGTTCGTACAATTTTTCTTAAATCAAATAATATTTAACAAATTAGAAATTCAAATTTTACTTATAACTTTTTTTTTAATTTTTAGATTGTAGTTTTTTTATAAAAAAAATTATGATTATTTTAATATAATTAAATTTTACGTTATGTACATCTATATCTTAGACAATTTTTTGTTATTTGTTAAAATTTATAAAAGAAATCGTAGTTAAAAAATAAAGGAAAGAGTTATAAGTATTGAATTCAAACTTCAGATTTGTCGAAAGTCATTTTTTAAAATTGATTGTATGATTTAATTTTAAATTTTTTTAATATTTTGATTTCCGTAATTAATTTTCTTAAATTAACTCGTATGCAAGCATGAGGTTGTTGATAAAATATTTGTTATAGCAAAAAATTTGACAACTGAACTGATCACCAGGTGATGCAGCAAAAGCCAAACCCTACCAGTACGAAGACTTTCCCAAACCTATTGCTAAACTTCGCATTTCGGAAGCTATCGATAAAATTTGGAGTTACATGAAGAGTGAGGTTAGTTCAATTAGACTGCTTATTTCCATTGCAATTAAAATTCGATTGTTGAAGATTGATTTATGTCTTTCTTTCTGGTACAAATAAAACAGGTTCCTGAAAACATGAGAAACAGGCATGTGTTGTTGCTCATATCAGATCTTGACATATCCATCGAAGAGATTAAGGTTCTTAACTGGCTGTACCAAAAGAATGATCAGATGTATGCCATCGTGTGGCTCCCAATCGTGAACCTCTCAACGTATGATACCGAACGGTTTAAGGAACTGAAACAACTGATGAAATGGAGTGTGGTGGAACCCTCCAGAATTGAACTGGATGTCGTTGAGTTCATCAAGAAGGAGTGGAGTTTTATAAAGAAGACAATTGCCGTGTCAGTGAATCCAGGAGGAGAAGTGACATGTCAAAATGCTCTCCCTATGTTATGGACATGGGGTAATTTGGCCTTCCCTTTCACTGATAAAACAGAACAGGAGCTGTGGAATAAAATAGATGAGCAAAATGGTTGGAGCCTTGACCTGCTGCTTAATGAGCATATCGTTCCTGAAATACGGTCATGGGTACATTCGTAATCTCTTATCTGTTTCTCATTCGTAAGCATTTTTTTTATTATTACATTGTTCGCTGTACGGAGAAAAATTTACAGATATTGCAATTTAAACTCAAGACTTACCGGATGCCGTCTCTTAATGAATGACCACATAAACCAATAAAACTAAATCTAGAATTTAAGTATTAATTAGGTGTTGCCTTTCGGATGCTTAAATCACTACTCTGTTCCTTGATTTATCAGATAGAGAGTCGGAGTACTTTCGTATGCTTGTTTGGTGGTGGAGATATGTCATGGATTCAGGAATTTACAGAGAAAGTAAAATATGCTGCATACGCTGCCGGTGTTTCCTTGAAACTGGTTTACGTGGGGAAGAACAAAGGCAAAGGGCTAGCAAGGAACGAGCTCAGTCGAGAAATTAAAGTTATTGAATCTGAATTTCAGTGGCAGTTTTGGACCCGACTGGAGAGCATATTGTACGCAAAAATCCGACATGGCAAGACGGTCACTACTTACAAAACTGATCGGGTAATGCAGGAGGCCTTGAAAGTAGTTGGCTATGGTGGGAGTGACGAAGCGTGGGCCATGTTCTCAATGGGACCAGGTGCGATGGTGACAACCAACGGAGAAATGGCTCTAACCATCATGTCAAACTACCAAAATTGGAGACAGGACACAACAGGGCTTCGTTTCCTTGAGGGAATAAAAAGTTACAAGGATGCAATATCTCTGAATGTCCATGGCTGCATCAACGTTCACCTGCCTGTTCTGGGTCAGATTCCAGGGACAATGATCTGCCCTGAGTGTTCCAAAACAATGGAGATGTTTTACACTTATCGCTGCTGTGCTGAGTAACGAATTAGCCAATGAACCATGTTTGAGAATTTGATAAATAAATGTTTTTAGCCCTACTGATAGCACGGGCTTAGTCCGAGGTTACTGCAATATTTCTAAGGTTACTATTATGTTACTACTATGTTACTACGTTATTTCTATGTAATAAAATAATATCCATGGGATGCCACTTCTTCATCAACTTTGGCTGGTGAAGAGTCCAGGATTAGTTTAATTTCTCTCGTAATATCTGCCTTATATTTACCTTCCTCTTTATCAAATTTCAGTTAGGAAACAGAAAATGGAGATACTCTTGTTGTCTGCTTGAGTTTGTGACAGCTAGTTCTTGACCACGGCAAAGTGTTGACTACCCTTTTTTTTTTTTTGAAGAAAAATACATCAATCCGATCTTCATCAACAAACGGAACTTTGCCACGTGGCGTTGATTCAAGGAACCTCCAAACGGTGTGCCTTTTTCATTGAGGTTGAGGGCTTGGGGCAAGTAGCATGAAAGGGCAGCATCATCCGTGTATGCTTCCTCTTTGCCACTGACTCACACTCGCCACAGAACAAAAGAAAAGTGCATCTGCAGAACCCAAACTCTCTCTCCCTGTCTCTCTCTCTTCAAAAAGTCCATACTCCATACCCCAAAAAAGAATCCCATTCAAGATGCACTCAATTTAGCATCACCAGAAAAGAAGCTATTCAAAAGGACAATTCTTTTTCATTTATGATTTAAACCAAAATATTACTACTATTCCTTTTTTACAAACCCAACCAAAAAAATTAAGAAGATAATCAATACCCATTACATTTCCCTTTTTCCTTTTCTTTTACTACCTGTTCAACAAATCACAAAAAATAAAAATCCACTCCACCAAACATGAAATCTGCTGATAGGGCCACTTTTTTTCTCCTGTTTCTCTTCTTTTCAGCTTATGTCTTCA
Organism: Durio zibethinus; assembly: GCF_002303985.1. The sequence goes on along the minus strand of NW_019168481.1, from coordinate 5,480,978 downwards.
ATTACAATGAAGCTACAACCATGGCCCAAGTAAGTCAAAAACCTTGCTTTGAATGCATAGATCCCTCTGCTTTCCATGTCCAAGATTTGAACTTTTTGTCTATTCTTATGGGTTTAAGTTGGTTTCTTGATTTGAAGGTAAGTGGGTCTTCAGAAATGGTTCCATTCGCGGAAGAAAAGATGGTGAAGATGATGATGTTTAATGAAAAAAGAAGAAAGTTGGGTAGTTTCCAGATATGTGCTGTCTGTACATGCTGTGGTGGAGCTAAAGGTGTTTGCTTGCCATCTCCTTGTTGCTATGCAATCAATTGCAACATTCCAAACAGACCTTTTGGTTTTTGCTCTTTCACTCCCAAGACCTGTAATTGCTTCGGATGCCATCTCTAGTTTAAAGTTTTATTTTATCTATATTTGATAATTTTGGTTTGTTTTAATTCTGGAGTAAAAAAAGTCTTGATTCTGTTGGGAGTGTGAAAGGGGAGGAAAAGAATATCTGTTTGCTTCATTTGTTTGATTATAAATTTTATAGGGGGGTTGTTGTTTCCAGGTTAGTTTTTTTGGCTCTCCGGTGGTATTTGTCTATAATTTTTGTTTTTCAAGGAAGTAGCATTGCGTGGAAATAGATATGCTAAGCATTAGAGCAAAAGAAATGGATAATTAAGTAAACATTGCCCTTGTTTATGAAGCTACTGGTCTTCTAATAATGTCATTTTCCTTTTTTTTAGGATATAAATTAATGTTAGTGTCAGTAGGTTGGAAGTGTTACTCATGAGAAAGATTCAAGATGTCTGTTATTTTACTATTATTTTGTTTGCCTTTTTAATTTATATGCTTAATGTATTACTGGGGTTTTATGCAGAACGCAACTTAGAACAATGTAAGAGACTCTTATTTTAATATCAATTTGTTTTTGGACAGTGTTTGTTTATCTTAATCCTGTTTTTTTAATTGTACTAATGTTTCTGCTGCTTCAATTATGCTTCAGACTTGATCTTGCACTGTATCTTAAGTCAGAATAGTTCAATAAATAAATAAATAATCTAGCTGATGGTGCTCAAGGGAAATTGAATTGCTAGAACTATGTAGTTTGCCTTGATCTGCCCATCACATTTTGAAGTATTTTCAAATTACATTTTTAACACTTAGCTACGTGACTCTGGAATGCTGCCTCTTTTTCCAGTGGTGCCAGGGAAAAGAAAATCCGGGTTGGCTTGTAATGTTGTGCCAATATCCGGCAGGTCATACTTTGATTTGGATGGTCCAATTATTTGAATAGTGAGGCATCTGGGGAGAGAGAGGGTGTTATGAGATGAATTACCTTAAAAAGATGATGTTTTGTAGGTAGAAATGCCCTAAATAGCTGAGATTTAAGTGTTGGTGACTCTGGTGGATAAGAGAGATGTGTTGATATTAATGCATGTTGGTGTAGCCAGCAGAAATATTAAGAGGGTGGAAGTTCGATACAATTTTAAGGTGGTGTTGTTAATATTTCAAGAGCCATTAATGTGTTTCTCTGCATTTTATGTCTATTTTTCCATAGATTATAATGCATCTTTTTTATTTTCTCTTATAAAACATGAAATCATCATTAGAATTTTGTAGTTTTTGTGAGTGACTTTTTTTTTTTTTTTGAAAAAAAAAGAACTATTGTTGAGGGATTTAGGCTTGGTGGCTGGGTTTAGAGCCACATTTTTGTATTTGATGTCTTGAGAAGAGTGTTTTGGGAATCTCATTGACCTTAGATGATGGCAATTTGCAACAACCCATGCGCTGCTTAAACAACTTATAACAATCAAATGGGTTGGCAATTTTAACATGGCCTTATAAAATACTAGTTTTTTTTGTACATAGGAGGCCACAGCTTGGGAATAGGGAAAGGCAGGTGCTGGAATTCGAACTTCAGACTTGTTGGATGCCTCCTCTTAAGGGTGGCTACATAAATCAATTAGGTTAAGTTCCAGGTTCTAAAATACTAGTTCTTACATACATATTTGGTTGAGATCAGGGTTAATGAGAATGCAACTCTGAAATCTCTTTGCTTGCTATGTTTTGTTATCTCCTATCCTGTTTTATTTCATTTTCAAGTCATAGCTTTGCTTTTTGTCCATTTTTTTTCTTGTTCTGGACAAAATGATGATTTGTTGATTTAATAAGAAAAGCTTGCTTATGAAAAGGTTTTGATTTAGGCTGTATTCGTTTAGGTCACATGATGTGATTACTGATTAGTTGTAACTTGTATAGGATCCACCATAATGACTCAAGAAATGTAGCTGCAAAACTGAACAACAAAAAGACCAACAGCAACAAGTATATTAAAAAAATTATAATAAAAACTATTTAGTGGTTTTATTTATTTTGGTACGTAAAAATTTTGAGCTAAACAATGTGAGATAGTCTTTTCTTCTCTAGTTCTATAAATCTCAGTCTATGTAACTCAGAATTCGAACCGAGACCTGTCTCAAGTTCAACCCCTGCAATGAAATGCTGGTTGAATTTTTTGTGCAGAAATAGTTTGGACCCAATGGTTGCTGGAAATACACCCTCTCTCTCTCTCTTCCCTAACTAAATAGTTGCCAGTGCTACCACTTTTTCAGACAAGCCTGTCATGCTTTTGACTCCATTACTATTTCTTTCTTCCAACTAGTTTGGCACGGCCCTGGTAACCTATGCTATACAGCAAATTGGTCCCCTCTCTTTCGATTTTGATTTGATTTTCATGTTGGTTTTAACCTGAAAGCAAAGCAGGATGTATCATGAATCATATCACCCAATTGCTCTGCCAACTTGCTTGGTAGCCAATCCGATATGGTAAAGGCTTCTTTTGACAAAATGTACATGATTACTGTCCTTGAGAACATCTGTTGATTATGCAAATTATGGTTTCTTGACTTTCACGTTCCCCAACATCCATGATAAGTGTTCTTTACTTTCGGCTTCTACTTTTTCCTCAGCTCAATCGGATTTTTTTTTTTTCAATCATACGAAATCAAAGATATTTTGAATGCATAAAAGCATCCTGTCACATTCTGACTTGTTTCAACTTAGCTCTGATTCTGTAGTTTTAACGTTGTTGTACAAACCAAGTCAAATTAGGTAACTACTGTTTTTTGACGTTGTCATTGCATTTGGAGATTGCAATATATAATAATCGCAACCATAAAAGATTTTTTTTTTTTTTTTGGTAATTGAGAACGTACAATTGAAATTTTTTATTTTGTTAGTGCAAAAAGGTTCTTTGATTTAGTTTAAGTGAATTTCGGATAAATATGGAGTTGAGTTTGAAATTTTTTTTGTATTAATTTAATTTGATTCGATTACATTTTTAATTTAATCTAAGAGTCTAATACTTTACAAATAAATCTTGCGATTGTTTGCATTCATATAATAATTATACTCAAAATAATGAAGCTGCAGATTACGTATGCTGTCCAAATATTGGTGACTGTATAATTGCTATTAACTGCTGCATTGCTTGTTACAATGAAGACTTTTAGATTGTTGAATCTGTGAAAGAAATGCCAGCTGCTGATGAAAGAAAAAAGTGTAAAGAAAATTTGTTATGGTTAGATCAGTGACTGCAAAAATATATAAACAAATTTTGTTATAGTCTGTTTGGCATTGCAATTAATCAGCGCTTAATCACAATCTGAAAATTTAATCGCAAGCATAATATCAAACAACATAAATAATTTCAATTAAAAATTTCAATTGCAACTCTTGATTACGGTCTCGAAATTCAATTGCAAACGCAATATCAAACAATATAAAAATTTGCAATTTATTTATAAAAAAAACAAATTAAAAAATCGTGAATTTGTGTTGAAATTAAAAAGTAAATAAAGATTTGCAATTAAATCACAAATGCAATGCCAAATTGACCCTTAATCTGTTTGAGTGTCTCCAAGCACTCCATAGTGAATTAATGATTAATACTTGAAAGGAAAATGGAATTAACTTTTGTAATTAAATGATGCTTTCTTTATTTTCATGATAAAGAAAAAAAAAATCAAAAGTTTCCTTTTTTTTTTTTTTTAATCTTCATGTAGGCTTTTGCTGGGCGTTTTTTGTGTGGGTTCAAACTGGGCGTATGGCCGCTTGTATCTGTGGCTTGTTTGGATATTGTGGGCTGTGTTTAATGGGCTCCTTCCTTTTTGCACCGGCTTCCATCTTTTGAGCCTGGAAATTTTTTGGCCCCCAAAGATGCTTGGTTTTTTGGTAGTTGCCTTGGATTTGGCCGACAGAAATAATCAAGACAAGCCACAGGTACAAAAGAAATAACCGAAGTACAAATGCACCAAAAGAAATGATCCAACGAGAAAGAATTTTACGAAACAATTATATTATATTAATATTATTTTTTTTTCATAAAAAATCAATTATGAAACCTTTGAGATTATTACAAAAGATTTTTTTTTTAAGTATTATATTATGATCTAATATTGAATTTTTTTATATATTTTAATTTTATTGAATTTAGCTCTTGTACTTTTAATTTTATTAATTTTTTATAAAAATAATAAAATTCCAATATTTCATGAAATTTTTATTAAGGTAAATGGCAGAGTCATTTTAATTTTAGTTTCATCGATTTTGGACAAAAAATAAGAAAATTGAAATATTATTTTAATACAAACAAATTTCTTTGACTTTCGTTATTTATATTTAAAAAACAACAAAATAAAAAATACGATGATAAAATTCAACGAAGTTAGAATGCAATAATAAATTTTAATATTGATCAACATAACATTGACAAATTTGATCCTAATTTTTTTTTTCTTTTCATGAAAGTTCCATAGGGTTGCAGGGATACAAGGATTTTCGAGCAGTAGAGTAAACACTAATTGTGGTAAATGTGACAGAAATTTACCTCCAACCCAAAAAAAAAAAGCTGAACACAAAGTCCTCAGGATTGCAAGTGACTCGTTAAACAGCAGGATTAGTCACATAGCCTTCTCATGATTAATACTACCATTGTTTCTCCTTTTTCAGAAATAAAGTGATTCCAGGACACCATTTGTACCCTAGCATTGCTTATTACCTAGATTTTTTTTTTTTTATAAACTAATAATTTGGTAAATTTAAAAAAAAGAAAAAAAAAACCAAAGTGCCCTTGATCCTCCCACATAATTTCCTCCCCATTCATCAAAAAAAAAAAAATTTCTAGATTAACGTACAAATTCTAAAATTGCATAATAGGCGACTAACACCGGTAAGGACACAATGGTGCCAAAGATCACCCTGCAAAAACAAAAATCACAAACATAGGTAATGCATCATCTTCTAATATTTCATATTAATTCGCCAATAGATGTCCAACCATTCACAATTACAAGTTTTGTTCATAATTTTTTTAATATATATAGATATGGGAATTTTTTAGATTGTGAGTTCTTGGATTGTTTCGGCCTCAAAAATTGTCAAATGTTTAGTGTTTCTCCAAATATTAAATGCCATTATATTATTAATATGCAACAGTTGAATTTGTTATTTGAAAAAATAATGGATTAAATTTGAAAGGCTAAAATATTAAAGAAAAGTCTGTATTCTCACAAATTTTTAGATAAATCTTTATTTTTTTTATAGTAATTAATTGGGCCCTTAAATTATTTTTTATTTAATTAATCTTTTATTTAATTTGAAAGGTGTATCTGAGTTCTTACGCAGTGCTAAGTACTTCTGCATGAATTCCATATTCCTTGGCGAAGATGAAGGAGGTAATGGATTGTGGCAATGCTGCCTGCAAAAAAATTCACATCACGAAGAATTAAATTTAATTTCTATGTCTACTTTACATAAAATGTAAAGAAGAAAATTAACTTATATATATTGTTTTGGACGGAAAGCTCTTATTTTTTTTTTTGTGTTCTCAAGTAGCGTCACAACATCACAAGAATAAATTCAAATTAAAGAAACCTAAACATTTATTTTCATTAAATTAAAATTTTGATTGAATAAAAATGAATATTGTCAATTAATTAATTTTTATCTAATAAAAAATTTAATAAATAAAAATAGATGTATAAATATTTAATTAATTAAATAAAATGATAATTATTTAAAATTATTTAATTTTAATTCAAAGTTTTTTTTTATGTATTTATACTAAAATATTATTATATTTATTCAGATGAGCAAAGGTGTAAGTGCAAAGCAAACATTGAATAAAGAAAAGAAAGAATGACCTGAATGATGGCGATACGCAAAACATCAGCATGCAAACCCATCGCAATAGCCCCAATAGCCATGGCCCCTGGTCCAACTATGAACCTCAATACCATCCCAAATATAGTCAAACTTGTGCCACAGGCTATTATTTTTTCTTGCCGAGCCATGAAGGTTCCTGCATATATGAAAAACATAAATGATAAAGAGTCACAATGTATAGTAGTTCGACTTGAGGTATCTAGTTTTTTTTTTTTTTTTTTTTTTTTACATTTAAAGCTTAAATTACAAAAAATTATTTATTTTAAAGTAAATTTGTATTTAAAGAGTTTATATATTTCACTGAGAGGAATCTATACGTAACTCTATATATGATTTGTCAATTAATTATTTATAATCAATTGGCTATTTGAAGTTTTCAAAAGTTATAATTCCAATAAAGTGATAATTTTTTTTTTTTAATTTTGGGATAAGAAGAATTTTTATTTAACTTTTTGAAAAGAGAATACATATTCATTATGTTTCAAGAGTACATGTTATGATGTATTCGGGATGCAGTATACTATTTTGTGCCAAACATATTGTTTTAGATATAATAATTTTAACATTACATAATGATATAATATAAAAATGATATAGAGTAATTTAAAATTTTAACAAAAATTATATATAAATTTAATACAAATTATATAATGAGTTGTATTTAACGTATTCATACGAATTATTATATAATAATTTTTATTTTTTACACTATTAGATACAAAATAACACACATACACATGAATTATCTATTCTACATAGCATCATCCATCCAAGCATACCTTAAGTAATATTTTACTATAATATACCAGGTATTAGTATGTATGTGAGTATATAGTCTCACCCATGCTAAACATGGCAGTGCCCGTTCCAGCCTTTGACATGATCAATATTGAACCCTCCATAATGGTTGGCATCTCAAAATGCCACCTATAAAATATATTCAAATGAAGGGAAAGCATGCTTTAAGAATTAACTATATCCAAATTAAAACATAGTAATAGTATATATTTTGGAATAATAATCCCAAACATTGATAAAACCCAAATATTAACTCCAACCTGTTTGCAACAAAAGCCCAAGTAAGACCGATAACGCAAGCATATATGTTAGGATTCATACACAGTTTCATCCCCACAACCTTCATCAGATACCAGAAAGAAGGCCTGCTGCATAAAACCCCAGCATCATCTGTGTTTCCTTCCACATCTTTCTCTTGTTCTCCATCATTTGTAGCTGAAGAAATGGAGACTCTTGACCTCCGAAATTCCAGAACAAATAGCAAAAACGTCATCCAGATAACGCCTTGAAGAACAGATGACTGGACAACAAGATCAACACCTGTTTGGCCGTACATGGCTTTCAACAAAGGCACCCCTACAACCAAAGTATTATTTAAAGTAGACAAAGAAAAACTTGTGATGGACCAGCAATAGCTTCCTTTGCTACTACAATTGGCCCAAAAGGCTAGAATCACCACAATAACAAGCTTGGATATCGTATCAGCGCCAACAAACCGATAATTCATTTCAAAAGGATCAATGTGGCTAGTGAATTCTACAGCAAAGAGAGGGAGAGTAAAATAGCAGACGAGGCGGTTTATAGCATCACACTGCTCTGGGTTGAATATCCCCCACCACTTAACTGAACCATATCCTAACATCAGTGCAACATAAAGAGGCACCATAGCCGCTACAACCTTGTAAACATCTTCCCACCCTATCATTTTTTCTTTGTTTTCTTTTTTTCCTCCAAAGTTATACTTAAAAACCCTTCAAAGAGAGGCTCTTCCCTGTCTTGATAGCTAAAGGGTGGGTTTTTGAGCAACAGAAGGAAACATGTTCAGCAAAGGATTGTATGGGGTGGTTTATTTATATGCATTTCATGCAAAGACAAAACTTAAATTTTCTTTTAGTTTTACAAATAATAAATATCTTAGAGATCACTGGTGTGTGTAATAAATGATTCTATACCATGGATTCTTGAAGTTGTATGTGACATAAGCTTTTTTTTTCTTCTCTGCGACTGTAGGTGCATTGAAGAAGAATGTCGCTTTCAACAAATAGGGTTTTGATGCTATGGTCAGCAATCTTTCTATAGAATAAGAAAAGAGGTCCAGCGATTATTCCACCTACCACTGCAAATAGAGTTTCTGATTTTGTTTGTTGTTTATTAATTTATTCTCATCAACATTATATACCAAAGTGGGAAATACAGTGATAGAGGCCAAATTAGATTGCACAAACTTTGTTTTTTTTTCTTGCTTTGTGTTAACCTGACATTGACATTTTACAGTATTAAATGTAATGACTACTTAAGTGATTTCTTAAGCCAATGGCTTTGATCTTAAATGGGAAAACTTGGAACATTGAAGCAAATAAAGGCATCACTAACTAAGCACTTCCAAAGTACCTTTTGTGGGGTTTTGGAAGCAAAATTTGGATTGAATTTTCCTCATGAAAGCCAATCATTCTGCTAGTTTTAAGCATCCATATTTCTCTACAACATTTGAGGTCGAACCTTAAAAGAACAGTATGACTATTTTGTATCAATGCTTTGAAAGATGCTTAGCTATCTTGAGTCACATGAGTGGGGTGATTTGGCTCTCCCATAGGTCCCATTGCATGAGAATTTCAAGCACTTGCTGCACGGGCGAAGCCAGGGCCCTGCCAACCCACTCTAGATTCGCTTCGCTGGTTAGAGCCTCATGGCACTTCCTCAATCCTCCACCACAGGGATAAGAATATAGAATGAGTTCCATTTTTGTTGATTATATCATATATGCTACCCAAAATCGGATCCTGTTAATTACAGATCATGCACTAGCTAGTTTGGTAATCTATGAACTAAAAGCCACTTGTTTTATTCCATGTTCATAAACAGTTGATGGAATGTGAAAAAAAAAAAAGCACTAAATTGTGGGAAGGAATTATATTTCAATCGTGCAGCTAGTTGATTTAGTTAATGGGGTTTATTCTCTTGTTGGATTGGATGGTTTATGTCTAATGCCTTTGTACAAGTGTTACTGATCTGGACTAATTCAAATTTTCCTGAATCAAGGGTCCTACTCCTACCTCAGATGCATGCATCACTATTTTCTCGAAGTGTGCTGCATTATACAGGCATATATAATAAGAAGAATTATTTATCTGTTTTTTTCTTCTTTTGCTTTAGAGGTGGGGTTTGTCATGTTTAATTCTTTTCTGTTTAGTCATTGTCATTTATAAAACCAGATTGCCTTTGTTATCATATTTATCAGTTTTGTCGAATCCAAAATGCTTGAGAATAGCATTCCTCTAATGGAAGATATTTCCCCTTTTTCCCCATTTAGGAGGCAATTTTACTTGTAGTAGAGAGAATTCAAGCAGAATTAGTTCAATTCATTCTTTTTCATCCATTCCTCTTGTCTACATGAGTAGTGGGGTTGAATTTTCTTATAAACATAAAATATTGTGTGTTGTTGCTTCCATAACTAGTTTTTCAACATGGTGGCAGCTTAATCATATGATTAGGTATGTTTGTTCCTAAAAAATTAAGGAAACAATGTGACAAGGTCAAATCCTACACAAAAATGGTGCAGTGTACAGTTTAAATAAAGAGCTAGGCGGCTTGTTATTTGTTTGGTAGCATACATGACTTCTTACATCAGATTAAGGTGGCTGGGTCATAGCACACAAAGATTTCCATCAACAGCAGACAGTCTAAAACTTTCATCTGCAGAGAGTAAAGTTGAAATGGATTACTAGTTGAAGACCAAATTCCACATTGGGTGGTTCTGGAACTAATCGCTCGTGTCAAAAGACGAAAAAAAGAATGTGAAAATTGCCTCTGACTTAGACATATATTTTAGTGTAAGAGATGCCAGGCAGTCCACTTTGAGGAACAGAATGCTTCCAAGAAAGGGAAAGTGGAAGATCCCATTTGGCAATTCCAAAACCCATATCAGATGGTGGGACGATGCAATCAGAGTTGAACTCACATTCAAATAATTCGATTTTCATCGAATTGAATTTATTTTTATATTCGATTTAAATAATTTATAAATTTAATTAAATTTTATATTTTAATTATTTTAATTAATAAAATATCTTAAATTCAAATACAAATACCTACAATGAATTAGATTAATAAAAGAAATGATAAAAAAAAATAGTTTTTCTTCTATTCTCTTTCATTCATTCATTCATTCCTTCTTTCCTCTTACCAAACACAGCATTAATGGAACTCTCCTAACATTTTCCATTAAGAGGAATCTAATCTCGTTAAAGTGGTGGATAGTGATTGAGATGTAATTAAAGAGAGTATCCAAATGACAAGAATCAAAGGACATCACTATTTTTTATGCCCTAAAAAATAGTGAAGAGAAATGTAGTGTAATATCCCTCCAGCTCATCGTGTAAGCTCCGCGTAATTATATATGAGCTAGACATGTGAAGTCATTTTCAGTCAAATTATATATATACGATAATCTCTTCTTAGATTTTAAGGGCACTGTTAAGGAAGCATACTATCTACTACTGAATGTGGCTGTAACCACTGAATAATTATATTTTGGTGGAGGATAAAGGATCATATACATGTATTCGAAAACGGGATTCATTTACGCTAATATAATTTTTTTTATCAATATTAGATCAAAATTATTATTATTGTTATTTTGATAAAAAAATTTTAAAATAGATAAATTATTTAATCTTTTAAATCAAGATAAGATGTATCATATTCGAATAATTTATCTATAAATATCCAAGAATTAAATTATTTATTAATTATACAGAAAAATATTCAAGAATTGAATCATCCGTCCAAACTTATAAATTCGGTCAGATCCAAGTGTATTATTATATTACTCCTTCTGTCGCATTTTATATATCCGTTATTGAATTTTTTTGGTCAAACGAAGACCATTATTTTATAAAATTTTATATTAAATTAAAATTTTTTATAAATAGGTTTTGAAAATTTTGAATCACAAACTTTACAAATCTTATTTTTAAAATTTTTTTTGATTTTATGATTTTAATAAAAATGATGGTCAAAATTGAATTGGTTTGATAAAAGAAGTTAATAGGGGACATAAAAGGCAGGACAGAGGGAGTAATAAATAGTATTTTTTAATTTTAATTCTGATTCAACTTGATTTTATTTTAATTTGATTGACAAATCAATTAAGAATTTATTTTGGATTGGATCTAACTGAAATAGCATTCTCTTTCACCTTAATAAAATAATGAAAAATAAAAGGGGAAGAAAGAAGGAAAACAAAAAGAAAAAAAAGAACTAAATTGATTACCAAAAAGATTAAAAAATAAATAAATAAAGAAGGTGATGAAAAGGAAAAAGTTTATTTGGGCCTTGGTCTCAAGCCTAACTTTCATGCCAGAGTTCATGGATTTGCCATCAATCCACAGAAAAAAATAAGGCCCAAGTTCATGATTGGTCTAATCTTTTTCGAATTGTATAAATTTGTTAAGATTTGCAGAAATTTTAAGATAACTGGTATACGAAATTAAAAATTAAAATTTAGTAATTTAAAATAAAATAATACAAAGATGGATTTTTCTGGCAGATTGAGATAAAATATTATATATATCTTATATTGAATTAGTAGCAAATCCCAAGTGTTAGTTCCAATCCCAAGAGGCAATACTGGAATTAATTTGTATAGCATTAACGTGGCTTTTATAAATATGTATTTTTTAAACAGAGAAAATATGTTTTTATCGTAAAAAAATTTTAAAAAAATATATCAAATATATTAATAGTAAAATTTTTAAATTTTAAAAACAAAATTAGTAAAACTATGTAACTTTTAAGATATATTTTAAAAAATAAATAAAAAAATAAAATATATATCTGTGTCAATTATTAATTTTACTTATAAAATTAAAAAAATTTCCTCATAAATGTATGAAATAAATTTAAAAAATAAAAACAAAATTTTTTAAGGTTAAAAAATGATTATAAAACTTTTTAATTTGACTTGTACTGTTCCAATATTAAGATAAGATTTTTTTTTTTTTAAGAGCACTATTTAAGTTTTATTGTTATTATTTAAATCAGTGGGTTTCTTTTTTTGTTGGATCAAATCAATATCACAAGCGTCCATCCCTCATCGACGAAACTATCAACTAAAGGCCAGATAGAAAATTCTCTCTCTAAGGAAGATTGACTGGTAAGTTACTCTGGCTGTCCAATGGAAACAAATAAATTGTGTGGCATTGGACTTTTTGGATAATAACAACGCACAGTTGTAAGTAAGAATCTGACAGCAACAACCCAAGTCGGAAACTGACTAAATTGTCGGAAGGTACAATCCCACATCCAGAAGACAAGACAAAAGCAATTGGTATTTAAGATAGAACTGATAGTTGCCAGATTACGACCTTACTTGAACAGGATCTGTTCTATAGGTTGTACCTCTGTATCCTTGAGTTCTAAGGAGACAGGATTCTAAGTCTGGTTGATGAACTGAGACTGTGTGATCAGAGCGTGATTAATTGTCAGGTGATTCCTGATTCGGATCACCATGACGCTTGAGGATCGTTCTCCGCCATCTTTGATTGGTTGGGATGGTCATGCAGTTGTCTGACAGACTACCCACTTTTTGGCCTAACGTTTTTCTGTACGCCATGTTTGAGAACGTTTTCATCATGTCAATATTGCTTAGAAAGTTCAAGAGATTTGATCAGTTAAATCTACCCAAGCTAACCTGAAAAATGTATTAGACAGCCCAAATTTGTTTGAAAACCAACATGATTCGAAGAATTAATAGGCTTATCGGTTGGGTCCCTGCAGCTTTTTTCGAATAAATTTTGGGGGATTTTGCCCCTACCACAAGGGATGGAATTGTAGAAGGCAACGAGCCCAGAGGTCCATTAACAGCCAACAACATCACGGGCATTGAATATTCACCGCGTCCAGAGACTTGAAAACAACCACAAAAATGAGGTTACTGAGAGATAGACAGATTGGTACAGCGTGAAAAAATCGTGAAATTGAGAAACAAATATAGACATTTCGAAGAATAGAGCGAATATCAAAATAACCAGAGACTCTAATCCTTTCTGCAGAAAGAAATCAGAAAGAAAAAGGATGGGGTTATAACATTACATAGTAAAGCCTATTCTAAAGTACACCCATCATGTTTCTTTTGCAGAAAATGACTATATCCCAAAAATCCTCAGAACATTTGTCCAGGTTTAATAATGAATTTACTACGATAACAAATTTCCAGTCGTAACATGCATGAGAATCGTGAGCAACTATGATTCACAGTTTTCACATCTTTTCATGAAAAGGGCAACACGAAATTATACAACACACTGATATATTTGTATAAACCCCATGCAAGCCCGAATCTCTCATCAACCTCATGGAGCGTAATATGCTGCATAAGAGGGCTAGAATGCTGCTAAAGGAAAATTAAAAAGAGTCACACACACACAGACATACACAATGGTAAAAGGAGGGGAATAGGGGGATTCAGCTTTGAATTTCTGAGCCAAGCTCTGTGATTGATCGAGTTGTGGGAATCACTGCAGCAGGTTGTTTGGTGACTGCAACCAAAATGTCAGCATAACCAACCACCCCAACTAAAACATCATCATTTTCATCTTCAGTCACCCAGACATGGGTTGCCCTATGAGATAGCATTTGAGCCATGACTGCAGCCAAGGAACTAGTAGTTTTACATGTCAAGGGTGCACTTCTGCCCCGATACATGCTCCTGCTAGCACCAAAACTTGGGCTCACTGGATTAAACCCAATGCTTCTACTACTGAATTTCCTTAGCCTTGGTGATCCAACACCATTGACTATTTTATTATCTTCAACTGGTGAATTAACAGAGAAGTCAGGGAGCAACCTTGAACTCACATTATCCTCAACCCCCATAACAAATTGTCCAGCTGAGAGGTTGGCTAAAGCCCATGCTGCAGCTAAATAATCACATTTCCGTAGTTTAGAGGCTGATATTTCTCCTAAAATTTTATGGTGACCATCTGGTGTGATCTCCACAACGGCAACTGCACTAGGATCACCTGGATGTTTTTGAGTTGCTTCTAAAGCTGGGACGGAGGCTTCAATAGAGCTATAGTCTAGGTTAATGGCTCCTAGTGAGGAAATAGAGGATAGGGGGAGTGGAGCTAGAGCACCAAGGCAACCAATGAGGAAACGGATGATGTCTTCTCTTGAGAGACAACAAAACTTGTCACATGTGTAGGTGGAGGTTGATGAAGAGGAAGGGGGGTTGGCATTAGCAATGAGGTTGTTGCTGCTACCATTTTCAATGTTCTTGAGCCATTTCCCATTATAAAGAATTGAGAATCTCTTGCTCATGCCTTTCCATACCTTGCTCTTGGGAACAAGAAGTCGCCTCACACCCTGCTTCATCATCTCCATTGCATCTATCAATCTAGTCCAAAAACAAAGAATTAACAATGCCATTAGAGAACATTAAGGGCAGCTGCAAATAGCAATAGGGAGTCTAAGCAGAAGAAGGGAGCATACGCAATGGTTTTTCTAATAAAACTGAAACCACTAAATTTCCTTGAGAAGCAATATGGACTTTCTTTTTTCCACAAATTTATTGCAATAAAAATGCCAATATGTCCTTACTACCAAGATTCCTTCACCTGTGACAAGAACTATAAGAAGAATATTTCCTCATACACAATTGAATGGCAAATCATAAATAAGAACAAAAATGCTTTTTTCCTCAAATGAACCACATTGTGTAATTGCAAATCCCCTCATATACTGAAGCATCCTTGACATTATTCGCCACATAAAAACTCTGAAAAAAGACATTAAACCAAACAATAATAACAATAGAAGAGCTCTCATAAATAACATTTGTCTGTTTAATAACTAATACTAACGATTACCTATTAAAGACAAGGAATTTTCTTATAAGAACCATTCAGTGAATAATCTGGCTAATTTAGATGGGGTGCCAACTTAGATACAGTGGGTTAAAATATTAATTCCAGTAATGATCATGCTTCAAGGTGGTGGAACAGCTTGAACCCAACACAAAATAAGCAGGTGTGGGATTTTCTCAGTGGGTTGGTGGCAAAATCTTGCAAACATGGTTATACCCAGTAACCTAAAAACAGACACAAAAGATGCAGCAAATACCTGGCATCCATTCTAACCACAAGATGCTAAACTCTAATCTCCAAATTGAAATAAAAGAAACGTTTTATGGTGTCTATTTTCACCAAATTGGATCTAGAAGAATTCTTCTTATTGCCTAATCAAAACATATTCCAATATTGGAACAGATTTTTATTCAGCTCAACTGCTCAATTCTATTTAAACAGGCCTTAATCAAAGCCATGTCTGTTAGGTACTAAAATAATCCTAAATAAGACTCATCAAGTCTGCATATACCTTAAGACCAACTTTGAGCAGAAGAAAGAGATGAATATCTTAAAAAATTTCTCCTACCAATGAACAGAAGTTCACTCTATTACATTTGAGGGGCTCTAATTTTCTTATACATCCACATAAATTTCACCCCAAAGAGTAGTAAGCAGAACAGAATAATCAATTTTCTATGATCATTAAACAAGTATGAACAACCCACTCAGACTCAAGATTGATAAACAAGCATAAATCTTTTTAATTTACCTACTGCTTAGTTCTTTGATTAACAATCAAAAGAAAGCAAAACTTGGTGGTAAAAATATATGATTCCTCAATCCCTGCTACCCGCTACTGAATGCAAGAACAGACTCATTCAACATGGTCATATAGGTAGTATTAAATAATAATTAATTAAGAAGAAGCAGAAGAAGAAGAAAAGGAAAGATAATGACAATGCCCGCTACTGCTTCAACCATTCAATAATAATGACCAATAGAAAACTGTTAGTTATAAGAAGAGAATGTCTACACTAATTTGAAACTACACCTGAAAATAGAATCATCCTTAAGCAATAGTTTCAATGTAGAGATGAGTCTAAATTTTGGTTATCTAAGGGTGTGTAAAAGGAAATGTTCCTAGCACAAGTTGCACAGCTGCTATTCAAGAGACAATGCTTCTTAAAAATAAGAAAAACATAAGCTTTATTTCGGAAAGGACCAGAAGTAGCAGCAGCAGTTCAACAAAATTGAAGTCCAAATTCCAAAAAATTAACAAATTGGACATGCCTTTTACTGGATTTATCGCAGCAGAAAGAAATGTGCACAAAAATCGGTAAGAAAGGGGAATATATGAAAAGCAAAAATGAAGATTAGTGCAGTTCAACCAAGTTAAGTCCATTTCCACAAAACTAACAAATCAGACATGTTGATTAATTTAAATCAGGAACATAATAGCATACTCCATGCTACATTAAACAAAAATCAGTAAGACAGCATAATATATGAAAAGCAAAAGTGAAGACCAGAAATAATAATGAAGATTGCATTCAAAACCTCAAAAGGACACCCTAAAACATTTACTATTTAATGCTCCAATCAGAAGAAAAGTGGATGTCAGTTTGAAAAGTACCACTGAATGGTTATTGTTTACTTGACTGGTATCTGTTTAGATCAGGAACATAATAGCATACTCCATGCTACATTAAACAAAATTCAGTAAGACAGCATAATATATGAAAAGCAAAAGTGAAGACCAGAAATAATAATGAAGATTGCATTCAAAACCTCAAAAGTACACCCTAAAACATTTACCATTTGATGCTCCAATCAGAAGAAAAGTGGATGTCGGTTTGAAAAGTACCACTGAATGGTTATTGTTTACTTGACTAGTATCTGTTTAGAAGGGAAACTAAGACCTAAACCTACACCTTCTTGACTTCTGTATTTTAGGGATTGGGTCCAAGTTCTGGGGCTTTTGTGCTTGTTTGAGATCCATGTAACTCTCTTGAAGTTTTCCTTATTCTATAATCATACAGGGAGTAAGGGAACATTAATTATACAATTTCAATCATACACAGAAATAATGTATCTGTTTTCAAGAAAAATGCAATGACTACTGAAGATATAAGGTTCTTGGTTTATATTATGATATGGACCTGTAAACCTATAGCAGACTTCGAGGAATGGAGTCAAAGAAAACCAGAGACAAAGTCACAAAATGACAAAGAGCTCCAGAGTTGCAATTCTTTATAGCAGTGCAAGAAAATATAGAAACACAACCTACTATTGGGCATATGATCACATATGCACAACAAGCTTCAAGATTTAGTCTTTGTGACCCAAACCCAAAAGTAATCCAACATAGACCAACATTTTATGAAGTAAATAATAAATATATATGAAATGTGCATAAAAATGCTTAAACACAGAGGAAAACAATGAGCCTTTACAATAAAGGTGACACAATGGAGGGGAAAGGGGCGGAGGACAATCAGAAAATCTTCACAAATATATTGATATAACCACCTGAGTCAATATGTAACCAAATATCGCTTTGGAAGCAAATCATGCAAGCTCGCATGAGGAAACACACAAAACACGATTCTAAGGACAAAAAATGGAATAGACTGTCATTTTCCGCCAGGACTAATTCTATGACCAACAAGAAACCATGACATAAAGCAAGCCAAAGGAAGGTGCATTGCATATCAACTTAATAGAAAGCAAATCCATACAACCAACGCTCAAGAACAAGAATGAGAATGAAAGAAAAAATAAGTATCCATCCACTTGAAACAAGAATACATTACTTTAACATAAAGTTCAGGTAATACTCAGGATTGGCCTAACAGTTGCAATCTCTTCTTATGAGGTTAAGGTCTTAGATCGACCCTCCCAAAAGGATAACAAGTTCCAATCGTTTTATGCTAACAGATAATAAAAGGGCAATGAGCCAACCTGGTGCCAGGATCAACAATCTTCAAGAGAGCATTATTAGGGACAACAACATCAGAAACTTGAGTTTTCATAGCTTTGTCCTGATCTTCCAAACATTGAGTTTTAGCTAAAAAGGAGACAATATCAAGTGAAGTTAGAATACCAACAAATCTCTGTTGTCTCATTTCGTTGTTTTCAATCATTCCCACATGAGATCTTCTCCTCCAAACTGGTATCCCACACTCTGCTGACTCTCCTATTGCTCTTATAGCTGATTCCACCGTCTCTGTTTCAGAGAATTCAACCAACTCTGGCTTCCCCACAGTCAGATCGCCGACCACATGGTACAAAAACACGGATCCCATTCCTTAAAATTTTCTGATCGTTTATCGAGAAAACTGAAAAAAAAATCAAATAAAGAAAATTCATTATTATGTCCAGAATCATTCATCCTGTTTCGATAAAGGGTACATTCGCTTTCAATTACCTCAAATCGCTTTTGCTTTATTCAATCCAAAGTTAAATATTTTCCTTCACTTTCCCACTTTTTCTAGCCAACCAAACGGAAAAATTACAACAACAAAAAAAAGATTTTTGACAAGAAGATACTGAGTTTTCTATGAAATTTATATAAGTTTAATTTACAAAACAAAAACCACCAAAAGGGTATTTTTCATTAAAGATCTGATTAACTCACCTTAGAAATGAAAGAAAAATCTGGGTTTTTCTTGAAACCGGGAGAACCGGTGAGGAGGAAGAGTTATAAAAGGGAATGAAGGAGAATAAGGAGGAGGTGAATGCCGGTTATAGGTAATCTAAAAAGGATCAAAAGAAAGCAAAGATTTGGTGCCATTGAAGAAGAAAGAAAGAAGCAGAGTTCTTGAAACAAAAGCCCATTAACGATGATCTCTCTCTCTACAACTCTTGACTGAATTGGTGTCGCAAAGAGCGTGAATTTTGGAGAAGAATTTCCTTTACTTGGTTTTTTTTTTTTTTTGGGTGTTTTGCGGAACAATGTGGATGAGATCGACAGAAATGAAATAAAATTTGGTGAATTATTGACGAAGGGGAAGGTGGCGCGGCCGGGTGGGCCTTCAGAAAGTTGGAACGACGTAAGCACTAGTAATAGCATGTGCTTATCACATTGAACGTAATAGTACTTATGATAACCAATCTTTTGGCGGACCAGCACAATTATCATAGAAAAGTTAAGGTTCATTTCAGAGACGGGTGAGATTAAAAATTTAGTTAATATAAAAATAAAAATAAAATTAATAATTAAACATGTGTGTGAATATAAAAATAATAATGTTGGTAAGGCGAATCGTAATAAAAATAAAAATAATTACTAAAAATATTAGATTTAAAATAATAATTTTAAATTATTTAATATTTTGTAAAATTAATAAATAATTACAAAATATTGAATTATTTTTTGTCAAATAATAAATAATTAAAAACTTAATTTTATCAAAAAATAAATTACTTAAAAACTTTTTAAGTAAAAAAGCTAAAGGTGAAACAATATATAAAATAAGAATATTGAAAACTTTAGGGCAGGTGAGAGCTAAAGGTGTAAAAATTTTTTTGATTGAGATCTATTATCTTGGGACTTCTAAATACATCATAAAATTTTTTTTTATATACCCTTAAAGTTTTGTTTCAAAAATATTTACATAGCAAATATCAATTTTAACTTATAATAAATGACAAAAATACTCTTTATAGTTTAGACACGCCAAAATTACCTTCGTAAATCTTAAAAATAAATTTTTAAAAATTATATTACATTTTAAAAATAAATTTTTAAGAGTCATATTGTAGTCTCAAAATTTATTTTTAAAAATACATAAATTTTTATTTAAATATATATTTAATTATAAACTCTTAATAACATTTAATTTTAATTTAAATAAAATAAATACATTTAATTTTAAAATAAATAAACTCGATGTGCTAAAATTTTTAAACATCTCTAATGATTTCTCCTATGCGTGGCTTAATTCTTATAATAAAGACTTATAATATTTAGGCCACTAATATCTTGGTGGTTGAAATATGCTAGTAGCCAAAAGATTAAATGTAATATCCCAGCCCAAATAATAATTAGGTTAGACTAATATTAAATCCCATCAGTTTATTAAAACATTATTTAGTAAAAGAAAAAGGACTAAAGTATTAGATGAAAGAAAATCTAACTATTGTGAAATAAAAAAAAATAGAGTTCTTCTTCCTCATATTCTTTAGGGTTAGAAAATATGAAAAATCAAGTTAAAAATTCACAATCAGAGGCTACAAGTAAGTTAATCCCTTAAAAGTGAGTACATGCCTTTTTTTTATTTAAAAAAACATATCAAGTTGATTGCTATTATTTGGAGTTGAAGTTTTGAGAGCAAAACCAAGAAAAATCATGAAATCTTTCATTAATCTTCATGATCTATTTCGATAAATTACTGGGCTTTGTTTATTTCACGTTCTTAAGATTTATTGATGATTATTGAATGGAGTTTGAAGGCTGAAAGTAAGGATTTGAGTTTTTAAAGATTGAAGGAGAAATTCTATTTTTGGATGAGATGTTGTGATCTTTAATAATGAATTAAAATAGAATTTTGTATTAATGGATAGATTATTGCTGTGATTATTATATATCATTGGAAAGCATTTTGAATCTAGTTTCTAATGAAACAAACAAAAGTCAAATTCGAGTTTTTTATGAAGAGTTGTCTAATTTTAACTTAAAGATATGCATGTTGTAAGACAGTAGCATCAGGGTTGAATTACGAAATAATTCTTAATTTGTATACAAGGATTTACAGATTAAGCCATATATGTTTGGAAAGCTTATTGAATCTACTTTCCAATGAAATAAGCGGAATTGAATTTGGAGTTTCCTATGAATAAATATATAATTTTTATTAGAAGATATACAGGCTATTTGGCAGTAGTATATGACGTGGATTTCAAAAATTGTTATAATTAATCTACAAGGAATTATAAAGTTTGCCATATATGGTTAGAAAGCTTATCAAGTCTAGTTTCTAACACATTAAAGAGATCATAATTCTGATTTAGATATATTGAGATATGACTGTTTTAATGAAAAGAGGTTAGGCTGCTAGTATTAATTAGTTAAGTTAATCATTTGTGTAACTTAGTTGATTTTTGTATAAATGGTCTAAAAATGGTTGATTAAATTCTGATATGTTGAAATGATCTTAGATAGGCTATTAATTATTTTGAGAAAAAAACTAAATGGTGGAATCGAATGAAAGTAAGTAGAATCTCATACACTTTGCTTGTTTTCGAAACTATGTATATATGTATGTTTCTAATTGAATGAATATTTTATTTCATTATTTTCAATGTATGAAAATAGGATCAAGCATATGATTATTTTGTGTTTCTTTATATAAACGATGGATCATGCTTATGAATGAAATGAGAAAATGGTTTATGTTTAAAGAATAATTTTATGATAGCTACGTTTTTACATCCCTGGGAAGTGGGATCATCGACACCGAAACTGGTTCTATGATCCTAGCTAACGAGTAATAGTAGTTAGCAAAGACATGATCATACGATCCTGGCTAACAGGTAATAGTAATTAGCATAAGGCCTTGGCTAGCGGGTTATAATAGTTAGCAATGATCATAAGGATGAAATTATCGATACGGTCAATGTCACGGGTTATAGCAGTGACTGTAGCTAATGATAAACCAATTATAATGATGATTTATGATTTACGATGATTTTTAATGATTGATCTATGATTTGGTTTGATTATAATATTTGAATGATAGCATATTTTGTAATGATTTATGAAGTGACATATTTTGACATTGATTTATGAATTTATGAAATATTTGACAAAACAATGATCTTGAAATGTTTTGATATTATGATTTGATGAATGTTTTGAATGATCTATATGATATATAAGAAAATGATGCTTGATCTGATAAGATGTGTAAGCCTATACTTACTGAGCTGTGGTTTGCTCATTCCCTTTTTACTTTTTCTTTACAGATGACTAAGTGATAAATTTGGTTAGTCTTGTGTGAAGCTAGAGAAAATGAAATGAGTAAGATTACTTAATCATCGGAGAATATATTGGCCAATGAGAATTTAAGAGGCAGTTTTGTGTTTTATATGGTTTGTATTTTGATATATAAAGATGTATCATCAGTTGGATTAAAGATATAAATTTTACTTGATAGATTATTTTATTGAAGAATTTTAGAATGTTTAAGAAATAAAGCTTCGTATTACTTTGAGATTTTCTTCAAGGTAATATGACCGTGTTACGTCTTGATCTCGGGGTGTGACATTAAAACTCTTTATTACTAGATTTATCAATTTGCTAATAAAATTTTTAATGACAATATTCTAGAAGATGTTTGAGTTCGGACTAGTATATATACACATACATGAGTCATTAATATACCTATTCTTACTTGATCATATATATAAATGGAAGAAAAATATTAGTTCTTAAGTATGTGTGGGTATAAAAGTGTTATTGTCTTGAGACTAGAAAATCAACAATACCCTTTTGCTCATGTAAAATAAAAAAAACAAAGAGCCATAAAATAATATTCTTGATTTTTTAAAATTTAGGAGAAAAAGCAAGTTTGTACTATACATGCTTAAGAATATAGATTTTAGTTCTAATTGTACATATGATTAAGTAAATAGGTTTATAAGTACTTGATTAAAATTTCTTTTGATTAAAAGTGAAATCAAGTTTTATGAAAATGACTATCCAAAAAGCTTTGAGTTTTTTCAAAAATATATATCCAATAAGACTTAAGATTTCTCAAAAATGGATCTCCGAAAAGTTTTTAAATTTCTCAAAAATAGATATCTGATAAACTTTAAACTTTTGAAAATAGATATTTAAAAATAATGGATATCCGATAAGTTTTGAGATTTTTCGAAAATGAATATCGTATAATTCTTAAAATTTATCGGATATCAATTTCTAATAATTCTCAAAACTTTTTGGATATCAATTTTTCAAAAACTCAATTTTATAAAATAAAGAGAAAAAATGTCAAAATGAAAAATAGAAAATGAAAAGAAAAAAGGTAATAACGGAAAATAGAAAGTAAGAAGTTGATGTATTTATTAGAAGTAAAAAAATTAAGTTTTAAATTTAGAGTGTATTTAAAAATAAAGTATATAAAATAATAAATGGGGTGAAAATAAAATTTTCTTATTATTTTTTATTGAACATGAGAGTTTGATATGTAACCGACGATGACATACTTCACATTTGTCATATGAGTACTAACATGATGTGAGTACATACTTTATTTGAGTTTCACTATCGTGGTTATATTAAAATTCAAATCAGGCTTATGTGAGTTTCGTTTTTGCCATACTTTTTAATAAAAAGCAAAGATAAGTAATTGATCAAATTGATCTTGAAATTTTGAATATTGATTTAATTAAATTTTGAAATATGAATTAAAATCGATCAATTTATTTCAATAATTATAAAAATTAAACCGATATAAGATCAATCCAATAGGTCAAAAAATTGAATTTTTCAACATTTTTTTCACTAATTTTAAACATTGGCTTTGTAATAATTTTCATCAAATAAAACTTCCATTTAATTTTGCCATTAATGTCAAAATTTTATTCTTAAAGATATAAATAAAAAATCTTTTATATATTTATATTATATAAAATATATTTGAAAATCTACTAAAAAATTAATTAATTTGATCAATTCAATTATTTAATTTTAAAAATAAAAAATCAACTAAATTAATTGATTAAAATTATTTATTTAGTTGAACATCATCAAAACCAAATTAACTAAATTGATTTGATTAAATTTAATCGATTTCGATCAATCAAATCAGTAAAAACCTATTATGCTTGTCTTGTTCAGGAGGAATTTAGACTTGAGAGAGGGAAACCATATATCTTTTTAAATTAAAAATTAAAAAATTTAGACTTGAGAGAGGGATTATTAGATATATAATAATTTAGATATATTATTTTTTAGGATTTTCTAATAATCTAAACATATATCTTTTTAAATTAAAAAATTTCATAGATATATTATCATCTAAAATTGATTTATAAAATAACTACATTTAATAAATTATTTAGATTCAAAACAAAATAAGTTTTATTTTTTACTTTCCTTATCATTAGATTGCTTTAAACTCTCCATCTAATATAGCAATGGCGTAAATAAAAATTTTTTATTGTTTCACTCACACCTACAGTCACAATCACTTATCATTTTTTTTTTGTTGGAGAAAAATTGAATTTATAATTATATCACTTATATATTTGTGAAATAATCAGTTGATTTATATATAATATAAATGGTCCATTAATTATTATTTTATATAAAAGTTTGTAATTTTCTATATTTCCTCCTCATTAAAGTCATAACATTCATTTTATTTATAAAAAAATTGAGATAAATTGGAATTCAATTTGATTTCTATCTTTTTTTTTTTTGTATTTTTCTTTCTTCAATATTATTTATTGTATATTTTAAATTAATCAATTTTTTATCTAAAAACTATTTTTTTATTATTACTTGATATCTTAATTATATTATTTATATTTTATATATAGTTTAAACATATAAATGATTAAATAATATTAATTTATATTTTTATTAATATTTAAACAAAATAAAAATAATCCGTGCTTTATATTAATTGCAAACTAGTTTTTCATATAAAAAAAGACATTGTAAATTTTAGGTATAAAAATATATATTTTTTATTTTTATAAATTTCATTAAAAAAGTTCTAGATGATATCAACGATTTTGACATAAAAAAAGAATTCAAACATTACCATTAAAACATTATTATATTTTTATAATAATATATAAGATACCCTCTATCCAAAATTTCTTGTTTTGGTAAAAAAAAAACATGTTATTTTCCATCATATTGATATTTAGGGAATAAAAATCTACAAATAATTACTTAAACTTATATTTTATTAAGCACTTAATAGATTAATTTCGTTTAAAAAAATCCAAAATTTTCAACTTAAAACCTACTTAAACAAGAAGAATAACTTCTTAAATGGACAAGAAATAATCAGCCTTGGCCCTTCGTCATGTCCCGTTGATGATAGGTGGCTTAACAACCTGAACGAAAGCAAATCACAGGTGAAAAAAAATTGGAAAAGCAAAACCTACTCGTTTTGATGTTCTTATTCTCTTTCCAGTCTGAAAGCTGAAGCTGAAGCAAACACACCTGGGTCACTCTTGTTTTGATCAAAACATGAGCTTCTTCCGCTTTGTCTGATTTTCTCATTTTCATGAAGAAATTATGGGTAAGCTTAAATCTTCTAATTCTCTTGCTTTCTGATTCTTCATTCGTCCTTCAATTGTTTATCGTCGAACCACTAGTCTTTCTGATTCCTACTCTTCTTTTAGCACCATTGCTACCCACATCAAAACTTTATGTAACAACCCCATGGCTGTTAAGGGAAATGGAAAACAGGATGATTGTTTTGATAATGTTGATGATGCTCCCAATTTGTTTAATCGGATGATTGGGACGTACCCAAGGCCTTCCATTGTGGAATTTACTAAATTAGTAGGAGCTATTATCAGAATGAAGCATAATGCCATTGTTGTTTCACTGTGTAATAAATTAGTAGGAGCATTTTGATCAATTGTTTTTGCCATTTAGGTCAAGTTGATTTTGGTTTCTCTGTTTTGGGAAAAATGCTGAAGTTAGGTATTGACCCTTGTGTTGTAACGTTGACCACTTTGATCAATGGGCTATGTATCCAAGGTAAGGTTGCTCATGCTCTGAATTTGTTTGATGAAATGATTGGAAAAGGATATCGACCTAATTTAATTACTTACAATACAATGCTTAATGGGCTGTGTAGAACGGGCAATACTGAGATAGCTGTTAGGTTGCTATAGGCGATGGACGAAAGAGGTTTGCAACCTAACTTTGTAGCATACACCATAGTCATTGACGGCCTTTGTACGGAAAGGCTACTATCAAAGGCTTTTTACCTCTTCTCTGAAATGAAGGGTAAGGGCATACCACCAAATGTTGTTATTTATAGTTGTTTAATTCATGCTATGTGTACTTCCGGCCAGTTGGAGGAGGCAATAAGATTTTTGAAAGAAATGTTAGCTATTAATATTCCACTTAATGTTGTCACATATAGCATATTGGTTGATGCACTTTGTAAGGAGGGGTTGGTTTCTGAAGCTGAAGATATTGTTGACATAATGACAAAACAAGGCATTTAGCCTGACATTATCACATATGGTCAATTGATTGATGGTCATTGTTTGCAGAACAAAATGGATGAAGCTAGAAGAGTATTTGACTTGATGATTAACAAAGGCTGTGCACCTAATACTTCTAGTTACACTATCATGATCAATGGATATTGTAAAACTAAGAGGTTAGATGAAGCAATGAAACTCTTTCATGAAATGTCTCAAAAAGGACCAATTCCTTATACTGTCACATACAACACTTTTATAAAAGGCACGTGTTGCCTACGGAGACTTTCCACTGCACAAGAACTTTTTCAGAAGATGTGTGCTTCTGGGCAAGTTCCAGATCTGCTGACCTATTCAATTTTGTTGGATGGCTTATGCAAACATGGTGAAATCGAAGAGGCACTGAAACTATTTCAAGAAATGCAGAACAGTGGGTTGAAACCTAGTATTGTCCATTATAATATCCTAATTCATGGCATGTGCAAAGTTGGGCATATTAAAGTTGCAGTGGGATTATTTTATGGACTCTCTATGACAGGCTTGGACCCTGATGTTTACACATATACTACAATGATCAATGGATTCTGTAAAGAGGAATTGCCTGATGAAGCATACCGATTGTTTAGGATCATGGAAGATAATGATTGTTTTCCTAATAGCTGTTGTTATAACGTAATGATCCAGGGGTTTCTACGAAACAACTATACCTCAAAGGCTATACAACTTCTTAAGGAAATGGTTAGGGAGGGCATTTCTGCAGATGCATCAACTGCTACCTTATTTGTGGATCTCTTATCATGTGATGGGAGAGATCAATCGTGTTTTGAAATCTTTCAAAGATTATGTGTAGATTGTTAGTTGCTAATGTAAGTTGACTTCTTTATAATCAATTATAATACTATAAATATTCAAGTATTTGAGAACTACAATGATTGTTCCTGTCTAATTTTTTTAGCATTAAGGATGAAAGAAATATTATACTTCAAGTTTCTCATTTCGCTAGTAATTGTTTTGAGAAGATTTCTCTCTGTGTCTCCATTTTCTTTTTGCAGCTTCTACCTATCTTCCATTATTGCTTGATTTGGCCTTGCCACATAATTCCCTATCATCCCCAAGGGCCCAAACCATATTCTTAGTGCACAGGATCTCAAAGCATCTAATATAATGCTGTTCTAACCTCTTTAAAATGCTTACCTTTGCTGCTAATTTTGGCAGTGGTTGTCATGGTTAATCATCTTTAGCAGAATAATTACATTTCTTCCAATTTCTTTTTCACTTATCACCCTTTCAATATTCAGTCTGTGTGGTTGCAAAATAGGTAAGTTCACGTACATGTGTGCTTTCTTAAGGGTATGCTGTGATATATATGCAATTGTATATAGGCGTGCATGCTTATGTGTTTTTAATTTTGCATCATCCTTTTTTAGTTCCTCCACACATTCTTTGTTTGGGCTCTCACATCTATTACGTTTTGTGTTCTGTTCCACTAGTTTTTTCCTCTGTTCCCTACTATTTCTTTTTCTTTATTTTTTTTTGAGTTCCTCTACTCATTGCTTTCAATGTTTTTTCGAATATATATTTAATTATAATTACAAAATGCCTAATTAAATGACTACCTCAGGTGGTACTGGTTGTGCAGCATTTGCCGTAATGGGTACAAATTTAGGTGAGAGAGATTTTTTAATACCATTTATCTCTTGGTGAATTTGTTCATTGCCTTGAATAGATTTGGCTTAAAGGTACAAATTATGATGAGAGAGAGTTCTGGCCTCAGTAAGAAGAGGTGCTAGGCCTAGGTGACTGTTATAACGCTACTATGTTTTTAGGTTTCTTTTCACTCTTCCCTTTCAAGTCTATTAGGATGGCAGTCTCAAGAAGTATGATATTAGAAACTGTATTCAGGTTTAGGGAATTAATTTTCTCTATTGCATTTCCAGATATTCAGAATCCTTCCTCCAATTCCTAATAAATCCAGAAAGGAGCTGTAGTTGCATCAGCAATATAAAATAAATTAGACCTGTTGATATGCTAGGAAAGGTGTGTGAGGTAGAAGACATAGCTGAGGTGCTATTGAAAAGTCGTAAGTGTGATTTGGAAACTCATCCCTGAAATAAGAATAGATTATGGATTTTGTTCTCGGTGGTGTTGATGCATGTGCTCTGGCTCAGCTTCTTAGTGGTGAGTTAAGATGTTATTTATCCAATGCATGTTAAAATGGGATATATATTCTGACTATGGCAGGGATTTTTAATGTTGGATAGTTTGGATTTTCATTTATATTCCTGGCAATTAACTGGGTTATTTTGGTCACAATGACTTAGAAAGATGGATTCTTTATCCTCTTTTTTTATTGCAATGAATGAGCTATGCATAATATTTCTTAAAGCAGAGAAGATAAGTTTGATTTTTGGATTTGAACCTGGCTGCTTAAGTAAAAAGGTAAACCTAGGTTTATTTTTGTTCTTTTTTATCTTCAACTTTCAGATTGGTTTTGAACTTTTATGATGCAAATTTCGAATAGGTTTTTGAAGTCTTGAGTGCATTTTTTTTATTGTTGTTTCATTTTCTTTTTTCCCGGCTTCTTGCAAGTATTGTTTCATTCTTAGCACGTTCTCCAGCTTTCTTCAGGTAACAAAATCACATTTGCACCCAACAACCACACCCCCCCCCCAAAAAAAAAAAAAAAAAAAAGCTTGACTGCATTGTAGTGAGTAGTGACTATATGCTTCGTTTGCTTATATAAGCATTTTGTAATTAATAATATACATTTTACTTTGAAATACAAAAGTAGCAAATAATTTACTTTCTTTTCTTTTAAACTACTGGTACTTTTTACATAGTGAGATAGCATAAAAAGAAAAGATTTCTGATATATAGGTAGCTCTGTTCAAGGGCAGTTCAATCTCAATTCATCTAACAAAGCATTCAAATCAGAGTAGGAAGATCCACCTTCTTCCACAGCCTTCATTGCCATATTTTTCAATTCCTTAGCTCGTTTTCTCATTTCGTCAGCTTCTTCACCTACCATTACCCGAGGAACTGCCCTTTCTATATCTTCCATGGTTACTTTAAATTTTGTAGTACTATAATCTGCCCATCTATACCACTCTTTGGCTCCAACACCTACTCCAATTTTCAGAACATCTGTAACCAGCTTTTCATTGCTAAACTGTTCTGCACAATGTGGCCAAGTAACCATAGGCACTCCAGCAGTTATACTCTCTAATGTTGAGTTCCATCCACAATGAGTCATGAAACCTCCTATAGCTTCATGATCAAGAATTAGAACCTGGGGTGCCCATTCTCTTACTATCAAACCCTTCCCTTCCATCCTCTCTTCAAATCCTTCTGGCAACCAATCTTCTTTATCTTCATTATTTACCTTTCTTACAACCCAAATGAAATCTTGTCCTGAAGCTTCAAGGCCTTTAGCTATCTCATTTAGCTGTGCTGCTGAAGTCCTGACTATACTTCCAAAACATATGTAGAGAACTGAGTTGAGTTTCTTTGAGTCTAACCATCTTAAGCACTCGTGTTTGTTAATGGAGGAGGCTGCATTTCCTATCTCAGCTTTATCGTTGTTTTTCTTGTTGCAGAGTGAAACAGGACCAACGTGCCATGCCTTCCTTCCTATAACTTTGGAATAGAGTTCTGAGTAAGCTGGTTCCAGCTCATGAAAACTATTTACAAGGACTCCATAGCTAGTCAACTCTGCTTCTATTGCTTCATTCATCAGCCTTTTCCGCTCAGTATCTGCTGTTTCTTTAAAATAATCGGGTAGCTGCAATCTTGTCATCTTTATTTGGTCTGGAAGGCCAGGCACATCAAAAAGTTCAGATTCAGATGCTACCTTTTTGAAGGGTTCATGGCGTTTTAAGCTATCAGTGACGCAATGAGCAAAGCAGTTTGTACCATAAAATACCAGCCTTGGGATCCCAAACTTGCTAGCAATATCTGTAGCCCATGGAAACATCCCGTCAGCCACAAGGCAATCAGGGCGGAGCTCTTCAAGTAGCTGTTGAAGTGGTTGTTGGAAAAGGTTGACAGCCTTGAGAAACTTTGAAGCCATTTCTTGTGAAGTGATGGAACTCACATTCTCGCATCCTTGAGGCAAGCCTACCTCTGCTGCAGGAAATTTTATTACGTGACTACTAATGTCAAAGCCCAATTCCTTCTCTCTTTGAATCATGTCGGCAAAGAGAAGTGCATTAAGGGGAGTAGTAACAATAGTCACCATTACTCCATGCCTGGCAAATAGTCTAGCCATGTCCACTGTTGGGATCAAGTGGCTATGGGCAAGATGTGGGAAGAAAACAAGATGCAGCTGACGTGAATGGGAGGCCATCTAACTCTTTTTCGATAAGATTATGAGCTAGGTCGAAGGGAAGAAACAGGGGTAAAGTAATTGGCAAATAATGTCAGATGTTGAGCTTGTTATTTATATACAAAGCAAATGATAATGGAAAGCCAATAAGAACTGATCTGTTATTCAAAGAAGACCGAGGTGCTTGAAGCACAAGAAATTTGTTGAAAGTTGACCATGGTGAATTTGTGTGCTTGGACTGCAAGTACGCTTGTATGGTTAATTACTACCCTAGATAATCATGTGCATAGATAGCTCGCAGTCTCACTCCTCATTTTCATTTCTTGTTATTGACTCATACTTTGTCCGTACTTGGAAAAAAAATCGTTCTCTGTTTGTAAAATAAATATTATTACAAACAAAACCTCCAACTTCAAGTCCATATTCGCTGTTTTGAAGCAGTAATTTATTTTACTTGGTTGGCAAGGAAATCTCCGCCAACCGGGGAAAATTTCTTTTCTTTTATTTTTTTTAATTTTGATAATTTTTCTTTTATTTTTTAATTTAAAGTTATCAAAATTAAATATTTTTTTTCAATTTTTTCTTCCCGGTTTGTGGGCTACCTTATTTTTTTAATGGACTCGTTTCTTGAACCCCAAAGAAAACCAGGCGATTCATGTGACGATGCCAGGGATCTCCGATTAAATCCATTTGTGTTATGTAAAATATTAATAATTTTTATATTTATATTATATCTAATATGAAAATTATATATTATATAAAATAATTTTTTATTTTATTAAATTTATATATAATTTCATTAAAAATTTAAATTATATCATTTTTATATATATATTTCATATGATTTTCATCTCATGGTAATCTTTTAGATGACTCTTTCATCTTCCAAAGAAAACACTAAGCCCAAATTTATTCTTAGGATCAATAAGTTTTTCCAATTTTGAGGATGCTTGGACCTACTGATTAATATTCTTATATCTTTCCGATAAAGGCCCATAGCATTTTCCATATCGCCCAGTAAAGGAACCCAAAAAAAAAAATCTATTTTAATAATAAATAAAATAAAAAAGGGGTAAAAAAAGAAGAAGTTAATTCCCATTTTCAATGGAAGAGAGAATGCTTGCGTAATTATTCCTCGGTGTAACGTACCACTGCTTAGCTGCAAAAATTCTTACATTTCCTCTCTCTCTAAGTACATTATTCAGTTTTCTGTTTGTTGAAAATTCCTTTACTTTCCATTGAAGAAGAACAAGGGTTCCAGATTTTCATCCCTGTAAGACTCCCTTTTTCCTTCTCCTCCCCACTCTGCTGTTCTTCACTCGAGTTATAGTTCATGGCTTGTAACATTTAGCTTGTTTAGAGCTGCTGAAGAAATGGGCTTAATGTTTTAGCTTCTGTAACTGTAAATAGTTCATAGTTTAGTTTCAGGTTTTGAGTTTGTCTCACTTATGGAATTGAAATGGGATGTTCCTGTTTGTCACCCCTGGAAACCCTCAAAATTACCTACACTGCCACTCTTGCTCTTGCTAATGCTATCTCTATGTATTTTTAGCCCCTCTCAGTGTCTTGATCTTGATCCAGAAGACAAAGCCTCACTGTTATTGTTCAAGTCATCCCTTCAAGACCCTGGCCAGAGCTTAGCGACCTGGTTTGGGTCAAACTGCACCAGCTGGACCGGTATTTCTTGTGAAAATCGGACCGGTCAGGTTGTTTCTGTGAACCTGGCTAATATGAATTTGTCTGGTAACGTGCACCCTGGTTTATGCGAACTACCATTTCTTGAATACTTGAATTTGTCTGAGAATAACTTCAATGGCTCAATTCCAACATGTTTTGGTTCATTGGGTAGTCTTAAGACTCTTGATCTTAGTCACAATAGTTTTGGTGGGTTTCTACCTGATGAGATCACGAGGCTTAGGCAATTGAGGGAACTTGTGTTGAATGGAAACCGGGAACTGGGTGGCGTTTTGCCTTGGTGGATTGGTAACTTTTCGAGCAATTTGGAAAAACTTGATTTGGGTTCAAATTCGTTTCATGGGGAGATGCCTGACAGCTTATTTTACTTGAAGTCTTTGAGGCACTTGGATCTTGGAGACAATTGTTTATCAGGCAATATTCATGAGTTTTATCAGTCGTTGGAGTTTCTCAATCTTGCTTCAAATCAGTTATTTGGTACTTTGCCTTGTTTTTCTGCTTCTACACAGAGTCTAACTGTTTTGATATTGGCTAACAATTCTCTTGTGGGAGGAATACCTACTTGTGTTACCTCACTGGAAGTATTGGCACATCTTAATCTATCATTTAATCACCTGAGTTATCATATATCTCCGAGACTTGCGTTTAAAGAAAAGTTGCTTGTGTTAGACTTGAGTTTCAATGATTTTTCAGGTCCTCTTCCTGGCAAAATTGCGGAAGCAACTGAAAAATCAGGGCTTGTTCTTCTGGACCTCTCTCACAACCAGTTTTCTGGTAAAATTCCATTGATGATCACCGAGCTGAAAAGCTTGCAAGCATTGTTTCTTTCTCATAATCTCCTTACGGGGGCTATTCCAGCAAGGATTGGAAATTTGACTTATCTCCAAGTAATTGATCTGTCACACAACTTCTTATCAGGTTCAATTCCATTAGATATTGTTGGGTGTTTTCAGTTACTCGCATTGATACTCAATAACAACAATCTTTCTGGTGAAATTCATCCTGAGCTTGATGCATTGGATGGCTTGAAGATATTGGATGTAAGCCACAACAAGATTTCTGGTGAAATCCCACTAACCTTGGCAGGGTTAAAATCACTAGAGATTGTAGATTTTAGCTCCAACAACCTCTCTGGAACACTGAATGATGCAATAACCAAATGGTCAAACCTCAAGTATCTCTCCTTAGCTCATAACAAATTCAGTGGGAATTTACCTAGCTGGCTATTCACTTTTGAAGCAATCCAGATGATTGATTTCTCTGGAAACAAATTCAAAGGCTTCATACCAGATGGTAACTTCAATATTAGCTTCCACAATAACAATGGAAACAGGGATAGAGCACCTAAAGAGCCATTTATTGCAATGAGAAATGCTGAGATAAAAATTTCTGTCATGGTCATCGATAGTAGTGAATTAAGCTTCAACTACAAGGTGTCCCCAATAGTTGGAATTGACTTGTCGGATAATTTATTACAGGGTGAGATTCCAGATGTTCTCTTTGAAGTTGAAGGATTGGAATATCTAAATTTATCTTATAACTTTCTCAATGGTCAGCTTCCTAGGTTGGAGAAAATGTGGAACTTAAGGGCCTTGGATTTGTCACATAATTCATTATCCGGCCAGATCCCTGGAAATATCTCCACCCTTAAAAATCTAGTACTGTTGAATTTATCATATAACAGTTTTTCTGGATCTGTTCCTGTTAACCAGGGATATAGGAGATTCCCAGGAGCATTAGCTGGTAATCCGGATTTGTGTGTGGAGTCCTCTGTTGAGGGATGTGACAGAGCAAGCCTCCCTGCTGTGCCTGGGAAGACATTTGAAGAAGTTGAGGGACCAATATTGGTTTGGGTGTTCTGTGTAAGTGCTTTTGTTAGTTTCTATTTTGGTGTAGTGGCTCTCTTTTGTACAGCCCGAGCAAGGAGTTACATACTCCAGACAAAAGTTTAATGCATTGAATGCTTTCTTCTGTACATTTATATTTCTCTACTTTACATTGCCAATTTTCTTACTGAGATTAAACTCATGCTCACCAAATTGCAAGGTATGGCATCTCAAAGATAGATTCTCTTTATCTGCTAATATTTAATCTAACTGTTCGATGTATAACAGCTTCTAGCTATTAAGATTGAATGACTTGATGTCAATGATTAGATTCTAATTTCAATTATGACACTGGCATTTATATTCTCCTCCTCTTCCCTAATAACTGGATATATATATATATATATATATATATATATATATTTATATGAATGTTCAGACTTCCTGGGTTCAAATTTTAAGCATCCCATTCCCCCCTTAAGAGTTGTTTTAAGTAGAAGAGATAACTGGATTTTTGGTTATGTAACTGGATTTTTGGTAAGTTATCCTAATAGATTTACAAAGATCTTGTCCATGATATTGATAGTATAGTTTCATGCTGCTTCTTTTAAAAGAAAAAAGGGAAAAAGTGACCGCTGGTTCTGGTTATAATGAAACTTGTTGACTCCAGCATACATCAAAGGCTGGGAATACAAGTATTTAAGATAATGTAACCATAATGATATGTTTATATCATTGGTTAGCCTTTGCTATTTATATTATATCCACAATGATCCAATTCTTACTTAAATGTAAAATATTCCATATCAACAATGGGTGTAATTGGTGAATATCACATACAAATTTGTGTAGTTAAAATTATTTGAGAATAACAGTTCCATTTGGCAATTAAAGGTCATGAAGAAATTTCCATCATAGTTTGGGTGGGCAAAACTCAGATGAAATTCTTCAGTTTTTTCAATGACCATGCCCTTTGTCTCATCATGTACAACAAATAAATTTCTTCTGCTTCATCGTTTTGCTTGTTTCTTTTCTTTCCTTTTTCCTTTTTAAAGATAAATTATGATTTAACGGCATTAGATGCGGTAAGCTTCCACATAAGTTGAAGCTGAGAAAATCCTATTTTCAGTCCACCATGGCAATTGGCAAAGGCATGAATTGTATACCAATTAATTAAATTAATACTATGTTAATCACACGCAATAAACCCTTTCTTGTAGGAAAAAGAGGTGACAACAAGAGCCAACCCTCATCACTCAAGACTCTGATAAGTTAGATTAAATGGAAAATATTGGAGAAAAAAAAATGAAAAGGGACAAAGAATTATTGTAATTTTTGTAAGTTTGATAATAAATCAAATCTATAATGAATCTACAACATTGTTAAAAGGGAGCACTTAATCAATCAATGTTGACCTGCAAATACAATGCCAAAATTTCCCCTTGATGTCGAGAATTTTACAGAGCACCTCCAAGATTTCTTATGGAAGCCAAAACTTGTATGTGCCATTTGACTTATTTTCCTGAGAATCCCTATCTAGCAACTTCACTAGCAGCAGAAAGTCAATGACCATATTTGTTCTTCCAAAACCTCTGTATGTGCTCTAATATCTGATTGGACCATCCAGACTCCCAGATGCAAACTGAAAAGATAAGGACAATGTGTGGTGATGAAATAGATCATTTGGAGGCCGGTATTTATGTAAGTTTGAATGCATTAGTTCATTTAAACACGTAGCATCTATAAAATAAGATCTTAAATCAACTGCCCCTAGTTACTGGTCATGCAAAGAGCGAGACAGAGAGGGTAAACTATAAACGCAATGATACCAATACTAGATACACAAAGCTTGACCCCTGTTCCACCAATCAACAATTAATCAATATGAGGAAAGGAAAAAGGCAACTACGACCAATGCAATGAAAGCAAGAAACAAGACTTCAGAAAATTATGTGTCCGAATATCGGCATTAAGAGATGATAAACTGCAGCCTTTTAAAGATTCATAAAGCAAAGTAAATCATGTCAATTAACACAGAGTCTATAATCTAAGAAATGTGTCTCCTTAAAAGTGTTTGCAGGACAAGCATCCTGTGAGTATATCCACACATGCATATGTCTGTGTGTGCTTTTCTATGTGCAAGCGTGTGTGTGTGTGTGTGTGTGTGTGTGTGTGTGAGAGAGAGAGAGAGAGAGAGAGAGAGACACTACCCTCTTGCATATATATAATGGTATTAATGATTTACAGTCCTCAAATAAAAAAGTGCAAACAGCACCATCTTTTGCTTTATTAAGCCGCTTAAATTTTAAAGGCATTGTGAGGTAAAAAAAACCTAAAGCTCCAGTTGATCGTCACTTTTACTACTAATTTTGCTTCGGCAAAAGTTACTAAAAGAAAAAGAATACAGTAAAAACAAAATCATATTGTACAAAAATAAGCATACCATTAAAAAAATAAAATGTTAACACATTGTTTTCTGTAACAATTAAATCCCGCATTTTGTCAATCAATTAATTTTATATTTTAATTATTCAAAAATATTATTTAGTTTTATGTACACACATTTTTGCTTTTTGATTTTCCAGGCAACAAGCAAATGGCAAATGTAACAAATGGAGGCTAAGTTGTTTTATTAAAAAGAAAACCAGAGTTTTCCATTAACTCTTTTCTTTTTTCTTTTTTAGTTCATGGCAACTAGACTCAGTCAATTACCTGTTGAACAATTGGATTGGTTGATGTTGTGAATTCATCAGTCATTCCTTGCCAAACAATCTTCCCCTCATGAAGAAACAATAACCTATAAGTAGAAATGAGATTCTTTGATTAGTGCATCCCACATCATAGCAAAATCAATTACAACATCATGGTCTCTGGCAAAACCTGTCAACAGCTCTTCTAATGGTACTATGTTGATGAGTAACAACCACATACGATGCAATCTTTCCAGGTTTCCCAAGTGCATCCTCAGCCTTGGCATGGACGGAGCGGATGAGATCTTCAACAACTGTCGATGCAATTGGATCAAGCCCTGCTGTTGGTTCATCATATAAAAGCACCTGCCGAGTAACAGGAGTTGCAATTTAGAGACCAACAAACTCAAATTGATAACAAGGAACACAATAGCCGCCAACAGTAGGACAGAATGAAATCAATGCATAATAGGTCAAAGCTTGAACTACCAAGCTTGCTTTGTCACTAAAGCAATGGCTGGATCAATTGAGCATAACTTAACATTTAGGAGAAATTAACAACTTCTCACTGCATTACTTGCTTAAAAATTGGACTCAACATTTTGCTATACTCTCCCTTTTGAATATAGACAAGGAGCATGATTCTCAAATCAATTCCTTATTTTCTATGATAAGCATCTAAAAAAACGCACTTAGACTGCTAAACTCAAAGGGGCATAACCCTATCTAAAGCACCTAATCTTCTAAAATATAACCAAATAGAAAAAGCAGAGCAAATTGAAGAGATGCTTATAGCCAAGTGTAAGCATATCTCATACCCTCATTCTGCATTGTGGCAACAACATAAAACCACAATTATTTTACTACAGCAATGTGGACAATATTAAGCTGACAAGGCATAGGCCTCCAAGCTACTCGCTTTGACATTTTCTACAAGCCCCTCCCAGCTCACAGAGAGAAGAAACACTGGTCAAGATATGACCGACCTTACCCTAAATAAAACAAATGGAAAAACAGGTCTAAGGATCAAAGCCACAAATGGTCTATAGATTAACCTAGTAACCATTACTCTTCATTATCTTCTACTATGATTGAAGTTTTGCATTATCAGTTGCCAGACCATTTTGTAGCTCTAAATCTTGGAAACATCAGGAGTTTCAAACAACTCTATGAACGCCATGGCTTAGGTCACACCACAATTTTCAAATTTTCTATTTTCCAATATAGATCTCTCTAGTCAACTGGCAAGAATACCAGAATAAAAGGCCAAAAAAAACTGCAACAACTCTGAAGAAGCCAGATTCTAAACCTTCACCATTTAATTTAGAATATAGACATAATCAGATAACTATTTCATGAGAAAGTTTAAATTTGGAGCTTTCTTCATCTGTAAGCCACCATCAATTCTTTAAGATGAAATGAAACTATTAAAACAAATTGAAATGTAGAGACAAATGGTGGGGGGGGGGGGGGCGCACATCAGTGTGTGTATATACATATACACACACAGATTAAAACTTGAAAATAACTTGCAGCCATTGATTGTGAAATAAATGACAAATAAAATGATAACTGATTTTATAAATCATCACCACGACTTAAGCTATGAAATATTAACGACGAAGGCTCCTTTACCCAAACTGGAATAAAAGGAAGAGACAAGTTGGATTATACTCAAAAGTGGAAAATGCAGACTAAATTTTATGTTCCTAGGGTTCACGATTAAAATCTGAAAGTAAAGAGGACCAGCTAGATATTGTTTGAAGTCCACTTCTGTGTGGTGCCACAAATGTGGTTTGCAACACCATCTGTATGTTTACCTTAAGATACAAAAAAAGAGGTAGCTATACAACATGTCATATTTTTATTAAAACAATTAAAAAGGATTACTACAAAAGCTTCATCATCCTTGATTCCCAAGAGAAATTTACCATACCTCAGGCTCAATTGATTCTTTGGTGATATCACAAATTATAGAACGAGCTAAGGCAACTCTTTTCTTCATTCCTCCAGACAACTCAGAAGGTAACCTTTCTTCAACTCCCTGAAGAGAAAATAAGTTAGATTTTCTTACATCAACATGAAACTTAAAGATTAGGGTTTCTACAGTGCAAAGGGAGCTGATGAAAGCAAATGTGTACACTTGTTACATGATACTGCTAAGGCATTAATAAGCAGAGACTGTCTATGAGGAATAAGATTCAGTAGGGAATCAAATTAACTACAAAAAACAAATGTTAACAGTTCATTATGCTGATTCACTCTAGCCAAAACCAACATCTT
Organism: Durio zibethinus; assembly: GCF_002303985.1. The sequence goes on along the minus strand of NW_019168481.1, from coordinate 5,441,906 downwards.
GCTAATACCTTACATATTAGTTGCATAATAACCCCAAATCAAGCAAAAAAGTTACAATTTGGAAATACTAATTAACAATATATGCTATCCAGGCCAAGAGAGTCAAACTGCAGGCATACCTTTAAACCGACAGCAGCCAATTGCTCTGTCACAAGCTGTGAGATTTGATCATCAGACATGCTTGAATTTTCATATCTAAGCAATTAAAAAGCGCAAAGTCATCAACCAACTCAGGTAATTTCTTTATTCAGAAAAAAGGAAATTAGAATCCAAGATAACCCCCAAAATACTGAGGACAAAAAAGGGTATAGTATTTTTCTAAGAAGAATTTATACTGTCTCTTACAAAAGGAAGCCAACATTTTCACGAACGGTCAATGAATCAAAAAGTGCTGCACTCTGAAAAACCTGTTAACAAAAAAATAAATAAAGGTATGGATTACACCACTAATAAATTATCCCACAACCAGCCAGTATAGCATTCAGAGATTAAATAAAATTTTACCAGTCCAATTCGAAGACCAGATATCTCATCATCACCAATCAAACCTGATCTTTTTTTTCCTCGAATGTATACCGCTCCCTGCACATAAGAATTATGCATTCTCTATATAGCAGAACCAACTAATAATAAATTGATATACAACATAATTATGCAAAAATGAATTCGCAAAAATATGAAACCAGACTCAATAGGCATTTCACCTTGTCTGGGGCAAGAAGTCCAGCAATAATCTTCAGAATCGTAGATTTCCCAGTGCCAGAAGGACCAATAATTCCAACAGCTTCACCATGCCTAATCTATTGATCAGGGGTAAAAATAGGAATCAACAGAGAAAAAGAGAAAAAAAAAAAAAAAACTGCAACATTAAAATAAAAAAGGACACTTAAGCAAAAAAATTGAGCTATGATCATACTCAAGGAATGATTCTAACCTACATTCCTCAGATATGGATATGAGTATCCTACACAAAACGTCTAGGTTTCAGTCTCACCTATTTTTCAAATTTTTGGACATGGGCAATTCGTCATAAAGGCTCCAAAATTAGGATATGAGATACAAAATATAACAACAAAAACAGATATATATATATCTAAGACCAGATACTGTAAACAAATATTGATATAAATAATTGAAGATAATGGCTAACATGTTACTCATATATTCCATTTTGTCTATGACTCAAGGTGTTAGGTATGGTTGAGCCAAACTTAAAGTGTCCGTGTTAAACAAGTTTTGGTTGTGAGCAATATGGTGCTTGTAAAGTGGGCGGTCCTTACATCCTTCAGGACAAAGTTTGTCCAGTCCAATTTGAGATAGACTGATAGAGAAGTGCTTTGATGCAATCCAGACCAAAGGCCCAATTCTCATAACCGAATCCTAGATCAAAGAAACCTTAACCCAGATGGCATATAACAAGACATATTCTTCCACTCTCTTGTCCTTGTTGCTAGAATACATCCTTAAAAAACCACCTCTCTCAGATGAAACATATGGTATCAGAAACGTAAATTTGAAATGGACCACTTCCAGTTTTTCAAATCAAATGTTGAGCTCAAGCCAACCATGATTGACTGACAACAAGGATCTAGATAACCAAGGGCCATTATACCAACTAGACCACTGTTCAAAGCAGTCAATAAGCTTGGCAAAAACATGCCAGAAGGATAGGAAATGGAGTCATCACTTGTCTCCAACTGTGTCAGCCATGTCAGACACGGATCCCATATGCTTGTCAGTGTCAAGTTGTGTCCATAGAACTACTCAGCTAAAAATGTCAAGATCCAAGCACCATAGATTAAAACAAATAATTATAATCATGCCAATGTTTTATCCACTAAAGAAAGAGGACATAAATAATGAAAAGCAGAATGAGACTAAAAATAGGGAAGATTGTACAGGGAAAGGAAACAGACAGAAATAATGAAATTTAAGACCAGGCACCCAAATGGAACTAATGGCCTTAAGAATCAATGACAAGAATTATCAACTAAACTCTAGTAAAACTGATTTATAATTTACATCCACATCTCCTTTGCAGCTATAAACTAGAAACAATAATCAGTAAAGAGGGATAAATTGAACATGAAATATAAACCCAATTTCTTCTCCTGATAGGAAAATAAAATGAAAGAAGTTGTTCTTTATTCATGTGACAGAAAATAAAAACTTCATTCTGGTGAAGATAAAAAAAATGGAAAGAAAAGAATGAGGTCTAACATGGTAATACAGTACACAACTTGATGTCATCTTATGCACTTGTTTAAGAAATTATATGACAGCATGCACCATTAGCTGCAATCCTTTTTTACTTTTCTAAAGCATGTAGAACTCCAAAACAAGTATGAAGACTCACGCTCTGCTTATTTAAATTAACAGTTAAGAACCCTCCACCCTTCCCACTCTTCCCACAAAAGAAAATGTTCCATTGGGAATTTTGAAAAGTATCTAATAACTTGAAATTTGTGGCACAAGAAGATTCAAATTACAACCTAACATGATTCCCTTATTTGGTCTTTCATACAGCTGACCCCAGAATATGGGATATAAGGCTTAGTGTGTTGTTGTTATATCTAATAACTTGAACTGACCCTCATGAAGTCCAACTCATAAATGTCTATTCATATGCAGTCCAAGCACCCCCTAGAATAAAAGAAAACATATCTAAAGCCAAAAAATAAAATCACCTTGAAGCTCACACCTCGCAAAATATGCTTTTCTCCAAATGATTTGTACACGTTTCGACATTCAATGAGAACATCAGAGTCATTCTCATACTTCACTTCCTTGCTCAAATTCCCATATTTAGATGATTCCTAAAAAGATAATCATGCAAATAACCATGTTGAGACTGAAAAACTAAAGATAAACAATCTAAAATCAAGTCCTTAAGTTCCTAAGGCTCCGTTGGTTGTTGCTTTTGCTACTTACTTTTTTTCTTCCAGACGCAAAATGCACATTTGGATACAAAAGCAATAATTTTTTGAACAATTAAATATTAAAATTGTTTTTTTTTTTTTGGAGAAAAAAATGCACATTTTACTTAAATAAAACAATTATGTTAGAAATGGTATTTCATTTTAGTCATTTTTCAATTCGTAATATTCATGATTAGGATTTCTACTTTTGCTTTTGCCTTTTAGATTTTTTTTTTTTTTCGTTTAAAGCAAAAGCAAATAGCAATAAGCAAACAGAGAAAAATCTCTAAATGCAAAACAGGTTGGATATTTATGCGGTTCAAATGCAAAAAGAAAAAGTAAGCATAAATTTGGATGTAAAAATTATCATGATAGAACAAACTTATGGCAGAAAATGGAAAACAAAAACAATTTGGAAGCAATAAAAAAAAAAAAAACAAAGTAAGTAATAGCAGGAACAATAATATATGCAAAGACATTGTTAGCAATCAAAGAGAATCCACTCAACCAAACTGCACAAAATATCAAGTCAAAAAGAAATTGCCAAAACTATCTTTCTCAATTAAATTCAAGAAACTATAAAAAAAAAAAAGCAGAAAAATGCAGAATCTAACAAATGGGTTTAGGAGAAATATTTACAGTGAATCTAGTTCCAGGGAATTCATCATGTCCCAAGTTCCTCGTAGGTGTCATGCAAGCACAGATAACATTTCTTTGCTCCTTCCTCTCCTTAATAAAACAATAAAAATTGCTCCTTTTTGCACCCAAATCACAATTTTTAGTCGATGTTGCTATAGGAAATAACCCCAATGAACTTGACAAAAAAATCGTACTGGTCATTTTTTTTTTAGGGAAATGAAAAGGTTGAAGATTTGTCTATTTTGAAACCCTCAAAAATTAATGGAATCTCATCATTTTGAAACTGAAATTTCAAAAAGAGTCATAAAAGGAGTTATGGGTATTGGAAATTAGTGATTTTGGAGATGACCCAGATCAGGATAATTAATCATTAGCCAAAAACCAAGGGAAAATGAGCAAATTTGGGAATTCTGAAAGACACCCAGACAGGTTAATTTGATAAAAGAAAAAGATCTCCAAAGTTGAAGTAGGAAATGGGTTTGGAATATAAAAGTAAATCTAATTCTTAATGAAGAAAAGAAAGAATAAAAAAGATATATATAAGAAACGTGAAAAATGTGCGCTTTAGATGGCCGGCTTAAATGGGAGGTAGGCGCTGGACTCTGACAGAAGCCTACCTGTGTGTGTATATTTCAGTTCCTGTTTCAGTTTGCCCGGCTTGATTATACCAATGAAAACAAATTGGAAAATTTGCCAAAACTGTCCCTTCTTTCTTACCTTCAATCATAACCCATTGCTATGTTGTATGACACCACATCATACACCGATGCCAGGGGTTCAATTTTCCATGTCAATTTTCAATGCCGTTATCAAAAAGGACTATAAACTATAAAATCATTGTACCCACTTGTTAATCGGCCGTCAAAAAATTATGAGTTTTATGTCACAACTTGTTGGATGCTAAAATCTTTACTATTATTTACTGTCTCGGTTCTATTTTGTTTTTCTATTTTTTTAAAGAAATTTTAATTTATCTGTCCCTATTTTAAAATAAATAAAAGTGTTGTTATATGCACTTAAAAAACGTTTAATACATCCAAAAAATTAACTTTTAAAAAATTATTTAAATAACCATTAATTAATTATTTTTTTATCTTTTACACCACTTTTTAATAAATTACTGAAAATGAATTTTTTAAAATTTCTTCAATGTATTGAAAATTGATCATTTTTTAAAACTTTATCACTGTACCAAAAATGTATTTCTTGAAAACATTGCAATTTATTTGGAAATGCATTTTTAGATAGCATTACAATTATTTAGAAATACATTTTTAGAAGTAATTTTTTATTTCAATTCTTTTGTTGAGATCTCTTAATCAATGTTTAACATGAAAATTTTGGATATCCTTTCCTGCGATCTCCAAACGAGTTTATAATGATTTTTTCAACATATGAATGATTTAAATCTGGTAGTAAAAATTTTTAATCTTTCGATCCTATTGTTTGTTCAATAATATTTGTAATATTTTTTCAATTATGACAAACATACATCTAAAAGAAATCACTAATTGTGAAAAGACACTCTTGCAAGTGGCTACTGCATCATGTGCAATGAGATAGTCATGCTTCATCGCATATGGTGTAGCAACCAACTTGGATGAATACTTCACATTTAACGATTCTTTTCAAATGCATATCTGTCAGGTATATAAAAATATTATAAACATTATTGAACGAATAGTGTCTAGTGACTGAAAGATTTGAGGTCGTTATTAATAGATTTACCAATTTGCTAATAACATAATTAGGTCAATTATTGTGTACTAAAAAGTTATTTGGTCCCTATTGGTGGCCGAAAGTTATTGTATATCGAAAATCCATTTCTGAAGGTTTTTGAAAGATTTTATAAATAAATGTCTAGAAACTATTGAGAAATTACAAAAATATATTTTAAAAAATTCTTAAAGATTTTCAGAAATAGGTGTGCTTAAGTTTTTAAAGGATTCCAAAAATAAATTTTCGATACATTAAAAATGTTTTTGGACATCTATTTTTAGAAACCTTCGATAATTTTCAAAAATTCATTTTCAAAATGTTCAAATCACACCTCTAAACTTAAAATCCTAAATATTTTGAAACTAAACACAAAATCACATGAAAAAAAAAATAAATGATTTACCTCTCATTCTAAGCTATTTAATATTAAATGGGTGGTTGGGGTTTAATTGGAGTTTAATCCCTAAAAGATTTAGGGTTTTGATTTAAGAAGAGGAAGTGTATGGAGATGGGTGTTTGAGTTTTTTTAGTAAATTTATGTTTTGGTTTGAAATGTAAAGAAAATATATAATGGGTGTTAATAGTAATTGGATGTGAAAAGAGTAAGTTGGGATGCAAATAGCATCACTCCTAATTAAATTTACCCTTACTTTTTTTTTATTATCAATTAATATCGTTACATAAAATCCAATAAAATAACTATAATGCACCATAGATGCCGGTGCCAAATATTTTGCAAAAAAATAGAATTTGTTTGAAAGATTAGTGTCAGATGTTAATAAAAAGGGTAAAATTGAATTTGAATCTTTAGATTTTGAATAAAAAGCATTAAGGTAGTTTTTTTAAAATTTGTGCAATTTCTTAGGAGACAAACAATAAGGGATGGAGGGGGTCATATGTATTTGATTGAGTTTGATGTAACAAATAAAATGAAATTGATTAATAAATGTATTAACAAATTAAATAAATTTATAAAATGATTTTATTAAATTAAATGTAGATATCTAAATTCATTTTTTTTTCAAATGAGAGTTAGTAAAAAAAATTATTCATGTTAACATTCAATTTTAAGGGTTAGGGATGTCAATTTTACACAAATCTAATAAAGAAATAAACTTTTTATCAAAATGGGAATGGATATCAAAATTTTGGAGATAGAGATGAAGATGTGTATGATTTTAAATTTTTATTAAAGAAATAGCTATGGTTGATATAACATCTGTCCCATACTTATACTCATATCTTATTTATACTTATATATATTTAATAAATATATTTTTTATTTAATAATATAAAATTTTATTTTAATTAATTAAATTAATATATTTTTATTTAAAATATATGTTAATATATAGTTATACAAATTACATAAGTGTTTAAAATAAAAATAAAAAATAAAACAACAAATTTTATTTTATTTTTGTTAAAAAGGTATGGATACAAGGATTACTTGTACCTATTAAATTTCTATAACAATGTAAATGTAGATGAATTTAAAATACCGAATAGTAAAATAAATATAATATAAAAATAAAAAATGAAAATGAAGAATACTCCAACAGTTTTATAACCTAACATGTACATCCCTAATTGGAGTTGAGGATTCAAAGCTTGGTGAATCATTATATATATATATATATATATATATTACATCATACATTATTACTAGATAAAATTTGTTAATGTGAATGTTTACATAGATAATTTTTCTTTTGGACACGTAAGAAAATTTATAAAATTTTTTTTTATAACGACACATAAGATATTTTTTAATTTTTTATTATTTATCAAAAAATATATTTAAAAAATTATTGAATTATCCAAAATTTAAATGAAAAACTAATTTAGATTTAAAATAGTTAAATAGATAAAATTAATTTATTGTAAGATTTTATTTAAATAAGTAAAATTAGTTCTTATTCTTATTTATGGATTAAATAAATGTTTTTAAAAAATCATTGGTTATCCAAATCTTTTAAGATATATTTATTTGAAAATTTTTAATTATTCAAAGTTTCTCTTTCAATTGAAAAAATTCATTTTTATCTATCAAATATACCTTTAGATATATCTTAAAGGTTGTATTACAAGTAAAAATTATAAATATAGTCAATATTTTCAACATAGGATATATTCATACTAAAAATTAGTAATAGATAAACCAATCAAATAAAACTAATATAAATTGAGTTGAATTACAATCACACAATATGAGATTTAATTAATTTTTTTTATTAATTTAAATCAAAGTGTATATCAAACTATAGACATGAGTTCTTATTGAGATACGAAAATAAAAGGAAATTAGATGAACATAGGGTAGAGATTATTGGACAAAAAACAAAAAATGACCTCAAGAATAGTCAAAGCAAACATAGAAATTAAATAATTTATTTTTAAAACACTCATCAAAATTTCATGATAAATATGCATTACTTATTTTTATTTTACAATAATCAGGACAATAATATATTTTTTAAAATTTATTTTTTTATAATTTAGATATATATCTTTTAAAATTTTAAAATATCAAATGTAATTTTATCTTAATAAATTTCATAATAATCTTTTATTATTTAAAAGGACCAAATTTAATCTTTTCATAATTTATAAATGATTCCGTAATATATTTGTTAACATCAATTTGATTTTTTTTATCATTATTCTCCACTTTTATGTGTTCTTTTTTTTTTTTTTTCTTTCTATAATACAAATTGGAAGTTACAAAAATATTTATATTTTCTTTTCTAAGTGCCTACAATAAGCTATCCGTGTCTAAGTTAGAAATTTTTTTTTTTCATATATTACAATGTATGTATTTAACTTTGACTTATATATATATATATAATATTACAATATACATAGTTACGAAAACAAACATATTTTTATATTTTTATATTTTTATTAGTATTGTTCGTAGATCTTTTATTTCTACTTTTGACTTTCACTTAATTAGATAATTCTTTTTTCTTTCAATTGGTTTTTTCCTTTTATATATTATAAGATGTAAAGTTATATAAATATTTATTCTTATCTTTTGTAGGGGGTTTGTATATAGACCTTTTATCTTTATTTTTTACTCTTCATTCAAATATTTTTTTTCCTCAATTCAACTTTTTTACAGTATGCAAAAAGACTTTCATTATTAATCTATTTGATTACAATAATTTAAACCTGTTATTTATGTCAAAATACTATTACAAATAACAAAAATTAATTCAAATATTTGAAAATCAAATTATTATATAATATAAACGATCCATTGATTATTACTTTGTATAAAAGCTAGTAATTTTCTATACTTCTTTTTCTTCAAAGTCATAACATTTCTTTTATTTATAACAAAATTAGGATAAAATAAAATTCAATTTAATTTTTTTTTTTTCAAATCAAATCTTATTCATTAAGCACGTAGTTTTTTTTTTTTAAACATCCAATATAAATTTAAAAAATTAAGAACCGTTAAAAAACATGGAGTATTTTTTTTCTTTTTCTTAACATATTTGATTCATTTGCAATTACTTAAGGAGTATTCGTTATCATTTCTTTTGGTTAATTAATTAATAATTAGGTCCAAATTATTTTTTGGAACATCCAATTTTAAATCATATTTGCAATCCAAATAACCCCAAAAGCATTTAAAGAGTTACCCTGAAATTGAATTAATCAACCGAGAGTGAACACAAAGGAGAAAAAAGAAAAAGAGTATAGTCATATATAATTATGCTACTGTTCAATTATTTTAAGAGGTTTTCCACCATTCTTTTTATTTTAAGGAATGAAAACACAAACAAGAATCACGTAAAGCATAACTGATTGAATTAAAGAATTTACACTAACAGAATCTAATACCATAATCTGAGTATAATATGATAGTTTAAAAGTTGTTGCTTAAACATTACTTTAAGAATCCACAAAGTTCCACACCCACATATATTAATAGCCAAGAAACTAGGTTGATACTTTCATATATCATGACTATTTTTTTTTTCTCGAAATCTTATCTATATGTATTGCTGGTTTGGTGATGAATGATTCCTTCACAACCTCGAAGAGTTTGTCCAAGCTTTCTCATAATAATTAAGATTTTTAAATTTATTTTTGAAAACAATTAAGTAAAAATAAGTTTTTAATTCATAGATAAGAGAAGTTGGAGATGATGCAAATTGAATAAAATTAATTTAAAGCGATAAAATTTTTAATTTTTATTTTAATATTTTAATGGTATACTTAATAATATTATTTATAAAATTTCTGTATTTTTTTTCAATATTATTTGTTATATATTTTAAAATTTTTAATTTTTTAATTGAAAATTTTATTTTTATTATAATTTGATATCTTAATTATATTATTTATATTATATATATATTTTAAACATATAAATAATTAAATAATATTAATTTATATTTATATTTTTATTTATATTTAAATAAAATAAAAATAATTTGTGCATCGTCATATGAGTAATAAATTAATCCATAATTATTGTGAAAGACCTATTGTTTTTTTTCTTCCACGTGTTTAATTCTCATCATTTTTTTGTTGAAAGCGATTCCAGTAACGATATCCTTTGGGTTGATAATCATTCCACGATTTCCTTAGCGGATGAAGCATGTTTCGAATCTTACTGAAAATCTAAGGGTACGACGCATCTTCCAACATATCGTACGCGAAACAAATTCTATTGCCAATGGTTTGGTTAAAGCTAGAGTTTCCCCTACTTTCTAATCCGGTGGCTTGCCTGTAATTTACTTTATTTTGCTGGATTTGGTTGTTGATTGTATGCTGTCAGTGGTTGGTGGGGCTACTTTATGTTATGTATGTATTGACTGGGGTTTGATTTATGCTTTTAAAAAATTTCACAATGGTGTATAAAATGATAACTTATTTTTTACAATAACTATAAAACTTATTGTTAAATTTGTAGTTTTAATTATTTGAGTGTGACCTGGACATATCGATTACAATAATAATAATAATAATAATAATAATAATAATAATTTTTTGAACTAGGTTACATATATTTATGTATATATGTATTTCATATATATAAATTGTATACATCTGTATTTTTTTTAAATTTATTATATCGTTAAAGTTTTATACATGTGTATAAAATTTGTATTTTTTTATATTTAAAATTATTAGAATTTAAATCTTATTTATTAGAATTAAAATTTTAATATTTTACCAAATCATACAAATGTTGACAAAATTTGTATAGTTTTTACTTATATGTAATCTTTACCTAATTTCTTTTTAAAGAGAAAAAAACTAATATTTTTTTATACATTTTTTCACGTGTTCTCGTGTTTGCATGTCTCAATGTAAATTTAGGATAAGTGAAAACTATGTTAATAGTACAACTATTTAACTGTAATCTCCAAAATCAATGGTTGGAAATATTCACAAATAGCCTGGATTTACAAAAAAAGTTTCCATCCACTGCCCTGAAGGAGTACTGAATCTCATATTTTTGGCTATCCTTTTCAAACGAATCCTAAACAAATTGTCCACTCAATCCTCCATCTTTTTCTCCGAGAACTCCAAGGAAAAAACTTACGTTTTGTTCCTTTTTTGTTTTGCTTGTTTCCAAACATTGGTTCTCATGATCTCTTTTTGTATTCCCTGGTTCCAAAAGCGCCTCCGCCCTACGAGGGGTCCTTCGATCTGTTGAAGGTTCCCCTCATGTCCTGCACAAACTTTGCCTCATTGCATTGTCTTCGGCTTCCCATTTTTGACCCTAGAGGTGACGTCAACTACGGGAATACTGTCCATCGTTTGTTGGTGTTCCAAGCCATTTTTTTCTTGCTCTTGGAACACAAGGTTTTCGGGGAATTCAGGTTGCAATCCTGGCAAAATGAATTGCTTCCCATGCTTCTCGTCACAAAAAAGCAAGAAAGAAACCGGCAAAAGGGACCATGACTCTTCGTTTCACGAGCTTATTCAATCAAGAGCGCCTGGTATCGTATGGCCTATACTTTGCTTTTTTTTTTTTTCCTTCCAACCCTGGATCTTATTATATCCATGGAGAGACTGTTCCAAATCCAATATTCACATGATGACAAACATGACTGTTCCAATGTAGTTTATAGTTCAAAATAATAATCAAAGGAAAACAAAATATTAGACTTCACAAAAAAACACCCAGAAGAAACGTATCTCATTGATTTGTTGTTTTGCCTTTTTATTTTTTGGTTGGGTTAAGAAACTAAGAAAGAAAAACGTGATACAGAAAATATGGAAGCTGAACATGGAAACATTGCTGCTCAAAGATTCACATTCCGTGAGCTAGCCGCCGCAACCAAGAATTTCCGCCAAGAGTGTTTGTTGGGTGAAGGTGGTTTCGGAAGGGTTTACAAGGGGACTCTTCAGGCTACTGGCCAGGTGCTCTTTACTTCCTACACTTTTTATTTTGGCCTTTCTTTTTGTTTCATTGTTTGAAGGAAAAAAAACTGCTGATTGGATTGAAATCTGGAGACCAAAAAACCAAGTCGAGAATCACAACGACATTAGATTCCGTTTGATTTATGTTTTTGTCATTTGTTTTCTTATTTTTTATTTAAATAAATAAATAAATAAATAAACAAAGAACAAAAGCATTAACACTAGCATTATCCTTTGCTCTAATAAAGTCACTGATTCTTTTGTTTGTGAAAAGTAAAATTCGTTTATTAAAGCTTTGTTTAGTATTCCTAATTACCCTGAAATTGGAGATAGGTGGTTGCTGTGAAACAACTTGACAGGAATTCAATACAAGGAAACAGGGAGTTTCTTGTAGAGGTTGCACAATTGAGTCTCTTACAGCATCCAAACCTGGTTAGTCTCATTGGATACTGTGCTGATGGAGATCAGAGGCTTTTGGTTTTTGAATTCATGCCCGGGGGTTCTGTAGAAGATCATCTACTTGGTACAAAATTCATTTTTTTTTTATGTCCCTGTTCTGTTCATTTTCATTAAATTATTTGGTAATTTTTATATTTTTCTGCTTAAAAATTCACAACACGGTAGCACTTGAGCATTTAACTCTGTGATTGATGTATAATCTTGTATTAAACAGCAAGGTTTGACTCTTCCCTTCCCCTAATAAAAAAAAAAAATCACAAATGGTCAATGTAAAGTGAAAGACAAAATTTTAATATTTGTATAGTGTAATTGCAGATATGAAGACTGAAGGAAAACCATTAGATTGGATAACCCGAATGAAAATAGCATATGGGTCAGCTCAAGCTCTAGAGTATTTGCACGATAAGGCCAATCCGCCTGTAATATATCGTGATCTCAAGTCTTCAAACGTTTTGTTGGATGAACAATTCAATCCCAAACTGTCTGATATTGGACTGGACAAGCTTGGCCCTTCAGCAGAAAAGATGCCTATGCAGTCAAGGACAATGGGAACTTATGGTTACAGTGCTCCAGAATATTCAAGATCAGGTAAACTCACAACTGGTGCAGATGTATACAGTTTTGGAGTTGTTCTACTGGAGCTTATCACTGGAAGAAGAGCCATTGACACTACCAAACCTGTCGACGAGCAAAACTTAGTTGCTTGGGTAAGTAAATTTGTTTGTAGAAGAAAGGAAGTGATAGCTTTCAAGTCTTTTGTAACAGTAACCACTTGGTATCGCTGTGTTTGGAACAGGCACAACCAATATTCAGGGAACCAAAAAGGTTCCCAGAAATGGCGGATCCTTTACTTAAGAAGCGATTTCCGGAAAGGGGTTTGAATCAAGCTGTTGCAATAGCAGCCATGTGTCTGCAAGATGAAGCTGCAGCCCGTCCTTTGATGAGTGATGTGATGACAGCCTTAAGTTTTCTTTCTATGGCCACAGAAGAGAATAGTATTCCTCGCACTCTTCCTGCTGCCATCTCATCTAAATTGCATTGCATCTCATCTAAGCTGCAATTCTTGGAGTGTGGCAATGAAGGGAAGCTGAAGGAACAAGACTGCTCTGTTCGTGATGCTGATTCGGATAGTGAATCAGACAGTGATAAGGGAAGTGTTTATTCGAGCCGAAGTGGCAGCGTGAATACTCATGAAGAAAGTGCTTTGACTCATGACCATAGTAGACGATCCACTGATGGAAGTGCTTCTTTCAGAGAAGAAAGCAGCAAGGGTTCTCATAAAGAAAGTACTTTTTTGAGTCACCAAGATAGTAAGAAATCGGCATTCTCATCAAGCCACAAAAGCAGCAGGAAATCACAGGAAAATGATCCTTATTCAAGCAGCAGTGATTCAGCTGATGAAAGTTCCTCAAGTCATAAGAGAAGCAGCAAGAAATTGCTTGTAGGAAGTAGTTACGAAAGTCAAAAGGGCAGCAAGAAATCAACTGATGGAAGTGTTTCATCGGGTCGCAAGAGTAGCAGGAAATCCAAGGAAGGAAGTGTTTCTTTAAGCCGGAAGAGCAGCAGGAAATCTCAGCATGGAAATTATAATACCAGCAGGGCCTTGCATGATGAAAGCAATTCTTCAGGCTCAAGCAGGAAGAGCCCGCAGCAGCAGTAATGGAGGATCACAGGATGAAAGCGAAGCGCACCATGAGAACATCCGTCCACAATCAGTAACCTTCACAAAGGCTAACACAACTGCTTTTCCTATATATATGTTGGCATAGGGAGAGTCAAATGGGTACATTTTGGTGTAGAGAGAAGCTATTTATGCCACCCACAAACTTAAAGTGACTTTGTCTTGTCTTTAATATTTCTATGTCTTTTAAGTTCCAAAACTTCTCAAGTTATTATCTCTTTATCTGATCTTATCTTTATATAATATAAAAAAGGTTAAAAATAATTATTGACTCAAAGAAGTTTAAAAAGTTATCTAATTAATAATTATATCTCCTTACAGAATTTATTAATTATTAATGGTAATTTTCAATGAAATAATTAATATTAGTAAAATGAATAGTTAAATTTTTTACAAACTTCTGATCAAGAGCTTTCCTCATTTTATTCTTAATCTTCGAACTTTGTACCAAATTCGATCTCGATCCTAAATTTTTAAAAATTTTTAATTGAATCTTCATTTGTCAAAATTTGTATAATTTTGTATAATTTGGGGTCACTTGAATGACGAGAAGCGCAAAAGATTTTCTCTTGAAGTCGAAATAAAGGGAGATGTGCCCAAAAGCACATGATTGCTTGCAAAATTTGCCTAAAGTGAACCGAAGCCCCATTTCACAAATGAAGATTGGGTCCCAAACCCAATTAAAATGAACCATAAAAAAGATATGTAAAGTTCCCTCTCTCTGTTTTATCTTCTTCAGCCTTTGCTTCTCCTCTCCACTCTTTCAATTTTTCCACACCACCAACCCTCCAACTCTCTTCTCAGGTTCTCTTCTACCTCTCCACTTAGCTTTTAATATTTATGCTTTCATTTTGTCTTCGGAAAAATTCATATATTTCTTTACCATGCACTTCATACTGCTTTTTCTTATGTTAGTTTTACATTTTTACATTTCTCATTTTTTTTATAGATATAGATGAAGATACGATGGTTTGCAGCCTTATTGTCTCTACGCAATTCAACTTCAATATGTGGTTTTCTTATAAAAGAAAATGCATCATTTCCCCGATTATTTTTGGACGTAAGAGAAAGGATTCTGAACCAACATGCCACACGATGTTTTTATGTTTATCAAAACAAAAGGTTATCTGTAGGATTCATGTGTTTGATGCAACTGAAGGTTCGGCCAAGTCCAGAAGTCTGAAGAAAGTATCCCTTCTTGGGCTAGAACCTATTCAGACAAGCCCCCTCCTTGGGCTCGAGATGAAGGGAAGGACAACACAAAATTAAGACGGCGCAACTTTTTCCTCTTCATGCTGCAGGTAGGTTCCATTTTTGAGTACGTCAACCAAAGGCCAGTTTTTGGAGTTTTAAACTCAGACGACATTTTCTATGCACCCTTGCTTGGTTTCTTTGCATTTACTGGCATCCCCACTTCTGTGAGTAAATTTTCTACTTTATTTTTCTCTTTTTTGATATTGTATAAAATACTGTACAACTGCATGAAATGTTAATATTTTTCGGGATATGAATATATGAATTATCATATTTATCTAATGTAATAAAGTCTTATTTGTGATTATCTTCTTCTCATACCAATAATTTGATTAATTTGGAAGAATGAAACTTTTTGACGCTACATAACTAGAAGAAAGTTTACACAATGAACTGAAACATGATGCATGCAATTCGGATACCTATGTCATATCGTAACCTAATAGTCCTTTTATTGATTTTGGCGACAAAAACAAACCCATTTTCAAAGTGATTAATGAAGTACTAGCGGAACATATAGCTTGAAATATTAACTCAATCTGACTTTGAATGTTCAGGCATTCTTTGGTTCAAATCTATTCAAGCTGCTAACAAGGAAGGTGAGAAACAAGATAGGACGGATCTGTAAAGTCAAATGACATAAGTTGCCATTGCCACTGTTATTGTTCATCATCTAGAATTATTCTCTCTGGAAATTGAGCACCTTTCGTTAATTATTTAAATCTCTGAGGTAAATAAAGTTTGCATTTGTTAACACAGAATGTCCAACGTTTTACTTCTGCTTGTAACTATGAACTGACAGATAAATACTAGTAGTTGACAGTCATATTGCCCAGTTGATCCCATCTGTTTCTCTTATGCAAAGAGAATGACATGAAAAAGTACCACTTTGCAAAATTGTTAGGAAAGTTGGTATTCGAATAATTTTCAGGTCTCAGCCTTTGATGTGTGAGGGAAAATGTTGCTGAAGTGGTAACTGAGGCTGCAGACGCAACCAAGTGGCTGCTTCAAGCTGATGTGGCTAGGAAGGGACAGCTCTGTTTCAAGAGTTCTAAAAGACTCCCGTGATTAGGTGATAGATGCCCTTGCAGGGAAGTAGATTCTCTTTTCTTTTTCGATTCTTAAGTTTGTTTGATTTCATATTCAAGATCACAATGTTAATCTAATCTAATCACTAATGTGATTTTATTAACAATTCTCATAATTCATTGATACTTTTGTGCTTTATTTATTTATTTATTTATTGCCTATACTTAGTTAGTCTACCTTTAATTATAAATCATTAAAAGTATAATAATGTGGTGATAATATTTTTATTTTATAATTTTATGAGCTCATAATATTTTTATTAGTATATTATTTCATTATTTGCATATATATATTAATAATATATATTAGTAAGTACAATAAAATACACTTTTAAAAAAATCAGATAAAATATAATATATTATTAATAATTTTCAAAAATTAAATATCAAGATTAATCACTGTAAGTTATGCAAATTTGTAATTGCAAATATATATATAAATATATGATTTGGTTTTTTAATGAAGAAATCCTAGTTACACTACATGAATTTTGATTTTTAGTGACGTTTTTTTTACCGTTTAATAGTATTTATTAACGCCACTATAAGGTTGCAGCATTTGTGAAAAAATGTCACGTAAAGTGCTACTTATACACGCGTCGCGATAAATAACGGTGTTTTAATAAAAATGCCTCGATATTAATGACGTTTGTATCAAAAGTGCCACCATTTTAGCAGCGTTTATATCTTTGAGACGTCACTACTTTAGAGGCATTTGAATATGAAAACTGCTCAATATTAACGGCGTTTATATCAGGAGCACTGCTATTTTAGCGACATTTATATCTTTGAGATGCTGTTACTTTAGAGGCATTTGAATCTAAAAATGGCTCAATATTAGCGACGTTCGTATCTTTTAGTCGCCGCTATTTTAGTTACATTTTTTTTGAGAAAAACGTTATTGCATTGACGGCGTTTGTAACAGAAAACATCGTTACTTTAGAGGCGTTTGAATCTGAAAATGCCTCAATATTTATGGCGTTTGTATCTTTTGGGTACCGCTAATTCAATTGCGTTGTTATGAGAAAAACACCGTTGCTTTAGTGGCATTTCTATAAAAAACGTCACCTAACTAGCTACGTTTGCTGAAAATAGCACCGATACTTATAGTGGCATTTTATGCTACAAACGCCACTAAATTATTCATTTAGTGGCATTGTCCAACGCAAACGTCGTAATTATGTAAAATAATATATTTTTTTAGTTTCTTATAATAAATTTTATTTTCAGTAAAGAGCTTAAATTCAAAAATTGAAATTAATATTAACTTCATTCACATTTAAATATATATCTAATTAATACAAAATTTAATAATTAGTATAATA
The DNA here is from genome assembly GCF_002303985.1 of Durio zibethinus. The sequence continues at coordinate 5,424,433 of NW_019168481.1, read as the reverse complement.
ACATTCAAATATGATAAATACATTAACCAAATAAAAAATTAAAATGTATGAAATTGATGACTACATACATTTTGCTGGCTGTTAATTGATGAAAAAATTTTTTCACCTTAGTCACTAGCATGCTCAATAACCTACTAAATAATACCGTATAATTTTTAACACTTCATTGTATGCTTATAGTAAATATTAAAAATTTTAATATTTACTAAATATAATACCTGAGTTGATGGAGCACCAAGATCATTTCTTGAAAATTGTTGCACAAAATTCATAAGATGATTGAATTGATCATTGAACTACTGAAATTTTGCACGTTTTACTTCCATTTTAGCATGTTCTTTTTCAATTTTGGCATGCTTCTGTCCTTTTTCTTATTTCATTTGCTGAAAACGTTGTTGCATAGTTTACAATTCCCCTTTCAATATTGAAATGTCTCGCGAAGACTAACTTGCTGATAATGTAAATTACAGAGAGTTATATCTATAGTAGGTAAATGCTGTTGGACCCGATCCAAGGCCTTAGACCTATCCATGCCTTTCTTTTCTAGCAACTTTTATGAATATGTTGAGAGAACCTTCAGATGCTACTTCAATCTCAACAACCATTTTCTCTTTCACTTTCTTCTATGAATTTGTCATATAGAACTATCAAGTTTAATGATTAATTAATTATATGTTAAAAATAGTTAATTTTTATTTTATGTTAAAATAGATGATACAAATTATCATAATTTTTTGTGTTTTGACATTCATGTAAGATTCATCTTTTTTTGTGTGTGTTACGCAAAAAAGTTTCACACGTCTAATTGTACCACCCATCTCATTCTCCTATACAAAAATATATGTTATTTGATAGGATACATATCAATCATAACTTATTTATGCATATCAATCCTGTCAATCAAGTATTAAAATTTCAAATAACTTTAATTTGCTTTATTTATATTTTGGCCTTGTAACAACACAATAGTCTTAAATATACGCAAAGAATAAAAGCATTTTGGGTTTTCACACATATTGATTATGAAAACCAAATTCAATTATTTTCTCCCAGTTTAATATGAAGGATTGAAGCCATTCAATATATTGAAAGGCATCCAAAATTTATTTGTATATTTACCTTTTATATGTAAAAATATTCCCAAACAGATATAACTGACAATTTTTCTCTCATATCAACCATAGAAATCAAGTTCAATCAATCAGACAAGCTTAATATCAAGTATTAAAGCTATCAAAAGTGTTAAAATACAACAATAACAACAACAAGATAATAAAGGCATAAAAATACGTAAACAATAACTTTTCATACATATTATTTGTGTAACTAAGTTTAAAACTTTCGATAAGTTTAATATCATGTATTGAAACAATCAAATCTATTAAAACATAACAATAAATGTTAATTTCCATATTTACCTTTTAACGGTAGAAAAAGTTCATTCATTGAAATAAGTTAATTATCATAAATTTATGATTTCTTTTTGCTTTCTTGCAAAACTTTTTGATAGACTTGTGTGACTATATTTCTGTTGCTTTCTGCTACCAATCCCAATCTGTTTTCTTTCCTGTCATAAAAAGAATTACGTATATGATAGAAATACAAATATTATCAACTGAAACCATCAAACACTTTCATCATTTAATTCTATTATACAAAGTTATAAACTAGTACCTCTTTTTTTTTTAGAACCAAAATCTAACCAGTTATTCATATTACCACCTAATCACATTACGCAGTAGATTTTACATCATTGCCTCTACAGTAGTATTTCGATCGAAATACTTATTCTTCAAACTATGCTTATAATCTTTCCATTTCTTTTCCAATAACTTAAGCACAAATGAAGTTGATATTTCAAGTACAAATCTTGACTGTAATAATACAAAAAAAAGTTTCAATAAGTAAACAAAATGTAAAATAAAAATTTTGAATATATCTAATTAATTATACTAATACCTCAATAAAGTTTAACGCATCGGCCTTAACTTCTTCTGAAATATTATGCCATGTTTCATAATGAATAGGTAATTTCATTCCATTACGGGCTAGCATGCCTAGAAATCTAGCCAATAGTTGAGCCTTTTCACTAATTGGTTGCCTATCAGAGTTTCAGACACTACAATACGCTCGTAGGAGGTAGTGCAAATAATTCCTTCAAAGTTGTCCGACCTGTGGTTCTCCATTGACCATTGTTATCAACTGCAACAAATATAAAATATATTTATAAAATTGCAATACTTTTATCATTATACTCGAATTATACAATTGGAGTATATCATACCTACATTCAAATTTAAAGCATAATCAATTGATGGGGTACTATCTAAACCTGGACCTCTCGTATTGTCAGATCTAATATCAGTTGAAGGGTTAAAAGTAATGGAGTTAGATCCTACATTACGTTCATTTACCTTCAAAAGATTCAGTCCATAGCCAATATCTACAGGTGTCGTAGACGGTTCTGAACCAATATCTCTGATATATTTTTCTTTCAACCTACTTCTCTGCATTGTAGCTTCCCTACATCATAAAAACGAATATAGAAAAAATGTTAGTTCAGAAGATATATAAAGACATAAACAATTTAAGAAATCAAAACCTACAATATATAAAGAACATTTTGATTTAATTAAATCAAAATATAATGTATGATTTAGAAGACAATAATTATACAATAGGGAATGTGACATTATTTACATACTATTACTTATTACATTATGTCTTAAACACTCGAATTATAGGTGCACGGAATCATGATTCGTAAATGTCTTTAGTAACATCTTCGTAGACTTACTGAGTGTAAGTACTGGAGATATTCTCATCTAAGTTTTGTTCAGCAAAAGAATAACATTCAGTTCCATATTCAACATCATCTTTGGTATCTAACCCCATATCAAATAAGTCTCTAGGTGTGTTTCACAGAATAACAAACTAACCTAATTCTTTCGGATCTTCAAAGTAAAATACTTGTTTAACTTGAGATGAAAATACATAAGGTTCATCGATGAGTTATTGTCCAGTGTGAATTAAATGAAAAAAATTCACAAGTATAAATTTGTACTGATCTTTCTTAAGACCTTTCATACTATTCACATCTGCCTAATCATACTAAAATAAGATAACTTTTCATTTGCCATAATAATCTAACTCAATGATGTCATTAATCATGCCATAATAGTCAACACTTTTCTGTAAAGAGTTTGTGTCATTAGCACTAGCATAGCTAGTAGTTGATAAAGTCACAACAACTCTTGAATTTTGTGTACTTCTAAATCTCTCACGAATTTTATGTGAAATCTAAATCCATTGATAATGAAACTTTTGTATTGTTTCATAATCCAGTTCAGACTGTATGAAAGACACTTCACCTCTTTACTAACAAGCCTTCCACTCCAAACCTATAAAAGTGGAATAAATATATATATGTTATTAATGTTATAATCACCATAAGCATTCTATGTAGATAAAAAATAATAGAAAGTATAGCATTACTTATAGTTGATCCTAACCATTCATGAAAGTTTTCAGTGAACAACTTATCAACCTCTCGAGGGTTTGATCGTCGATAACATGCAAGATCTCTCAAATTATTTCTATACTCACTATAAAGTATCATGATAAAATATTAACACTAAAAAAAATACAATAAATTATGTCTAATGTAATGAATAATTTCCTTGCTAAACAACTTACGTGCGAAACGATTCAATTGAGTCATGATGAATAAGAACATATCAATGTGCTTGTGCCCAAGATTTATCATCTGACTCCATCAATTCAGCTTTACCTATGGGTTATCCAAAACTTTAAAAAAAGATAATTGTAGGTCGAGTCTGTATGCTGTATACCAACATTTCTTGAAGGTCTATTAAATCTCATTTCAACATCTTTCAAATAACAAGAACATAATGTCATATACTCTTTTGCTAAATATCCTTAGCAATAAAACCTTTCGGATAACGTTTGTTGTGACAATAAGACTTTAACCTCCCCAAAAACCTATAGCATAAAACATTAGTCATATGTTATTTTAAGTAGATTGGCTTGATAATCAATAAAAATTTAATCAATCTATTAACAAATAATACCTTTCAATAGGATACATCCATCGATATTTGACCTTTATTTCATATGGAAGGTGGATAACCAAATATATTATAATAGTGAAGAAGTTTGGAGGCAATATCTTCTCTAAATGGCATAAAGTAATCACAGCTCGATCTTGAACTTTGTCAAGCTTTTCCACATTCATACATTTTTTACATAGATATTTAAATATATTACTCAATTCAATTACCATATAAGTCACTTGCTTTGACATTGATGAGCGTAAAGTAATTGGAAGTAAGTCTTGCATCAGAATATGATAATTATGTGACTTTAATAAAGAAAGTTTTTACTCATTCATATTCACACATCTTGATATATTTGATGTATAACCATCTGAAACTTTGACATTTATCAAAACCTTGTAAAATACATCTTTTTTGACTTTAAAAATCCTAAAACAAGCAATAGACAGTCAATATTTGCTATTAGAAAGCAACATTGGATGAAGTCTGCGCGAATCCCTATATCAACTAGGTCAAGTTAACTTTTTAAGTCATTCTTGGACATTTTATTCACATTGAAAATTATCCCGATAAAATTTTTGTAAACATTCTTTTCTATGTGCATCAAATCAAGGTTATGGAGTAATAAATTATATTCTTAATAAGATAACTCAAAAAATATACTTTTTTTTCACAACTCATACTCATTGGGGTCATCTACTTCATTGTCCTCTTTATCACTTTGAACATCAAGATCACCAACTTCTGTATGACTATCACCAACTTGCATAATATAAGGCCAGACACCTTCAAAGATGTCCCTCACTCTTTTTCTTGATGAAGTCATTTTTTCATATGTGAAATTAATATCTTTTAACTTTGATAAGAATTAGACCTACTAATGGGTCAAGACCATCTCCTCGACTCTTCAGTTCCATCAAAAAGATGTTTTTTAAATCTAAATCGATGATTATCATCTAACTATCGATGATGTCCTGTATAACAGAACTTCCTACCATTACGTAACCACGTCAAATATGTCTGTGCAGCACAACATAAATAAGTATAATGACTTTTTGTACTCCAACTAGATAAATTTGTATATGCAAAAAAATTATTGATAATCCATAACAAAACAGCATACATATTGAAATTTTTTACTTTTGATGCATCATAGGTTTCAACTCTTTCTCATAATTACTTTAACTCTTTAATAAAAGGTTGTAAGTAGATGTCTATATCATTACTCAAACTTTTTTCCTTAGAAATTATCATAGACAATATAAATGACTGTTACTTTATAGCAATCCATGATGACAAATTGTAAAGAATCAATACAACGACCAAGTACTATAAGAAGTACTCATCATTTAAAACGGGTTAAATTCATCAGATGTCAGTTTAAGCATAACATTTTGAGGATCAGATGTAAAGTCTGAAAACCTAGAATAAAATGACTTTCATGTCAAAGAATCTACAGGATGCCTTAATGATCCATCATCCGTTCACTTCTCATAATGTCACCTCATTAAATCTGTAGTTTGAAAGACATGTAGAGTTATTGAAGTCTTGGTGTTAATGAAAAATAGCGTAAAACCTTAATAGACTTCTTTTTGACACTTACCTCATCACTATTATCATTCAACCTTTCATCGAGGTTTTTGTTGACCCAACGAGAAATACCACACAAATGATAAGATTCTTGATTTTTTTATCCCCCTAATACAACATGCAATCATTAGGACAACTATGAATTTTTTTATATCTAAGACCTAAATATTTGATCATCTTCTTTGATTCCTTACAAGATTCAAATATTTTTGTAAGAGGAAACATTTCTTTCATAAACTGTCATAATAAAGTTATAGAGTTTTTCGTCCATCCACATAAGCATTTCAAGTGAAAAAAATGAACACAGAAAGAAAACTTCTAATGCTTCAATCCCTCAAAAAATTCTTCATTCATCTCTTCAAGCAACCTATAAAACTTATATGCTTTTCTTCTAGGTTATTGGTCACGTACACCTATCTCAAGTTCACTGAATTCATACATTTCAACATTGGACTGATTAAATCCTTCATTTTAGGGAGAAAAATTACGAAAATTTTTATTATGAAAGTTAAAAGTATCTCGCAACATGCCTTCAATATCATCTGTTATAAAGAGATCATGTTGAAGATAGAAAACCTTTGATGTTGAAGGAACTGTAGTGAAAGACCTTGAAGGTACAGACTCTCCATAAAAATACCAATTAACATATCTCGATAGAAATCTAATACAAATTAAATGCTTATAAATAACTTTACGCATTTGTCACTCGATATTAGCATATTTCACACATGGGTATAATATCATATTACCTTCACTTATATTCTCAAATGTAAAATTAAAAAAAAATTTCACTCTATCTCTGTACTCTTGACTTATTCTTGACTTTTGCATCTAACTCTTATTCAATTATTAGTTGCTACATTATCAGATCAAATGTATATAAAAAATTAATATGAAAACGAACATGTAAAATTGCATTGTTTACTATGTTTTAAACAAAAGATAATAACAAGACCACTACTTACATAAAATGAAAACTCTTTGTTGTGAAGTAATTTATCAGTTACTAGATATTATGATTGTTAAAACTCTACTGCTAACGTAGACAGTACCCAAGAGTATTTGTACTTGGGGTTGACATAAGGTGAAATAAGGTGGGTTTTGTAAAAATTTTTTTCACCAAAAAGAAAATCGCGAATTGCAAAAATTGAAGGAATAGTCGAATGAAGTAAAAGCTAAAGTCAATAGGCTATGAATAATCGAAATAAGTTCTAAAAAATAATGCTCGAATACTAAAAGTGAAAGGAAAGGGAAATTAAATTGTACTTGGTCTGAAAAAGAAATAGTATAATAATTAAGATAAAGCTTGAAGTTGATGATTAGATGCGTTAAGTTTGAGAAGATTTTTATTAGACAGGATTATGGAAGGCATTTACTAATAAAAAATGCCAACAATAATTCTCTCATACATATTTTTTTAATATACTATAAACGCCTTGAATATATCGCCACACAAATTCTAACACTGTTATTGAAGGCATATATCCAACAAAGACGCCTTTAGTAATTTATCTCATAATTTGTAGTTAATTACTGAAGACGGTTGCAGAAAATAATGCCTTTAATAATTTTTTTAAAAAAAATTTTCGAATTATTAAAGGCATCTTTTATTATGACATGCCTTCAATATACCACAATGGTAATGAAGGCGTTTATTAGAAAATGCGCCTTCAATATACTTTTAAACTTAGTATTCCATTAGTGAAGGCATTTGTTAATAACAAACGCCTTTAAAATTTTTTCACTAAATATTTTACGAATTATTAAAGGCATTTTTACTATCAAATACCTTTTATATACTGTCACATAAATTCTAACACTGTTATTAAAGGCGTACATCTAAAAAAGATGCTTTAATAATTCATATCACGGTTTGTTGATAATAATTGAAGGCGATTGAAAAAAATAATGCCTTCAATAATTTCTCTTAAAAATTTTTTACGGATTATTAAAGGTGTCTTTTGTTATAAATCACCTTCAATATACCACGATGGTAGCGAAAGGCATTTATTAGAAAAAACACCTTCAATATACCTTTAAACTTAGTAATCCATTAGTAAAGGCATTTGTTAATAACAGACGCCTTCAAAATTTTTTCATTAAATATTTTAAGAATTATTAAAGGTATTTTCTATTGTCAAATGCCTTCCATATACCGTCACACAAATTTTAACACTATTATTGAAGGCGTACATCTAAGAAAGATGCCTTTAATAATTTCTATCACAGTTTGTAGATAATAACTGAAGACGGTTGCAGAAAACAACGCTTTTAATAATTTTTCTTAAAAAAATTTCACGGATTATTACAGGCGTCTTTTATTATAAATCACCTTTAATATACCACAATCGTAATGGAAGGCATTTATTAGAAAAGACGTATTTAATATACCTTTAAACTTAGTAATCCATTAGTGAAGGCATTTATTAACAACAGACGCTTTTAAAATTTTCTCATTAAATATTTTGAGAATTATTAAATGCGTTTTCTATTTTAAAATGCTTTTTATATACTGTCACACAAATTCTAACACTATTATTGAAGGAGTACATCCAAGAAAGACGCCTTTAATAATTTTTATCATAGTTTGTAGATAATAAATGAATGTGGTTGTAAAAAACAACGCCTTCAATAATTTTCTTCAAAAAATTTTCATGGATTATTAAAGGCGTCTTTAATTATAAACCACCTTTAATAAATTATTATAAGCTTTGGAAATCCATAATTATTGAGGGTAATTTTTTATTGAAAACACCTTTTATAATTTTTGAAAATTATAAAAGATATTTTTTTTTTATAAAAAATGCTTTTAATAAGTTGGTTGGACAATTTTAAAGGTTTATAATTAAAAGCATCTTTTTTGTAAAAAATACCTTCAATAATCTCTAATAAAATTTTTAGGTGATTATTGAAGGCGTTGTTCCATGGAAATGCCTTTAATAATTAATTTTATATTCATTTCTCTACCTTAAATATGAGAATTTGTAGAGGTCTAGTACACAGAATGACTAAAAGCTGCTTTATTCAACTAAACAAACCAAACCCTTAAACACTTTTCTAGCAGACCATTGCTTTCCTTCTCCCATTTCTCACCATCGACCTTCCATAAATCAGCGTTGTGAACCTCTATTTTAACTGGTAAGTTTTTTTTTTTTAGTTTACTATATTATTTACGCCTTTAATAGTCAAATTTTTGTTTTTTAAGTTCCTTAATATTGACATATGCGTTTATATATTTTCATTAACATCACCGTCAGCATAGTCATCCAAAATTCTATTCATACTACAAGTATGCTGTTTTTATGTAGTATGCATTAAATATTATGGTTTACTAAACCTTGTTGACTGATATTGCATTACCGAATGGTATTGTATGATATTGAGGGTCTGAATAATATTTCATGCTGAATGATTTGCTGAACCTTATTGTCTGATATTATTTTATTGAATAGGTTTGAATAGGGATTGAATGGTGTTTTTGAATGGTTTGCTGAAGGGTGTGCATGAGCATATTGGTGAATAGTGTGCTAAATGTTATTTCTGTATATAATATAGTATTGGTTGTATTAAATTAAGTACAATGATTAATTTAGAAGGTCATATTATGTAATTCGTAGAATTATGATCAATATTACAGGTAACATAGACTCTAAATAACATTATTCTCCTTCTAATGAACATGCAGAAGAAAGAAGTGTAGGTAAAAAAAGAAAGAAAAAGGGCCCAAATAAACGAATCAAAGTGATTGACACAAAAATTCATGTTGACTTCAATCATAGTGGGTAACCTGTGTCGAAAGAAGCTGCCAAGATGGCTACTCATATTAGAGCCATCGTACATCAGAAGATTTTAATTACGTACACCAATTGATAACGAGTTCCTGATGATCTAAAAGATGAGATATGATAGTCTGTTGTGGTATGTTTATTCAACTATTTCGTAAAATTTATTATATGATCATTTAATTGAAATTCAATGTGTTGATACTATTTGTGTTAACTTATTTAGGAACGGTTCAATGTCTCAATTGAGTGTAAAAAGATTATGTTACAATCTGCTAGAAAAGCTTTCAGAGACTTTAAAATTAGATTGATAACCCAATATATTTTACTGCTGGCTGGTGAAGGTGATGTTTTGGCTGTTCCACTACGACATATGCAAATGTCATCAGTGTTGAAGATTGGACAAATTTTGTTCAACATCAACTTTCAGAAGATTTCTCGGTACGCAAACTCATTACTAAATCAGTCCAAGTTTATATGTCTTTATGTAATATAGCTTTTGATCTTTATATGTGATTGACATAATTTTTTAACTTTGTAAAAAATCAAAAAATAACATCGGGATATTCGAGGCAAACAGCATTATCACCATCGGATAGTAAAAAAAAGATATGCAATTATGAAGTATGAGCTTGTATGTATTCACACATTTGTTTTATACTCATTAATGAATATTTATGAACATTCATTTCATACATTTTGATTCTTTTTTTATGGTAATTTAATAGGAATCGGTGAGCTCAAACACAAAAGTTTTCAGATGAGATGTCTGAAAACAAGGACATCTACGAAAAGATAGATCCTTCACAAATGAAGCAACCAAGAAAATGACAAAAAAGATTGTATGTATAACTACTTTTTTGATATAATGTATGATTGGCATTGTGGTTGTATGCATTAGTGTATACTAGCTTGTGTTGATTTATTTTAACAACTATTATTATTGTCTTTTAGGATGATTATGCTATCAAAGTAAAATCTGATGAACTGGCAACCCAATATGGTGAATATCCTTTGTCTTTAGCATTAGGCACTAAAGAAAGGTCTAGTCGAGTTTGTGGGGTTGATAAATTTGTCTTGCCATCAATGTATTTTGGTAAACAACCAAAAACCCTCACAAATGAGAAATACACAATATGAAACAATAATTCAACAACAACAACAATAAATTAATGACCAGGAGCAATGTCTCAATGACCAACAGCAAAGACTCATTGCTTTGGAGTCCATGTTGACAGTAATGCAACAGGTTATGCCAGTACCCCAGCCTAATAGCATCATCTCCATACAAGTAGCTTCTGTTGCAAGTAAGAAAGCCATCACATCATCCGCTACCACCAAGAAGTATGATATTGTTTATAATTTAAATATTAATTAATTTATTATATTGATTGATTTAGTTTTAATACTTATATTTCATTAAATATTGTAAGAGGGGGTACAGACTCAAAGTCTAACCCTTGCCCAGGCTTCCATGGATGAGTTAACAAAGTATTCGCTGGAAAATTGTATCGATGGAAACTTCATATCCATTGACTCTGAGGAAGACTTATTTGATAAACAATCATTTTCTTTAATTGGTGTAGATGAGGTGAAATAATTTTATGAAATGGATGAATTATTAGCTGTTAAAATTGTTACTTATATAAGATTAGCTTATAAATACAAATATGCACATTCAATATGTAGTAAGTTAGTATTATGGTGTAATACTAACTAGCAATGTTGATTTTTTCGTGTAGCTTCTTGTATAGAAAGCTGAAAGGGAGACAGTTGATGAACAAATTTAGATTCATTGATCCCAACTTTATTAGTGAGCAGAGTGGCACAGTCGTGTATCATGCTAATCATGTGATCCTATGCATGAAAAACCGATTGATTATTATTCACTCTCATATAATGCACAGTAAGCTATATTCCAATCTTACTTACTCTAATTTGTTCTATTCTATGATCTGATGCATATTTTGAGTATACATTGTTATTATTTTACAGTCGTCATTAGGTGCTTATTGTGATTGATATTAAATCCTTAACGCCATACTTTTTTAATTCAATTAATCCAATGACGATGTCTAATCCCGATATTCAAACTTTTATAAAGAGGTATTACAATACTTTATTATATTATATATGTTCTATTTCTTCATAAGAAATTTTATTTATGTTCCCACTAATTTTTTTCTTTTCAATTTAGGGTAATATCTGCATTCAATAAGAAGATAAAAAAATTGAAATAAGTGTCATTACCGGTAAATATCAAATTTATTCTTTTAATGCTGAGTTTGTGTAGATAAATATTTTTTAAACTGACTCAATTTAATTTTTAGGTACCTTGTCAATCCGGTAATACTGAATGTGGATATTATGTCATTTATTTTATATGAGAGATAGTGTTACATGATTTTATGACCACACCATTCAGGGTTAGTATAAATTTCATAAACTCGTTATGTATTCAAAAAATAAAATGGTACATTATGTTCTCATTTCTTAACATTTACTTATGATTTTTTTTTAGTAGAAGAGTAAAAAAAGCTTCACAGAAGAGGAGCTGGATGAAGTCCATAAAGAATAGTGTGATTATGTATTATCATTTATCAATGTTGATAAACCTTCAGGTTAGACATTGTTGGTTGAATGTAAATATATATCGAACAAATTGTTATAATATTTTTAACATGCCATGTTGAATGAAAACTTTAAGTTTGTACATTGGGGGTATTGGTTTACTATTATTGCTATACTTAATATGAATACACTATGTGTACTTATTAAATTACTGAGTACGATTATTTTAGAAAAATATATTAATATAACAACGTTATCAGTTTTAATTTCAAATGTGTGGTCAATTTTTTGAAAAACAATAATATTCATTATGCAAATTTCAATTTCATAGTATCAGATATATAAACCAACTATTTTCTGGGCATAAATATACAACTAACAGCAAATATTTTTTTAGGCATAAACCTACAACTGACTTCACATATAAAATATCAATTATGTTTTTTTGATGCAATTAATGAAGGCGTTTTTAGTAAGAACATGCCTTCAATCACCCATAATAGAAAACATTGAAGGTATTTTTTACCAAAATTACCTTCAATAATCCCCCAAAAAAATTATTATCTAGAATATTAAAGGCATTTTGGGCAAAAAATGCCTTCAATAATACCAACTAAAATTTAATCGAATGGATTATGAAAGATGTTTTCCTATAGGTAACGCCTTCAATAATCCCAACAAAATGTTTATGAAAGCATTTTTTGATATAGCCACCTTTAATAATCCGACAATTAAAATTTATCGTTAGGAATATTAAAGGCATTTGGAGCCTAAAACACCTTCAACCATCCTATCCAAGTTTTGTCTATGGAATATTGAAAGTGTTTCTTATAAAACCGTCTTTAAAAATCCAAAAAAAAAATTATTGATTAGATTATAAAAGGCGAGTTCGACCAAAAACGTCTTTAAGAATCGAGTTCATATTTTTGCTATCAATTATTAAAGGCGTCTTTCTATGAAAAATGCCTTCAATATTCTATGAAAATTTTTTAAAACCAATTGATGAAGGTTTTTTTGCCAAGAAAACTCTTAGACTAATCAATAACAAATAATCTGTGCTTAAACAAAAAAAAAACTAAATTAAGGACTGATCGAACCAATAATCTTATGGTAAACATCTGTACGATCCAAACAATTTGATAACCTTAATATTGAAGGAATTTTTACAGAAAATAAAAAAAATTTAATAAGCTTGGAAAATTTTTAGTCTAAATATTAAAGGCATTTCTTCTAGACAATGCCTTCATTAATCTAATACAATTTTTTATGACATGATTATTGAAGTCGTTGTCTATCAAAAATACGTCTTAACTATTCATCGAAACTTTTAATAAAATATATTCAAGGTGTTTTAGTTGAGAAACGCCTTTAATATCAAGTATTGGGTGGCGTTTATAAGTAACAACGTCACTATTTGAATATTTAGTGGCATTTGGATAATAAACGCTTGAAGTTTTATAAAAACACAGAAGCTAGCGACGTTTGTAAGTGAAAGACCACTACAAAACTGTCACTAAAATGCCATTTTGCTGTAGTGCTAGTTCCATAACCAACCTTAACCAATATTTCCCCATAAAGATAGAGATTCCATGAATACTTGCTTATTTTGATAAATAGAAAAATCGAAGCGAATTTAATTTGGTGTTTTCAAAATTTAATCAAAATCATTTGAAATATTATTCAATTATACCTAATTTACTGAAAAATATTAATGTTAATTAATATTTAGTGACCATGGTTAATTTATTTTTAAAGAAATAAATTTACAATTAATGCATTATTTTTTATTAAATTTAATAAAATAATGCATTAAATTAATCTTTTTTAAATAATATATTAATTAACTTTAAATGGTGTTTATAGGAGCTAAATGCTAAATTAAGAATTTAACATTTGCGTGATTTTAAATTAAAAATCTCAACTTTAATTTAGTTCAATATAAGATGTAATGTTTTTGAATACATTCAAATAAAGCCTTTTGTTATGGCTGTGATTTACATGAGTAAATCACTGTTTTGCAATATAATGAACAATAAAAGTAACCCAAAGATTTTACCTTCTCCAGCTTCTCTTTTTAAGCAAACTTTGCCTTTTTCATGTTCTTTTTAATTAAAAAACAAACATTCAGAAAATTAGCCTTTTCCTTCATTGCTCTTGTTACAAATAACCATCGTCGATCTTTGTCTTTCATCAGCAGCATAGCTTCTTGGTGACTAAATTCGAATTTTTAATTCAACTCCTCTTCTATGTTTTTCTCTTTCTAAATCCTCAAATTAGAACCCAACTACAACTTAGAAAATGAAAAGTTCAAGAATCACAAAATCTCACCACCAGAATTTGATGCCCGTTTATTATGCTGTTGATCGATCAACACTTCCTTCCTTTTCTAACTCTGTTTTAAAATCCAAAAATTAACAAAAAAAATCAAACCCAAAAAACCCCTTAATGAGAAATTCTACAAAAGAATCAAACCTAGAAAAACCCTTATTGATGAATTTTAGAATCTTGCTATTGTTATTGCTTCTGTGTATTGGAACTCTTTTGTTGGATCAATTACCCCTTTGAGGCTACTTACTAATAGCTAATCTTGCTGATGAATTCACTTTATTGATTGTCTAATAAAAAAATTTTTCTTAGCCTAAAAAATTTCTTAAAACAATTGATTTACTATGTATTTTTTTTGCTCCTTCAAAAATTAAAAAATTTTGCCTAATTTTTTTTGCTTTTCATCGACTTTTAATCATGAATTGTTACTATCTAACCTCTCTCACTTGTTTGTTCAAAATTAATTATTGTGTTTAATTTTACTTCCTGCGTCCTTATTCATTATCAATTGTTATTGTGCTCAATTTTTATGTTTTTTTATTAGAATTAATGGCTTTAATGAAAAATATTAACGAAAAGTATACTTAATGATGCGTGTAAGTTATAATTATAACTTAGGCCTTAGTTGATCAAATTCGAAAATATTATATGAGTTATGACATTTTTCATATATATTTAAAGGCAAATGATGTGTAATTAAAACATAATTAAAACCAATTAACTTACCATTAATGGAGTTTAATTGAAGCGGTCACTCGTACAAAGCACGTTCAGCGTCTTAGTTTTTCCCAATAATAAATCATAAAGAAAAGTGAGAAAAGTGACAGCCGTCTTGATTTTGTAGAGATCCAAAGTGCTGAGTTTGTGCGACTACATGTAGACTAGTGAAAAGACCACGTTGATGAGTCACCGTCGCACATATAATATATGCAACTTTAGTTATAAATGAGTTTTCTTTTATTCTTTTTGCACTGAATGTGAAATCAAAGTTTGGGATTGGAGCAGGAGTTAGACAAAAATATTTTGTCCTTTTTGACTAGTAGGTACTAGTAATAGTTTTTGACAATAATTTAAAACTATTTGAAAAAGTTGCAAGTAATTTTTTTTATAAAATAAAATATAAAAAATAATACATAATAATAAAAAAAGTAACAATAATTTATTTTTTATATTCTTTTCATCTCATTTTCTGTGTTATTTTTTTGATATGTCAAAATTATATTGAAAATTTTATTTTTTATATTCTAAAGTTATGTTTTATAAAGTTTTTTATTTTTTATATTAAAAATTAAGAAATTTTAATTTTATAAAAAATTAATTTTTAATATTAAATACATTAAAATTAATTTTTTAAAAATTTCATAAAAATTAATAACATAAAAAAGTTTGAGACTGAGAGAGTAAAAACTATCTATTAAAAAAGAAAAATTATTTGTTTAATTAAAGTAAAATTTTTAACTTCATATACAAATAGCATAATGAAACATATTCTTTCAAAAATATTAAAAATATAAAAAATAATTAAAAAATACGCACATATATATATATATAATTTTTACTATTTATAAAATTAAAAATTACCATATACGAAAATCGAGAACATTAAAATATCAATATTATATTTTGAAAAAGTAAATAAAAATAGTATCTTTAGGTGTGGCCAACTCCAACAGTGGAAGGATATCGTGAATCTGGTCCTTCCAGAGGCAAACCTTCTTTTTAGGGATACCCCCGAAAGACTTAACCGCTAAGATTTCCTCATTCACTTCCCTATATGTATGTGTCCGTCTTATCGCTTCACTCACTTGACCAAATCCATTTTTGCTTTTCTTTTCTTTTGGTTTGGTTTTGGTTTTGATTTTTTTTTTTTTTTCGCAATCTTGACTGAATAACGTTAACTCCGAGGTTTCTGAAATGGAAGGAGGAATAGGAGGAAAGGAAGGGACCACGTGTGGCACTTTCGACCTTAATGCTCTCCCACAAGATTTCATCGCCGTCGTCCTTTCCTTTACCTCCCCTCGTGATGCCTGTAGATTGTCGCTTGTTTCAACTACCTTCAAATCGGCTGCCGATTCAGACACCGTTTGGGAAAGCTTCTTGCCGTCCGAATACCAGGCTTTCTCATCTCTCTCTTTCTCGTCCAAGAAAGAGCTTTATCTTAGCCTTTGTGAAAATCCTGTCCTCGTTGATGGTGGCCGAAAGGTAATTCCACCCACTCTTCTTAATTTTTACGCTGCCATAATTTTCTTAAAAAAATTCTGATGAAAATTTCCATTGCATTCTCGTGTAATTTAGATGCTTTTATTTGGAATTTGAATTTTTGGATGCTTCATTTTCTGAATCCAAAATCATTGCTATAAACAAATTGTATGAAACATTTAATTTAATGTAAACTCACATGCTTTGTTATCGAAGAACATTACTATTTTAAATTTTCAAAAATATTATTTGCCTTTAATCCGAGTATGTTTCTTTTTCCTAATCTAACAGCAAAAGCAAGTAATTTTGTCGGTTGTTGCTTTTATTCCTTATTTTTATTTTCATTTTGGGGGTCAAAAAAGTGTCTTTGGGCTTAAAAAAATCTAATAATTAAAATAGTAATCGTGAACATAAAACTCTACCATGCTTGCCGAATCTTGTTCTTTGCGATTTCTTTTTGTTTTTAATTGCTTGGGTCACATCTATCCGACAAACTCCTCGTCTTTAACCGAACGGTATCAATTAATAAAAATGATAAACATTTCGTTCTTGAATAGGGATTTTGCAAAGTTTTTTTCCTTTCATGCATTGCTTTTTTTGTAGATATGTAACTTGGTTTTTAACTATGTTAATCTTGATGAAACAGAGTTTTTCATTGGATAGAGGGAGTGGCAAGAAATGTTACATGTTGTCTGCCAGGGACCTTTATATTGTGTGGAGTGACACTCCAACTTACTGGAGATGGGTTTCTATACCTGAGTCCAGGTCTCTCTCTCTCCTCTCCGCCCTGTTGGATTCTCTCCGTTATTTCTTTTACTAGTACTTGGGGATACATTCATCATTTCCAAAAAGGAATTGTGTATCCTAGGCATATAATATAAATGGTTATTATAGATTTGTTGGATTGAATATGATGACAGTTCTGCTTCTCACCCCCAATCACCTCCCGTTTTCAGGACTTATTTGATGCTTGTTGTTAACACATAAACATTTCATATTAAAACAGGTTTGAAGAGGTAGCAGAGCTTATTAGTGTTTGTTGGGTTGAAATCCGAGGGAAGATTAGTATCTCCATGCTATCACCCATGACACACTACAAGGCTTACCTTGTGTTCAAGGCAGCGACTGGAGCTTATGGGTTTGAATTCCAACCTGTGGAGGTTAGTGTTGGACTTGTTGGCACTGAAGGTAGGAAGAGAACTGTCTATTTGGATTCAGAAAGAGGCGGGAGACAGCGTCGGCGGATTGCCCCCTGGCGAATTGGGTTACAAGCATCTGCACCCAGTGGGGTAAGTGATGATCAGTTCCCTAAGGTAAGAGTAGATGGGTGGCTGGAGATTGAGCTGGGTGAGTTCTTCAACGAGGGATGTGTCGATGGGGAATTGGAAATGAGTGTTTTGGAGGTAAAGGGTGGTCACTGGAAGGGCGGTCTCGTTATCCAGGGTATTGAGATGAGGCCTAATTAATCTATGTGTCTCGGACTCGTGAGTTACGGGTATGTTCAACCCTTTTTTTTTTTTTTCTAAATTGTTCGTATATTTGTTTGGAAGGTCAAAAAGTCGTATCATTGTTCATCTGATTTCGTCAGATGCGATACCACTGGGAAAATGAAGAGTGGAAAGAACATTAGAATCCGATGCTGCCTCTCGCGTGGTGATGCATTTGCTCCCGAGCATCTCCAATTGTATAATTCCGACGACATTATCTTCTAGCATTTTTAATGCTCCTGTTACGCACTGTAGTAACTAAATAATTTACCTTTTCGGAAAATGTACGCTCAAACGTTTTTTTTTGGTTTACGATGATTTTTTTTTTAGCCGTTATCATGATGATATTATTTTGTATGGCGATTCCCATGTGAACAAATATTAAAAAGTGTTTTTAATCTTTGCAGCCTCATAACTAGGGTTGGTAAATATAATCGAACACGGTGAGATCCGGTCAGCTTTTATAAAATTGATTTTTTTTAATTAAGTTTTGGTTGGATTGATTTTTTTTTTTTTTAAGTTGAGGTTGGATCTTGATCTTATTTAGTATATATAAAAAATATTTTTATTATTTATTTAATTATATATGTATTATATTAATAATATTATTATATAATATTTTAATTTATGATATTAATTTAATAAAACTATTATATTTATATATAAATATAATTAAAATATAATTTATATTAAAATTTTTTATAATATTATATTTAAATTTAAATTATTAAATTTATTTCATATTAATTACGAATTCAAATTTATGCATGTTAAATTCAGAAGAATATATAAAATAATATTTTAATATTAAATCAAATTAAATATTTATTTTATAAAATCAAATCAAAATCAAAATAAAAAAATTATTTTCAACTCAATCCGTCGCCATCACCACTAAAATGATCGAATTTCATGAAGTTTTCCCAGTCGATGATCTCTATAATAATACTATTGTCATCAAACATCGTCATCACAACAAAAGAACTCGTAACATCCCATGATGTGATAATGACGTGTGTATGAGGGGCTTCTTTGTTACGTTTATTTAATTGCTTCTTTACTAGTAATTCTTTATTTATGATTAAAAAGAAAAGGCTGAAAAGAAAATTTTGGCCGCATATATAATAAGAAGAATTAAAATGAAAGTTCTCTATTATGGTTATAAAAAAAATTAACATATTATGAAACTATTATTATGTAATGAATTAATGTTACGAATGATTTTTAAATTATAGTAAAATGTTTAATATGATTTTTTTTTCATTTTTGGAAGAAAGTAAATTCTTTTAACTTTTGGTTAAAATAATAGAAAAACCCTTAAGCCATTTTAAAAGATTTAAATAAACCTTAATCCTTTCATTGCATCTAAATATGCAATTACAGTTTATTTTTCATTATAAAAACTGTTGTATGGAATCCTTTTATTACATCTAAATAGCTCTTCCAGTTTTATTTGTTTTGTTATAAAAGCCGTTATTTGGATGGAAGTAGTGAGTTGACTCACTTGAATAAAATTTCCTTTCACTGTAATGACGATCTGATGTTTACTGAACACATAGACGATGACATGGATTTTTTTACTGCGTGATGTTAATAAAGGATGGAAAATGATTTTTTTTTCATCCATTCTCGTCCGTCTTAGTTCATCTCTGTCAGATAATAATCCTCCATCTCCAACCACATAATCAGAGAGCCCTCCTCCATCTTCAACTCCTTAATATCTCCTTTTTCCTTGATAACGTCCTCTGATTACTGGTTGGATTGTTATATGAGCACTAGATTTTATCATCCCAGACGAAATCCATGCCCACATATTGATTTGAAGCGTGGGCGTGGCCAAACCTCTTCCCCTCTTCCATTATGTAGAAAACCCATTTTCCGACCCTGTTTCCTTCCCTTATTTCTCTTCAAAGCTTTATCCAATGGAGTTGTTGGAGGAAAAATGGCGTATAACCTAGTAGATTGGCAACAGAAATCTGCACAGTGATCCTTGATCTCGAGTGCAAAACAAAGGATCGTCAAATGGGCTCGACGGTGCTTTCGCTGTAGCCTTAATGGATGAAACAGGTGGCTAACAACTCACTAGTGTTGGGTTTGATTTCAAACGGGATGCTTTCTCCATGGTTTTGAAGCATAATTCCCGTTTGGATTTGTTCTCCCTCATTTCCATTTGGTCCAGTAGAGATTGGAGTGTTAATTGGGTTGATTATGATTGTGCTTATAATATGGTTTAATTTTCTGGTTTATGGTTGATTCTTTGTTGAGGGATCTGATATTCTAATTACTAGCTTGCATGTCTAAAAGGTTTAATTTTTTTGATTTATGAGATTTAAGTTGGTTTAATTGGTTTAATTTGATCATGCATAGTGAAAAATAGAAATGTAGAGCTTTCATTCGGATATTAATAGGTTATTTTGTTCCATTATTACATTAACAAGTTGTTTGATTGCTAAGAAAATGTAAAAATAAATTTTTAAAACAATGAGAACTCCGGTAAAATTTTAATTTTTTTTTGTTAAAAATTAAATAAAATTTTTAGAATGAGTCTTTTTTTTTCTAAGTTTTAAGTTTTGCTTTTTTTTTTTTTAATTTCAAGAAGAAAAAAGTTTTTATTCTATTTTTCCCTTTATATCATGCATCCCATTTGTCATTTTCATTGAATCAAGCAGCCACATTAGCTGCAATTTCATGTCATCTTTCCACAAGCCAAATAAATATCAACATGTCAAAGAGTTAACATACATCCAGCCCGCATGATGGATTCAATCCAAATAAGGGTTTCTACAATGGAAAATAAAACTTTGTACTTATTTAGATATATATAATAAACGAATAAAAGCTTATTTAGATTTTTCAAAATAGTTCAAAGGCGTTTTTATTATTTAACTTTAATTTTTTTTTTCATTGATTTTGATTTCTGGCTTCCTTCAGGAATCAGAAGAAAGAAATAAGAGAGAAAAAAAAAGTTAAGAAATTCAGCAGCAAAGCATCAAAATAATGGATTTAAGATTTATTTAAATAGAATATGAGAAAGATTTTAATGAGATTAAAATTATTATTGATGATAAAATGTATAAAATTATTATTTCACGTCAATATATTTTTTATTTAAAAAATTTATACTATTAAAAAATTAATCGTTTATTTTATATTACATGTAATAATTAAATAATAAATATTTATTTCTTGTGTTCGTTGAATTATCTTCCATCTTTCTCTATCAATCATATCTTTACAACTTTCAAAACCCTGAAAAGTGTGATCGGTAAAGTTACTTTGCATGCATAATCAATCATGCACACAACTCCTTTTCATGTTGTTGTTACTTTGAGTTTCATTTTCTATCATAAATGCATTAAGGTGAGTCATTTTTCAATATGTTCTTCTATCTGCTTAAACCATTATCTTTTTTTAAAAAAAAAAAAAAAATTGAAGATAGATAAATTATTCAAATTTTCAAGTCAAAGTAAAATGTATCATGTTTGACAGTTTATGACAAATGATTACAAGTCGTGCATTTGAGATAACTCCAATAAGTGATCATCGATAAGACTCGAATCAAAAACTTTTTCGTTAAAGAGAACGAATCTAATCAATTAAACCAACCATTTGTTAGTAAACTTAATCCATTATCACGCTCAGCTATATTGCTACTTCTTCTTACTTCAATCTCTCTTTCTACTATAAGTAAAATTTAATCATTTATTTCAAAAGAAAAAAAACTAAAATAATAAAAAAATCTTAACTCTATTATTTTGTTTAAATAAGTTTTTATATTTTTATTGCACTTAAATAAATATTTTATTTCTAATTTATATCCAAATAAATCTTTAATCTTTATTTTATATCTAAACAAGTGTTAATATTTAATTTATACCTAAATAAATTCTTAATATAAATTAATTTTTTATTTAAAGTAAGGATTTATATGGATACAAATGAAACGATGAAAACTTATTTGGATAATATAAAAATATGAAATTTTATTTAAATAAAGTTGAATAGTTTAAGAGCATTTTTAATAATTTAGCAAAAAAAAAAAAGAAAAAACAGGAACACTCCATGGATTTTTAAGATAATTTTTTAAAATTAGTTAATATATTATTATTAATAATAATTTCTATTAAATGTAATAATTAATAATTTTATTAATGATTTTTAATATCTTTGATGAAGGTATTATTTTATATAATAATTTAATAATATTTTTAGGACACATATTAGCAAAATTCATTTTTTATTATGTATATTTAGCTCAAAATAATGTAAGGACATATCTTAAAAAATAAAACTAAACCATCAAAGTTTTTGTATTTCTTTTCATATGTATTTCATTTTCAATCCAAACGTGGGGTAAAGATGCAAATGCTTCTCAATTCTGAAGCTGAACCGTACCTTGGGCTTGGGGCGGGTGGGTTTGCTTTGATATTTTCGGTTGGGCTGATTGTGAATTGGGACCAAAGTTGGGTTGGCACTTGCTATCAGGCTTATGCATAAAATAAAACAGCTATTTTTTTTTATATAATTTCTTTAGCAAAAAATTGCTATACTAAAATTTTTTAATTATATAGCTAAGATGATTAAAAAATAAATTTTGGTTATTTTTGAATGATATTTTCGTTAATTCGAAGGCAAAAAAGCCTTTAGACACAAAAAGAAATATATATTTGAAAATATTAAAGAAAGTAATTTTTATAATTTTTTTTGAAAATAACAAAATATATGATTCTATTTTATATAAAGTGGTTATATGATGATTGGATATTATATTTTAATTAATTATAATTTGAGTGGTAATATTTCCACACAATTTTGTATTTTTAGCATTCTGAAATTTGCTTGAAAAAAGCCAAATTAAAGCTTTCATTATTACTAATTATGAGGAAATTTTCAAAGAAAAAAAAAACTACTTGTCCATCTTTCACACATTTCAACAAATAATTCTAAAAGAATATATGAATAAATAATTTAAACAAAAATATTATCACGTTATATTTGTGTAATCGAAGGAAGATAGATTAAATAATTTAAAATTTGGTACGAAAATATCATATTGTGAGATAAAATAGATCATGAACATGATACAATATAAAATTTTAATAATAATTATATATAAATTAATTAAAATTAAAAAATTAATTTATATTAACACGAATTATAATATATAATTTTTATATAAAATATTATATTAATATATAAATTTTAATATTTTATATGATATAAATATATAAATATCATGTCTAAATGAATATAATGAATATTCATCCTTAATTTCATATGCTTATGATAAGACAAATTTCAATTAAAAAAAAAGGTTATTTTTTTTACTTTTAAAATATAAAAAAGACCGTTCAAAAAACATAGACGGGTAAAAAAAAGTTATTTTCTCTCTCATAAACGCCAATTATTATCGAGGAGAGAGGAGAAGAAGGGAGAAAATTATTAACATAGGGTCTTCGAAAACTGTCCATCCTTTTCCAGTTTTTCCTTTGTTTTCCAATCACCCAAACACAAAGCAAAATAAGTTTTTTTATCTAGTTACATTTTCCCTTCAACAATTTTCAATGTTTTCACGTCTTATAGGGTTTCTTAACCTTCCATTTCATTTATAAAGCGGCGGCGAGCGAGGGGCAAGCGTTTGGAGCTTTCTTTTGTGAAAGGTTACCAAAAGAATGAAGCTTTAGATCTCGTGGGCGTCGCGGAATTTTAAAGAGTTAGACTCTAGCTAATTCAAGGTAACATTTTTTGGTGTTTAAATTTGTAGTTTTTGGTGAAAGAAAGTGAACTAATTTATTTAATAGTTTTTGAGTTAAGGAAAGCACTTATCTTCCTAAAGTTTTATAGATCTTAATGTAAGTTTAGATTATGCTTAGGGTGCACCATGAATTTGTCCCATTTTATAATTTCAGTTTTTTGGTTGCTTGGAACTTTGATTATTGAATTGTTGCTTGATTTTTAAGGACTCAAAATGTTAATTTTCTTGCTTAAAAGAGTTAAAAGGTGACTTAATGTTAGCTGTCAAAAGCAGCCAATATCATAGCATTTGTTCACTGTAGTAAAAATTGTGGCATTTAATTGAAAGCTTTTAGTTGCTATATTATTGCCCTCTACTATAATTATCTTGCTATGAGATGGAGAATTCACGTTTATTGGAATTTATTATAGTTCCTTCTACTTGTTTAAGAGTTTTATGATGCTATGTCACAATTCCTCAAATCTTTGGCTGTGGGGGATAAAAGATTTCATTCTTGAGACATGGATTTTATTATTGTAAGAAGATATCTCTTACTTTTTGATAAGGGCTTGGTCTGTGGTTATATCATCTTGATAGCATTTCCTCTAAACATACAGTTTGCTAGAGTTATACCTTTATGTGGTCATCCTCTTTTTGTCGATTATATGTTTTGTAAGTTCCTTCATATAGTCATTACCAAGGTACTTAGAAAGCCACTTCTTTGCTTGCTGCTTGTGCTTGACAGACTGTACTTAATCATTTTAAATGGCTTCATGGCGGCAAAAGCTAAATTAGTTCAGAGGGACATGTTCTTTTAGAAAACTTGCACGTTGACACTTCTTCACAAACGTACATCAGGTTCCTCTTGTTGCAGTGACCATTGGTGGCTTCTCTTTCTCAGTTTTTTGGAGCATAATGTTGATTTGGCTCTGATCTATGGGTGTGTTCCCCTGAGCTAAGACTTTGGGGGCTTCTCTTTGTCAAGTTACGAAAAAATTTTGCAAAGCTACCTATTTGCTTTAGAATTGCTAAATTAATACTCTTTGTTCTTATTGATGATTTGTTCTTGGTATCCATGTCTAAGGACTACGGTACTTAACGCACATCACATGATTTTTTTAATTTCAATCTTCTATACTTTTTTCACTTTTTTTTCTTCTGATAGACCTGATTCCTTTCTTGTAATTGGTATAATTAGATTGTAGAAACCCCCTAACTCGAGTTCTTGAAACTTCCATTCCCCTTCCCGTTATTAGGAAGAGAGGTTATTGTTAAATTTATTTATCTTGTAACTGCTGCTCATTAGTTTCTTTTCTGTTACAGTTATGTTTTATAATCCTTTGGGTGCTAAATTAGTTGCTTCACTCGCTGACAGCTTACAAAGGGATTTTGCTGGCAATGTTGCTGAACTATCGAGAAGAAAATTTTTTCCATTTCTATGTTGAATAATTATACTGGTATAATTATTTTCATTTTGCTGCCTTAGTTTGTTTTGGCTACCTCCTCCCATACCCCCCACCAAAATATATATATATACATATATACTAATTTCCTTTCTTTTTTTTTTTTTTCTACTGCACTATCTGTACCTAACTAAGAGTATGTATGTGCTGTTTTTGAAGCTTTTCCTCGAAGCATTTTCTATTCTGTTTACTGCATGGAGGGAGCCCTTTGAATCACATCAGACTGTTGCTTCCTTTATTTCATGTAATCATGGCTGATCATGCTTTAGTGGTAGCTGATACTTCTCATGCCCTTGTAGAACATTCATTAGTTATCGGGCAGGAATTTCCTGATGTTGAAACTTGCAGAAGAACCTTGAAAGAGATTGCTATAGCATTGCATTTTGATCTTAGGATAGTGAAATCTGATCGCAGCAGATTTATTGCCAAATGCTCCAAAGAAGGTTGTCCATGGCGTGTCCATGTATCAAAATGCCCTGGAGTTCCAACTTTCTCAGTTAGAACTCTGCATGGGGACCATACATGTGAAGGGGTTCACAACCTCCATCATCAGCAAGCATCAGTGGGTTGGGTTGCTAGATCAGTTGAAGCACGCATTCGGGATAATCCACAGTACAAACCAAAAGAAATCCTGAAAGATATCCGTGACCAGCATGGAGTTGCTGTTTCTTATATGCAAGCTTGGCGTGGGAAGGAACGAAGTATGGCTGCACTTCATGGGACTTTTGAAGAAGGGTATTGCCTTCTTCCTGCATACTGTGAGCAAATAAGGAAAACCAACCCCGGAAGTGTTGCCTCAGTTTTTGCCACTGGACAAGAAAATTATTTCCAGCGCCTTTTTGTTTCTTACCGTGCATCTATCTATGGTTTTATAAATGCTTGTAGACCACTTCTGGAACTTGATAAGGCTGATCTGAAAGGAAAATACTTGGGTACGTTACTTTGTGCTGCAACTGTTGATGCAGATGATGCATTGTTTCCCTTGGCAATTGCTATTGTTGATGTGGAAAGTGATGAGAATTGGATGTGGTTCATGTCAGAGTTGAGAAAGCTTCTTGGTGTAAACACTGAAAACATGCCTAGACTCACAATACTATCTGAAAGACAGCGAGGCATTGTAGATGCAGTAGAAACCCATTTTCCAAGTGCTTTTCATGGTTTTTGTCTACGTTATGTCAGTGAAAATTTCCGTGATACATTTAAGAATACAAAGTTGATTAATATCTTCTGGAACGCTGTTTATGCTCTCACTGCTGTTGAATTTGAGAGCAAAATTGCTGAGATGGTAGAGATCTCACAGGAGGTTTTACAATGGTTTCAACTCTTCCCTCCCCAGCTTTGGGCAGTAGCATATTTTGAAGGAGTGCGATATGGCCACTTTACACTAGGTGTGACTGAGTTGTTGTATAATTGGGCCCCTGAATGTCATGAGCTTCCCATTGTGCAGATGATGGAACATATTCGCTGTCAACTAACCTCTTGGTTTAACAATCGTCGTGAATTGGGAATGAGATGGACCTCAATTCTTGTACCATCTGCTGAGAAGCGGATTTTAGAGGCAATTGCAGATGCTCGTTGCTACCAAGTACTTAGAGCAAATGAAATTGAGTTTGAGATTGTCTCAACCGAGCGTACAAATATTGTGGATATTAGGAGTCATGTGTGTTCCTGTCGCCGTTGGCAGATTTATGGTTTACCTTGTGCACATGCTGCAGCTGCACTTATTTCTTGTGGGCAGAATGCTCATCTGTTTGCTGAACCTTGTTTCACAGTGGCAAGCTACCGTGAGACCTATTCACAGATGATAAATCCTATTCCAGATAAGAGCATTTGGAAGGAGCAAGGTGAAGGAGCTGAGGGTGGAGCTGCCAAGCTTGATATCACAATACGCCCTCCCAAAACTCGTCGGCCACCCGGAAGACCAAAAAAGAAAGTTCTTCGTGTAGAGAACTTGAAGCGCCCAAAAAGAGTTGTTCAATGCGGTAGATGCCATTTATTAGGACATTCTCAAAAGAAATGCACAATGCCAATTTGACCCTGATTTAGTTTCTTTTTCTTTCCCTATTACACTTTAATATTTTCTTCTGAAATTCCAATAGAATCAGTGGCGTCTTTGTAATCATATTGTATGTTTTTAACATTCTAGTTGCAGAATAAGCATCCACTACTTCTTCTTCAATTGTCCATTGATCCTGTGCTCATTGCTGCATCTTGTTCCTGTTTTACATCGGCTTTTCCTTCCATAAGCACATAGTAATCAAATTATTGTCATCTTATGTTTGAAAGATTCAGTGTATTTCATTTAATGTTTTCAGTTTTTACAGGTCTTTAACAATTTTGACCGCTAGGTGTATAGACGACTTCATGATAAACTTTTTCTCTATTATTAGAATGTTTCTGGAAATTGTTTTGGAAATTCTATAGGAGATAAGTCTTTACCCTTTGATAGGTTATTTTCTCATGTAAGTGCTATGACTTTTACAGTTACCTAACAGGAATGATTAACAGGCAAGTTTTTGTATAGCTAATGTGCTTTCTCCTTGCTCTTCAGTCTCGCTGGTATGTTTTGCCAACATTACTTTTTCTTACCGTGTCTTAATTGCACGAGGTGGTAATATATTTCTCGAATGAAAGCTGCAGACAAGGAGGGATGTACCATCCCCCAATAGGCATGTGCCTAGGGTTGGCAGCTTAACTCGAGTCCGATGGGTTTCGACTCGATCCGATCATATATGGTAATTTTTATTTTTTTTGAAATTCAAGTTTTGGGTCGGATCGGATATTATTAAAAAAAAATCGGCTTCGAGTCAGGTTCAAGTTTTAGGCAAATTCGATTCGATTCGATATTATATTAAAAATTATTTTTTTAATTATTTTTAAATTTTTTATTTATATATAATTATATTTTTATATTTTAAAAATAATATTTTATATTTAAAAAAATAATATTTTATTAATTTTAAGTCGAATCGAGTTTGAATATAAAAAAATAAAAAAAATTCAATTCGGGTTCGGATTTTTTTATTATGAACTTAGGTCGGGTTTAGTCGAATAAAAATTCGTTTCGACCCGATCTATTGTTATCCTCACATGTGTCTCCTAGGAATTGGACTTATTTTTTTTAAAGAAAAAAAAGTTTTAGGTCATCTTTTCCTTTAATTGATCTTTCATAGGACTTATTTTAATTATTGATTTTGTATTTAGTCGTTCATAATAGATTTTGGGTTACAAGTTTGGTGTTGTAAGGCTGTAATTTAATTTCAATTATTTTCTTTGATTATGAATTATTATATGCTATATGCTACAATTATTATTTACTATTAGGTCTTCCATGAGCTATAGGTCATAATATCACATATGAAAAAACTGATAGTAATTCTATTTTATCATATAGTTAAAAAGTATATTTGTCGTGTCGCCATCGAATTAATAATTTTGATGTGATGCATATCAAAAAATATTGTGTAATATAATATAATTGAATATTGTTAAAAGGTAAAATCTAAAATATTTTAAATGCTCATTTAAACTTGAAATATATAGGTCTAGGATTTGAGCAGTACCAATTCAAGATGATCACATCAAAACCTATATGCCTTTCGCATCCTTTTTCATGGAATAGCAAGGAAAAACATATTTATTGTGAAGTTTTTCGAAGGGAAAAATTTTCATTTATTTAGATAGGTTGGGTCATTTTATCATTTAAAATTTAAATCAACAAATTTCTAAATCTAGCTTTGGAAGCAGGCCATGGACGCTTGTTCAATTTTAACAAGGTAATTAAATTCACCGTACGGATTTATTTATTTATTATTATTATTATTAATTTAAAGTTAAAAAAGGCTAAAGTGAGATTCCTGGATATCGCCATCAAGATTTCGGGTGATGATTCCAATGCCGCCAATTCTTCCGGTCCTTTTGTTTACTCTTTTTTTTTTTTTTTCTTTGTCGTTACATTTATTGGATTTATTAAGGGATTTAGGTCCAAGGTTAGGACCACTCTCCCTTGTATGCCTCTAAGTTTTGAAAAACAGTGTCCTGAAGTTGAATTAGTAAAGGGTTGCTCTTTTTTAACAAAACCAAAGTTGGTTCAGGGCCGAAAGGAAACAAAGCTTACTTAGGAATAACTGAAAAGGAGATATATCTTCAAAACATCCTGAAAGGATGTCGAGTGCTTAGGTCTATGGAAAGGGAAATCTCTTCCGTACCCACTAAATGGCATATAAGTTCTCTAGGCTTTTTTGGGACCAATTATTGGAACTTCCTGTTTCAGTATTGTGTTGATCGAAATTTAAGGTTTGTTCAATGGAATATTGTGAAACTGGTTTGTAATTGTCCTCATCCAAAATTTTGGTATTAATATGTTGACTGCTAAATAGCTATTTGAAATGCCTTATCGTTATGTTTTGACTGTATCCTTGTAAGTTTTCCTCAGGTTCATCATGGTGTAGTTGGAACTGCTGCTGCTGGTCTAAAAGCTGCACTAACCTGCCATCTCCAAAAGTATATCCTTCTGATTCTTTCTCTACTTTTTAAAGTCACTTTTACTCTTGAATACAGTGTCCAACAACTATTGTACCCTTCTTCGAGGATCAGCCTTTCCGTGGAGAACGAGTGCATGCCAGAGGAGTAGGTCCTGCATCCATCCCTGTTGAGGAGTTCTCACTTGACAAGCTGGTTGATGCGATACACTTTATGCTGGATCCTGAGGTAAGATAATTTCCTTTAGAATTAACGTAGGGCTACAGCTTATGTTCTTCCCTTAATATCTCTGGCATCGTTAGCAAAATTACCAGATTGCTTTATATAGAAATCCTATTGGCCTCCTTTACAAATCTGCTTTTTGCTTCTCAAGTAGAAAATAGAAAAAAAGCAAACAAAAATATTGAAGAATTAAACATTTAGAATGACATAAATCAAGAATGATTGTTTCACAATATATTTTAGTATTTTTAATTTTCGGTGTTTTTTGAATGTTGTGGTATAGATGTTAAACAGAAATTGGGTTTGATGCAGGTGAAAAGGCGTGCGTGCTGTGAAGGACATGGAGCAGCAGTGCAGTAAATGCCTTATATAAACATTTTGTTAGGAAAATGGGGTCCAGTCCCATGTAAGTGATTTTGGACCAAGTAAAGGTCATGGGCCTTGATCTTTTATTTTACACAGAGCCCTAGCTACTTAATAAAAAAGAGGTGGGGTTGTTTTAGGTGTGTGTCGAAAACCAAGCAGAGAAAGAAGAAAAGCCAGAAAAAGCAGAGAGAGAAAAAAGAGAAGGGAGAGTTGGTTGAACGGAAGTCTATCCGTGGTCCGATTGAGTTGGAACCTTGTCAAGAGGTTTATGATTCAGAGTTTTACATTCTGAACGGTGAAGATCGGGTTTGAAGCTCTCTAGGAACAAATCCAGGGTGTATTTGTTGAGTCACTTATTTGGTGAGATTTCTCCAATTGTTTCTCTAGTTGTTGATTAGCTCTAGTTTTAGCTAGAGAAGAACTTTGTATAGCTATTATTTGATAGTGAAGATTTTTCTGGTAGTCCGTGATTTTTTCCCTCTACACTGGAGGGTTTTCCACGTAAATCTTGGTGTGCTTTATTTTTCCTGCGCATTTGATTATTGATTGTTGTCTATTGCTTCTGTATTATTGTGATTATTGCTTCAGGCGCAACAAGTGGTATCAGAGCGATGGTTATTTTAAAACATCGATACAGAAGCAACCCAAGATAGAAGTAAATTCTGTTTGAGATCATGGAAGGTGATACAGGTTCCATGATAAAATTGACAGTATCAAATTATTCAATTTGGAAGCCTATGATGGAGGATCATCTATACTGCAAAGATTTGTATGAGCCAGTATTGGGTGATTCGACTAAACCAGCAGATATGAAAGATGAAAGCTGGAAGAAGCTAGGTAGAAAGACGTTGGCTACAATAAAAAAATGGATTGATATCAGCGTGTTCCATCATGTAACGCAGGAGTCAGATGCTCACATTGTTTGGGAAAAATTGGCAGCATTGTATGAGAGAAAAATAGGTATGAATAAAGTTATGCTTGTTAAAAAGATTGCAACTTGTAAGTTTAAACATAGATCCAAGTCTAGAGGTAAAGTGAAGTGTTTCCATTATGGTAAGGCGGGTCATATAAAACGAAACTGTAAAATCTTGAAGTAAGAGCGAAAAGATGAGAAAGGCAAGAGTTCAGATGATAGCAATATTGCAGCAGTGAATTCAGATAGTGATTTAGTTACTTTGATTTGTACACATGGTGATTGCAATCATGTTAGTGATCCCGACATTGAGTGGATAGTTGACACAGGAGCGGCATATCATTGTATTCCTAAAAGAGAGTTGTTTACAACTTACAAAGCAGGAGACTTTGGTTGTACCAAAATGAGAAACAAGAATGTGTCGCAGATTGTTGGGATTGATGATATTGTTGTACAAACTAGTACAGGCTGCATGTTGACTTTGAGGGATGTCAGACACATTTCAGATATGAAAATGAACTTGCTTGCTATTAATGTCCTTGATAAGGAGGGATATGAAAGCCGACAAAAGAATGGACAGTGGAAGCTTCTCAAAGGATCTATGATAGTTGCAAGGGGAAAACTATGCTGCACAATGTATAAGACATGGATGCAATTAAATGGTAACCAGGTAAATACCGTTGAAAATGATGCTTCAGCAAACTTGTGGCACAGGAGGCTGGCACACATGAGTGAAAAAGGGTTACAGGTTTTGGCAAGGCACTCTCTCATTCCCTTGACCAAAGGTATGTCTCTCGATTCATGTGATTATTGTTTGTTTGGTAAGCATCATAGAGTTTCTTTTCGTAAAAGTTCTCAGAGAAAAGAAAATAGATTGGAATTAATTTATTCTGACGTATGTGGTCCCATTGAGGTTGAGTCATTAGGTGGTAGCAGATATTTTGTTACTTTTATTGATGATGCTTCACGTAAGACTTGGGTGTATATGTTAAAATAAAAAAGTCAGATACTGCAGTATTTTCAAAAATTTCATGCCATGGTTGAAAGGATGACAAGGTTACCCTTGAAGTGTATTCGAACTGATAATGGTGGGGAATACACATCTAAAAGCTTTGAAGAGTATTGCTCAAAGCATGGGATCAGGCATGAGAGGACAGAACCTGGAACACCGCAGCATAATGGTATAGCTGAAAGAATGAATCGCACCATTGTGGAAAAAGTCAGATGTATGTTGAGGATGGCAAAATTACCAAAGCCATTCTGGGGTGAAGCAGTCAACACAGCTTGTTATTTACTTAACAGGTCACCATCAGTTCCTTTGGGCTTTGACATTCCAGAAAGAGTGTGGACAGAAAAAGATACTTCATACTCTCACTTGAAAGTTTTTGGGTGTAAAGCATTCATGCATGTGCCAAAAGAGCAGAGGTCAAAGCTTGACAGTAAAGCTACACAGTGTGTGTTTGTAGGATATGGTGATGAAGAATTTGGTTACAGGGTATGGGATCCAGTAAAGAGAAAGACAGTCAGAAGCAGAGATGTGGTCTTTCATGAAAAGAACATAGCAGACCTTGAGAAAATGAGAAGACTACACGAGTACTGTGATGTGATGTTTCAACACCGACAGGGATTTCACAGGAAAGAGCCCACAGATGGTGAAAATGAGCCAGAAACAGAACTTGGGGATATGAATGAGCCAGCCACAGTTGGTGATGAGCCCAGATGCTATTAGTTTTGAGCAGGGGGAGCAATCCTCTCTACCTGAGAGTGTTGAGCAGGGGGAGCTACCTCAACATCAAGTGATGTAGAGTCTCAGGCCAGGAGATCTACTAGAGAGCGTAGGTCATCTACCAGGTATCCAAGTCCAGATTTTAATTTTTAGTTACCAGTGAAGGGGAGCCAGAAAGCTTTCAAGATGTCAGGCTACTCCGGATAGAGAACACTGGTTAAAAGCAATGAAAGAAAGAGATGGAGTCATTGCGAAGAATGGTACTTATGATCTTGTTAAACTTCCAATAGGGAAGAGGCCATTAAAGAATAAATGGGTGTTCAAGTTGAAAAAGGATGGTGACAAACTAGTGAGGTATAAAGCTCGATTGGTAGTAAAAGGTTTTTCTCAGAAACCAGGCATCGATTTTGATGAGATTTTTGCTCCAGTTGTAAAAATGAGTTCTATTCGAGTGGTACTGGGATTGGCAGCTAGTTTGAATCTTGAACTTGAGCAACTTGATGTTAAAACTGCATTTTTGCATGGTGATTTACAGGAGGACATTGATATGAATCAGCCTGAGGGTTTTGAAGTGAAAGGGAAAGAGCACTTAGTTTGCAAATTGAAGAAAAGCTTGTATGGCTTGAAACAAGCTCCGCGACAGTGGTACAAGAAGTTTGATTCTTTTATGATGAGTCATAGCTATAAAAGAACAGCAGCGGATTCTTGTGTGTATGTTAAACAATTTCCTAATGGTAACTTCATTATCCTATTATTATATGTTGATGATATGTTGATTGTAGGACAAGATGCTAGTATGGTTTGCAGGTTAAAAGAACAATTGTCTAAGTCCTTTGATATGAAGGATTTAGGTCCAGTAAAGCAGATTCTTGGTATGGACATTATCCGGGATAGGAGAGCTGGAAAGCTGTGGTTGTCACAGGAAAAGTACGTTGAACGAGTGCTTGGTAGATTCAACATGCAACATGCTAAATCAGTTAGCAGTTCACTTGCCAACCATTTTCATCTAAGTAAGAAATCTTGTCCAGTGTCTAAGGAAGAGCAACTAGCTATGTCTAGTATTCCTTATTCTTCTGCAGTCGGTTCTTTAATGTATCTTATGGTTTGTACAAGGCCTGACATTGCTCATGCAGTTGGTGTAGTGAGCAGATTTCTTTCTAATCCAGGGAAGGTTCACTGGAAGTAGTAAAATGGATTTTAGATATTTGAGGGGTACCTCAAAAATGTGCTTGACTTATGGAGTTTCACAACCAGTTCTAGAAGGGTTTACTGATGCTGACATGGCAGGCGATCTTGATGGTAGAAAATCTACTTCAGGGTATTTGTTCACTTTTGCAGGAGGAGCTGTATCTTGGCAAGTCTAAGTTACAGAAGTGTGTTGCTTTGTCAACTACAAGAACTGAGTATATTACAGCAACTTAAGCATGGTAAAGAAATGCTTTGGATGAAACGCTTTCTTTTTGAATTGGGGTTGGAATCAGAAAGAGTATGTGGGTATTTTGTGATAGTCAGAGTGGGCTTTAGATTTGAGTAAGAATACCATGTACCATGCGTAGAACAAAGCACATTCTAATGTTAAAAAAGATATCATCTTGGTTACGGTTCGGTGATTGAAGAACAACACGATGTTATCTGAGAACAGTTCAGTACTGATAAAGAATGTAGCAGATATGTTGACTAAAGATACTTCCCAGGGAAAAGCTTGAACTTTGCAGTAACTTGACCGGAATGAGTTCTCTGGCCAAGGTAAGATTCCAAAATGAACTGGCTATGGTGATGAATCCTCCTTCTAATGGGACTGGAGGGGGAGATTGTTAGGAAAATGGGGTCCAGTCCCATATAAGTGGTTTTGGACCAAGTAAAGGCCATGGGCCTTGATCTTTTATTTTACACAGAGCCCTAGCTACTCAATAAAAAAGAGGTGGGGTTGTTTTAGGTGTGTGTCGAAAACCAAGCAGAGAAAGAAGAAAAGCCAGGAAAAGCAGAGAGAGAAAAAGGAGAAGGGAGAGTTGGTTGAACGGAAGTCGATCCGTGGTCCGATTGAGTTGGAACCTTGTCAGAAGGTTTATGATTCAGAGTTTTACATTCTGAACGGTGAAGATCGGGTTTGAAGCTCTCTAGGAACAAATCCAGGGTGTATTTGTTGAGTCACTTATTTGGTGAGATTTCTCCAATTGTTTCTCTAGTTGTTGATTAGCTCTAGTTTTAGCTAGAGAAGAACTTTGTATAGCTATTATTTGATAGTGAAGATTTTTCTGGTAGTCCGTGGTTTTTTCCCTTTACACTGAAGGGTTTTTCACGTAAATCTTGGTGTGCTTTATTTTTCCTGCGCATTTGATTATTGATTGTTGTCTATTGCTTCTGTATTGTTGTGATTATTGCTTCAGGCGCAACACATTTTCCTGGCAAGAAATCTAAGGACGAACCACATCCACCACCAGCTCCATCAGGATTACTTTCTATAGCGTGTTGTTTTGGTCACACATTATTTTCAAGCTTCATCTTTTAATTTTCATTTGGATCTTAATTCTGTTATAAACTCAGCGTTGTTGTAATTTACTGAAGCTAATAGTCATAATTTATGGGTTGCTATTTTAAGTTACTTTGTGATTTTTTTTCTTTAATTTTATTGTAAGGAATTAAGGACATAAAAAATCCAAGCAAGCCAATTATCCAATGATAAGAAACCACTAAAATGCAATAAATTATCCGATCATGAGGAAACAATAACCCTGACTTGGTTTTTACCTGTTCTTTGGAGGATAAAGATTCAAGGTTCGAATCCCCTCTGCTCCCCTCCCTTAGACTCTTAATATGTACCATAGAAGAGAAATGAGAAAATAACAGTTAAAGGATTTACAAATCAGTCGTATGATGTGGTTGACATGTACGAAGGAATGGGAAAATCCATCAGCTTTGAAGAAGAAGAATAGTTGGGTGTACTAAAACAGGGGAGTCTTGGCTGATCAACATGATACATATTTGTAGTTTACAGTGCCAAGCATGATGCACCTGAAATTCATTACTTGCAAACTGAAGTTCAAATAACACATTCGTAGGAAGTGAAATAACCTTTCGGGTTCAATGGAAAGTGGCAGTCTCATACTTCAGCAGAGCAATTCCTTTTTCTTTTTACAAACTAGATAAATTCAACCTGCAATGAGAAGGCATCTCCACCATCACTGTATAAAGGAACTGCGCCATGATGAAGGGAAGAATTATGAAAGTA
Organism: Durio zibethinus; assembly: GCF_002303985.1. The sequence goes on along the minus strand of NW_019168481.1, from coordinate 5,388,268 downwards.
GAACAGGTACTTAATTACCATCTGATTTCAATAGAAGGGAAATGAGCTTATCTCACAATCACCAAAACATATTGCCTTATTCCAGATTGGGTAACTGAAGATTAACCTCTCCCACTTCAGAATTTTGGACATTCTGTGATCATAAGAAAGTACAACATATGGACGGATTAGAGGAAGAATTGTTAGCTATGCATGGAAAGGTACAAATTTGCATTTTACAATCATTTTCATTGACTAACAAGAAGTCGTTAAAAGCTTTATGTTTATAGCTTCAGAGGGCAGAAATATAAACTTATTTGTATCTACTTCATCTTAGTAAATTCGATTGGCTACTGAATACTCAGATAAAGCTTTGTAATGCACATCTGAATAAGATTCTTTAATGCTTTTAATCATAGTCCTCTATAGATCACCATCCCGGTTTGAATTAATGAATTAATTCTGCGAGAGCTGCACTTAGAAATATCAGTAGGGTCAGGAAGCCACGTCATTTTAGCAAGCTAGGAAGCTGGATAGGGAGAAGCAAAGGCGGCTGACATTTGTATCCCTGTCATTTCTATAAAAAGCTGTTGTGTAGTAGCTTCAAGGTGGCCATCCCAGCGCCCTCTTTCTTTATCTTCATCTTCATCTTCTGTCAATTGCACTCGTTCAGCTTTGATGTGCTTGAATCTCCTTGACAGAAATTCATCTTTGGGCACTCTCTCACAATCTTCTTTTTCAAGGCCGGGAATTCAAAGTTGTGATCCCCTAAGGAAAAGCTTACTAGACTTGGTAGACAACTTAATTGCAAATACTCCAGTTTGGAGAAAACAATGCTACCTTTTATTTCTTCACCGTCACATGCTATGATTTCCTCTATCATCTTGCAATCACTTATGCTCAATCTTTTTAGCAGCATCAGGCTCTTAGCTCCTGAGCATGCTACTAAATTGAAGATTCCATGACATCTCGAAACTTTCAGAGTTGTTAAATTTTCGAAAGACGCCAATGAGGGGACTAAAGTCTTGAATTTGCCACATTCCTCTACTTCAAGAATTCTCAGTTTACAGAAAGCTGCTCGGAACTCTTCCTGCCAGATATGTGTCAGCTCTGGAAGTTTAGACAACCGCAATTTACTTAACCGAGTGGGAACTGATGAATGTCCTTCCTCATCGAGTCCTTCAGACTGGAATATTTGACGGAAGGAAGCATCATTTAGAACCAACGTTTTAAGAGCTGGTAAAGACCGAATGAAGCAAAATGGAAGAGCATCTGATTTCCCAGGGACACGTATGAGCTCAAGAACTTTTAGTTTCCTGAAACAGTCTCTTGAGAGTTGTCCATGCCATATCCCTTTCGAAGTAGCAGTCTTCTCCAATATTAATTTTTGTAAGATAGGGAATGTAACCTGGTTAATCAACAGATGTATTGAACAAAAACAAAGAGTTTGAACTGGTTAAAGATTAAAAAAAAAAGGAACAATGGATTTTACAAGTTTTGTGTTCAATTATACCTCACTGACCCAAAACAAGGGTTCCTGATTTGATATTTCAACCTGACTCTCTGTCTGCGTTTCTCCAAAGCAAGCACGTTCTGAAGCAAATATGTCTACTTTGTGGCACACGTTCTGAAGCAAATATGTCTACTTTGTGGCATTCAATCACCTCCATTTGTTTCAGTGATGGCCATTCTGTAGCATGAGTCCTAAAGTAGAAACGTTTCAATTTGGGTAATTTAACAAATCGAAGGCATGTTACTTTGGGAAACACAAACTTAGCCTCTGTTTCTACCGCAAGAGAATGAGTAGAAGTTGCTGCATGAGATTGATTAGCAATGAGTCCTTGTGGCTCAAATATTTCTTCTAATAAATCACAATTCTCAATCTGCAAACTGTCTAGTTCCTCAAGTCTTTCCATCATGTTAAGCGGAAAAATATTTAGGAGTGTTTCACATCCTTCAACCCATAAATTGTTTAGTTTGCAAAACGAATTTACAGTGAGTTGGTCTTGCCATATCTTTCTGCAGTCCCTCATACCTTCAATTGCCAACTTCTCCAAACTAGGGAAGAACACCTAAAAAAAATTCATTTAATAGGATTAATTGTTGGACATAAGATAAAAAATAGATGAGAAACTTACAAGTTTCAAATATTGGGAAAACAAATTGTGCAAAGTGTCATGGTGAAATTAATAGATGGAAGAAATGAAAACCCACAAAAAGGAAGGAATCACCTTTTCATTGAAGAGAACCCAGTTATCAACCTCCAAGTTATTTCCTTCTGCTTTTTGATCAATTTGAGACTCATCTCCAGCATCTTCAACATCTTCATTACAGATTTAGAGATGAATGTCTTCAATAAAGGACAGTTTATTAGGTCCAGAGTTGTCAACAAGGGGAATTCATTGTGAGTTTCATAGCAGAATCTTGTGAGTTTGGGAAGGTCTTTGAGCGACAGGAATTCTAGTTTAGGGAACAATATCGGGCTCATCCTTTCTTCTTCTGTCAATCCTTCCATGAACAATATTACTTCTTCCATGTTCTTATAGTCCCAAATGACAAGACTTTCGAGTTGCAGAAAATGTTTTACCATGAAAGATGGAAACAGATATTTCAAATTGTGACAGCCCTTTATAATTAACTGTTCTAAATTCCGAACATAAAGGGCGGATGCTGGCTGTTGGAGATCCCATATCTTTTTAATGTTAATTGAGGACAGTTCCAAAAAGTTCAATTTGGGACACACAACCTGCAGACACAATTCTCATGGTATGAGTTTTTCTTAAAAAAACAAATTAACTGAAAATGAATGATTTCAAAGAGAGAGAAATAAAGAAAAAAATAATAAGAAAAAAAGAATGATCCCATATAGGAAAATTACTTTTCATCCAATTTCTGTGCTCCCATCGTCAAAGAAAAACAAAAGAGAGAGAAAGGATAAAGAGATGTACGTAACGTATATTAAAATAGTTATATCATGTTTAATAAATATTTAATTTTTTTATATTTAAGTTGAATTTTTTTATTTACTATTAATTAATTTAAAGTTTGATAGTTAAAGTGCCATCAAAGTTAAGATTATTTTCTGTTGTGCTTTTGGAATTTATCAAGTAATAGATTCTTTCTTTCATCTCCGGTTACATATAATAAAAGTCTATTAAAGTGATATTATCCATTTCATTTATTGCTAATTTATTTTATGTTAGATACTTAACAATGTATAACTAGAATTTAAGTGAGGGCCAGGCATAAACATTGTGACAAAATCTTGCAATAATATGAAAATAAATCTTCCTAACCTCCGCCAAAAAGGAAAAAACTTAATATATAATAAACTGACCTTATCGTTGAAAAAGGTCGGAGCATTATTGAGGTCCCCTTCGCTTCCTTCGCCAATCGATTCTTTCTCCTTGTTTCTTGAAAATGAAGAAGCAAATGTAGTCATTTTTGGACACTCAACTATCCTAACTTTTTCCAACAATGGAAATTCAAGAGCTCTACTTCCCAAATAAAAACATGTGAAGTTGGAACATGACTCAATTTGAATGGAGCGGAGATGGGGAAATGTGAACTTATCTCCCGTTTCTTCCTCTTCAACTCCCTTTTCCCCTATGACTTGTTCCATGGTACTGCATTGTTGTACTACTAAACTGCGTAGTCGCTTGAGGCTGGAAGCCATAGAGGGGGTAAAAATGTATTTCAAGCTGCTACAATTACAAACTTCAATACGTAGAAGTTTTTTTAAGTCCAAAAATTCTCCAGGGTTCTTATTCCACATTTTCATCAACCATCGAAACTCATCTGACAATTTCAAATGATATAGGCCACGACATTCAACCTAATAAATTGCACTTGTTACACATTGTACAAGATTGAAATCACAAATCAATATATATATATATAAATATATAGATATATATACTAGATTAACACTATATTTTTACTAAAAATAAATTGTAGTGTTATGTGGTAGGTTTTATAACACTGGCAACAACTATAAAAAAATTATTGGCTTTAAAGATATTTTTAAAATGAAAGAAAGAAATAATGAGTTTAAACTTATTAGATAATACCATAGGAAAAATATCTATAAGTTATTTTATCAAGTACATAATATTTTAAATCAAAATATATGATTTAATAATACTAATAATAATATGAATTCTATAAATTATATTTTTATAACAATATCGGTTAAATGATGAATTTTTTGTATGACTTATACTATATATATAATTAAGTGTTCGTTGAATAAAGAAATTACTTCATTTTAATTAAAAAAGAGTTCAAATATTAAAATTATATTCATTATCAAAATTTTAAAGTCTAAGATTTAAAACATAGTTACCTTCAAAATATAATATCTTTTGATATTTATCTAAAATAGGTCATATCTTATTAATTTTAGAATTATTATATTTCATTATTTAAAGAACAATATAAGAAAACTATTTGATTATGATAAGATATACCTTTAAGTAAAGTGTGTTATTTAAACTCTTATTATAACATATTTTAGTAAGTTATGCATATTTAGTGGCTTTTTAAGAAATCAATAGTCGATATTAAAAGTAGTTTTAGTTAATATCTCTTGTAAATATATAAATAAATATCATTGATGATTATATCGAGATATTAATGGTTCTTGATTGCTTCAAATCCTTTTTTTTAGGATATATTTATAAATTAATATTTTTTAATTAGTAAAATTCATGTAAGTATGCATTTTTTACTATAAAATGAAACTACAAAATGATTTATATTTCATAAATAAGTACATATAAAAAACAAAAGTAAGTGATCATGAAAAAGAAAACATTATATATTTACTTTATTTCAAGCAACAAAAACTTTATAAGAACATGGTTTCTAATCAAAATAAATAATTTAAATTTTCAATAGCAAATAAATGAAAAAAAAAAGATTTTAAATGAGTTCATCAATGATTGATTACCTTAAAAATTTTTTATATTGAAAATGAAAATTCACTACAAAAAAATTAAAAGAAAAAGCCTCAGAAAAAGCATTAAATAGAGAGGAAAGGAAAGTAAAAAATTCAATTTGATTGTGATAAAAAATAATTCTCTAAAAAAAATTTAAAAAAATATATAAAATATGAATGAAAATGATGACCTAAAGCCAAAAGACTTAAAAGAAAAGTTCTAAAAAAAAGTCAAAATAGAGAAAGATTAAATATTTATTCTTTATTGAAATTTTAATTTAAAATTTTTGTTATATTTATTTTTTTTAAACATAAATTTATATTTTCAGTTTAATTTAGTATGACGATGGTTATTTCAATTTTATTACTATAAAGGTATTAAAATTATTTTAAAATATTAAAATTATAATTCGATTAACAATTACGTGCATAGCACATGAAAGAAAACTAACGAATAAAAAACTATATATTTAATGTCAAATAATCATTATTAAATAAATAAATAATGCTACAAATTGAAATATAAATTTGTTATTTTTTAAAATTTATAAGAGTATTTATGTTATTCATTTTAACACTTTTAGATTTAAATTTAAATAACTAACTAGTAAAAGTTATATATTTAATGATAAATAATCTTTATTAAATAGATAAAAAAATGTTAAAAATTTAAAGATAAATTTGTTATTTTTTAAAATTTATAAGGATATTTATGTCATTCATTTTTAATACTTTTAGAGTTCACACTTTTATATATAGATGATACATACTATTAAAGTTATCTTCTATAGGAAAATAACACTTAATTGAATGGCATCTCACCTATCAAGGGACCAATTGATTGCCATTTAGTATTTTTTTAAAATTTCATTAAAAGTGTTGAGAGAATTCAAAAAAATTTTAATAAAAAGTTTTATTTTATTATTTATTATTAAATAAAAATAAAAATATTAACAATAATAAAATAAAGAAATGTAAAAAGACATAAAACCAAAAAAGAAAAAAAAATAAAATTGAAATCAAAACCATTTCATAAAATTTATTATTTTTGCAATTTACTTATTTTTCTTTCTTTTGTTCTATACATTTTTATAAAAATGGTTTATAATTTAAATTAAATTGGATATCATACTTTTGATTAAATAATTTATAATTTTGAAATTATACAAAATTACAAACATTGCTTTTGATTAAATAATTTATAATTTTCAAATTATACAAAATTATAACACTCACAATGTAGTACAAAAGGCAAAGAATGATAGTGTGACTAACCTTCGACTTTACACCCTTTGCATGACTCTTTTGAAGAGGTTCCAACACACCAATAAGATAATCTTTCGCAACAGGTGCCCTGATTAGCTGGCAAGATATGGCAGCGATGAGAATAACTTTGCCGTGGGAGATATGTTTGTTGGCTCTTATTTTATTATCTTTAATGATATTCCTGGATGTGTTTCCCCTCTTTTATTAGCTGAGACTAATGGGATTATTTTGTACCATATTTCGTTTTAATCTTTGAATGAATGCTCGCTTTCCAGATTAAAAAAAAAAAAAGCAAAGAATGAAAATATAATCACAATATATCAAACATTAGATTCCAATATTCTGGGTGTGAACTAAAATTATTTTTTATTATTAAATATTTTTATCAGATTATAAATATATTAAAAAGCAATAAAAAATTAATGCATATATCTTTTTAATTTCTAAAACAATTGAAGGATGCAATATTTCAATTAAAAAAGTAAATTGCAGAATAGATTGTAGGAGGAGGAAGCATTATGAGTTAATTCATACCTTTTGGGTGTGCAACAGTTGTATGGTGGTATTGAGGTCACCAGCCCAACGCTCTCTGTCAAGATAAAATGATTCTTTTACTGTCTGTAATTGTGGTGTGCTTAAGACTCCCTGGCAAAATATCTTCAAACTAGGACACTCTATCACAATTAATTCTCCCAAGGATGGAAACTTGAGAGTGTGATTCCCTGTACAAAAGCTTTCAAGGTTCAGTAAATCCTGGAGTTTTAAATATTCCAACTTTCTGAAAGTGATCTCATATGTGGCTTCATCATCTCCTTCTGAGTTTGCAACTATTTCTTTCATTATTTGGCAACGTGCCATCCTCATTTCTTTTAGATGCAACAGATTCTGGGCAACTGAGGGTGTAAGTAAGTTTATCATCTTGCACTCGTCCACTTGCAAAGTAGTGAGATTTTGAAATGATGACGAGGAGGATCCAAAAGTTATCAAATCAGAACACCACCTAACTTCAAGAGTTTCAAGATTAGGAAAAATAATGTGGCCTAGCTCTGAATATTTCTTCCATATTTGTGTAACATTTTTACACAAAGTCAAATTTAACTTTTTAACTCGTGAGAGTACAGCATCCGGCTTCTCACCAACATCTTCTCCATAACATATTAGAATTTTGAAGTCCAAACAGTTAAGATGAAGATTTTCCACCTTGCACAATCTTTGGAGGAAATTAATTGGAAACCTAGCAGATGGGGGCACCATAGAAACTATTGATAACCTAGCAGATGGGTCCACCACAAACACTTTTATCCGGTGAAACAAGTCTACTAGAAACTGGCCATCACACATCATTGCAATTTCATCAAGTTTTTGTAACCGCAGTTCCTCTAATTTGGGAGTCACCTTAGGAACCAATTAAATAAAACCAAGTCAGACTCAATGTTGCTCTACCAGATTGAATGTGGTTAAATATTTTATAATTTCTTCTGAATCAAAACTGAAAGAGCTTACTTGACCAATAATAAAGTTCCATTTGTCCAAAAAAAATACCAACTTAAATAATTTATAAGTGCTACGTCTCACATTAAAAAAATAAAAATTTTGAAAAAAGAATAGTTTCTTATTTTTATTTTTGAATAAAAAATGAAATCAAAATTCCAAAAAAAAAAAAGAAAAAAAAAAGCTCAAAAGATTAAAAAAAGGGAGAGTCACGGAGAAATAGGGGGAAGGAAAAGGAAACGAGAGAAAGAAGCTGAAGGAAAAGGTGGTCAACTGCCAATTTACCTAATTCATGGCAAATCGACAACCAATTGTCACGTGACTACCAAACCGGCATCTGATTGCCTCTGGCATACCAGATCGGTGACTGGTCAAGTGACCCTTTCCTCTTTCTCTTCTTTTCCTATCTCTTTCGTTTCTATCCATACTTCTAAATTTCAAGAATGCTTCTCTCGGTCAATTTTTTTTTTAAATTTCAATATTTTCTATTTTTTTAGAATTTTTTTTAATTTTCTTTTTTATTGCCGAAATGGAGTCTCCAAATGACATAACACTATACATGTAAATTTACTTTGCATTTCCACATTACTGGCCATTTATTAATGCATTTCCTCATGTAAATTATTGGCCATTTATTAATGACAGTTTATTATTGGCCATTTAAGCCACATTAGTATTTTTGTTAACAGAGTTAATTTGACTTATGGAATGCAAATTCATATATTTAATCATGAATTTTTGTTTTATTTTTTAATGTATCAATCTGACAAAAATATATAGTTCAGAAATGAAATAAATATTTAATTTTTTTTTTATATGGATAACCAATTATATTAAAATGCATTATTAAATGTGTTGACAGATATGAGAAAAGCAGGAAAAGAGTGCAAATTTATATGAAATTGAAAATACTAAAAGGGTTTGTAAAAGACATAGATTCGTAGATGAGGAACAATCATACCTCTTCAACCGAGAAATGTTGCTGTGGAATTGTAGAATCTCTTTGGCCATTCCCATTCATTTCTTGGGTGCTAATTAGACGTTCTAAAGCTACAATCTTTAGTAAAGTAGAACAATCTGTCGTCGATATTGTTTTCAAATTCAGCCAGACTATTGTATGTTGCCCTTGATAGAAACATTTGAGCTTATTTAGGGTGATAACCTGAAGGAAAGACACTTGAGGAAAATCAAACCTAATGGGCTGTTCCAATCTTTCCCCTGCCGATACAATCTCCTCGACTCCACATTTCAATATTGTTAGACATTCAAGTTGAGGAAGGTCCTTGGCTATTGACACTGGAAATAGACTTTTCAGACTCGTACAACCCTCAGCTCTTACTCTTCGTAGATTTTGGAAGTTAAGAATTCCAAGGGAATAGTTATTCCAAACATGCTTCAATGCCGGTAGCCAGGAAATGTCCAATTCTCTCAGTTGAGAATATTCTACACCAAGTGTGTCTTCGATATTTAACCCTCCAAGCTCAAATATCTGTTCTAGTGAATCACAGCAGAGCACAAAGAGCTTTTCTAGACAGTGAAATACTCGCATGGTGGCAGAGGAAAAAATAGTCAACAATTGATCACAAAACTGAACATTCATTTCTTCTAATTTGCAGAAGGAACCTGCTAGAAGCTCTTTGTGAAATATCATCTTTACATTTCTCATGTTGGAGATGTTCATCCTTTGCAAGCTAGGAACTGCAACCTATATATATATATATATATATATGTATAATTCAACATGCCGATCTAGAGTTAGTTCATAAAAAATAAAGGCAAAAACGCAAGGAGAAAACAAAGCAAAGAGAGAGCATAATAATTGTAAGAGTGAAAAACTAATTCACCTTCTTATTGAAGAGAGCTGGTACATCGTATTGATAATTCCCCTCCATTTGGGTTTCATTAACGAACTCATTTAATTTCGGGCATTTCTCAATATTCAGCACTTTCAAGGATGGGAACTCAATATCATAATTCCCTGAGCAAAATTTGATGAGATTCTCAAGATCGCTTATTTTCAAGGAGTTCAATTGAGGGAAACGAATCACATCTTTCTTTTCTTCTTCTATTTCCTCTGTAACTATTATCTCCCTTAAACACTTGCATTCCACTATCTCAAAGTGTTGGAGCTGCTCCAGACTTCTTGCAACAGAGGGTAATAACAGATGTTCCAAGTTCCCACAACCCTGAATGATCAAGCTCTTCAAATTCGGAAAGGAAAAACATGTATCTGAAGGCTGGTTGTGCCATATCCTTTGGGTGTTAATTGAGGACAATTGCAGGTTTTTCAATTCAGGAAATGCTATCTGCACACATGTATGTATTCTATGAGTAATTGTTGGAATATGAACTTAAATTTATGAGTTGAATTATAATTTTATTTATAAGAGAATTGTAAATGTACATTATTAGAAGTCTATTCCTAATACGACTGTGATTTAGGTTATATAAATAAACAGATATGGTATGAATTCCGTTAGCTAAAAGTTTTTTATGGTGCCATTTGACAGCGAATTTTAAAATGTTAGCATTTTAAAATACACCAATTCAAAATAAAAGAATTTGAAATTGCATTATTTGGATAATTATTCTTAGAATGAAATTTAAATATTTGAATCTCGTGAGATAAAAAATAATTATAATAGAAAAATAATCATATTAGATAAAAAAAACAAAATACAAAAAAATATTTATGAAATATGGATGTCCCTAAATTTGTCAAAATATGTAAATATTACTAACAATATGAAAATTTTAAAAAATAAAATTTATAATGAGTTTTGTAGTTAATATTAAAAAAAAAGTTGCATAAAAAAATGGAACATAGTAAATGTTGACTTTGTGCTATAAAACCGAGGAATTTCACAAATTCATCTTAAGTGAAATTTGAAAAGAGAATTTGTGCCCTCCAAAATTCTTTATTCAAATTCCAAAAACTTTAAAATTTCAATTTTTATTTAACCCAATAAGGTAATTCTATTTTAGAATTTTTAAAAAATTTTTACAAATAAAATATCTTCTTAAATCCCTCGTCCAAATGCACCGTTATAATCATTTTTATCTAATTGCTAAGTAATCAAAAATAACCATAAGAATTGAAGTCATTAAATTTATGGTCAGCTACCATATAAAAAAAATCAAAGATAAAAAAAGTTATTAAAAAGTAGATTAAAATGTAAATCTTTAATAGTTCATGGCACAAGCATCCATAAATCAATCTTGAACATTCATATTGATAATGGAATATGTAATTTTAATCTTATTGATTTTTGCATAATATATAGAATGATCTAAACACCTACAGTACTTATCAAATTAAAAATTTTACTTTATTTTATCTCTTAATAGAAAGTTTTATGCTTATAATAAATTGATGAATTAACTAAAGTTTTAAGTTAATAACATATGTGGTCTCCAAATTTTAAGTTAAATTCTATTTTGATTTATAATTTTAAAAAAATTTTAATTAAATTCTTAATTGTACAAAATTTTTCATCATTCCAGTCTTTGAAATTATCTAAATTAATAAAAAATACTAACTGGACCACATGGATGGCACATGATTGTGTCAACTGGTATCTTATGTGGCAAATAAAAACACAAAAATAGAATTTTACTCAAAATTTAAAAAAGAAGGATGTTGTTACTTTGAATTTTTTATAATTCATATATATTATATAAAATATTATGTTTAAAATAATATTTTTTATTTTTATTATAATATAATTTATTGGTTAAATTTTTTTTAATAGAAAATCAATTTTCAAAAATTAAAATGAAGTTAAAATTTCCAGAATCTTTTTTTAAAAAATCCATATAAATTTAAAAACGAAACTATCTATTGTCAATTAAAATATTATTTTACTGATAAATTATAATAAAAATATTATTTTTTATCTAAAAATATATTTTCTATTTAAAATATCAAATTCATTTTCCTTTTTTCTTTTTCAAATATATTTTATAAAGAAGAAAAAATGGAAAAAATAAAAATAAACAAAAAATTAAATTTTCAAATATATTTTTATAAAATATGATAATTTAAAATAATTTTTATTTTTTATTATAATATAATTTATCAGCAAAATAATACTTTCATAGATTTAAAAAAGTTAAATTAAATTTTAAAAATATTTTTTTAAAATTACTCCATATCATTTTAAAAAAGTAAGTAAAAAAATTCATATTAGTTTAGAAAATTAAATAAAAAACTTCATATCATTTTACAATAGTAAATAAAAAATAAATTTATTAATCTATTCAAAAATTTATTTTCAATCCCAAAAAAATTATTTTGAATTTATTTTCTATGAAAAAAATTATATTTACATAAAATAAAAATATTATTTTTGTATAACCCAAGTTGTTACCTACAGGATTAGCAGCAGTGAGGGCGATTTTGATTTTCTCTTTTTTAGTTTTTACAAAGTATAAAATTTAATAAAGAATAGATTCAAATTAATTTTTTTCAATAGAAACAAATTTATGAATAGATTAATAAATCGATTTTTAAAATGATATGAAAATTTTTATTTAATATTTTAAAATGATATGGAGTTTTTTATTTAATTTTTTAAATCAATAAGGAAATTTGTACTTAATTTTTTAAAATGTTTCAAAAGAATTTTGAAAGTTTTAACTTAATATTAATTTTTGAAATTCTATTTCTATTCAAAAAAAAAATTTAACTAATAAATTATATTAAAATAAAAATATAAAATATTATTTTAAATTTTAAATTTTATAAAATATATCTTAAATATAAAAAATATTTGAGATAATATCATCTTTAAACTTTAAATAAAATTTTATCATGATCCCTCCATTTACCATGTGAAATGTTAGTCGACATCATCCATATAGTATCAACTGACACTTACTATTAATTTAAAGAGTTTCATAAAAAGAATGACCCAAGTATAATAATTTTAGATAATTGAAAATCTTATTAAAACTTTTAAAGATTAGATACAAAAATAGAATTTCACTTCAATTTTAAGGATCATGAGTGCTAAACTTCTATTATAAGCAATTGAGCCCTTATAATAACATTTTTATTTCATTAATCCTTTGCTCCGTATGAAAATCAAAGAACTTTGTTATTTCTACAATATCAAGATCTAACTGATTGTTATCTTTACCAAATTAATAAAAAATATGAAGAATTCTTGTTGAGTTGTGCTTAAATGACATTTAGTACAGACTCATAAAGCATGCCAAATTACATCTACAAAATCTTTTTTTGTCTCGTATATGTCATGGAGATGTTAACGTGGCAAACATAAAGATCATGTAGAGGCCAAATGTGTCATGAAATAATGGATTTTAGTTGTTTTTATGCAAAGTAAAGGTTTAACTGAATAAAACTAATACTTTTGAGAATTCAATTGGATACAATAAAAAAAAAAAATTTAAGTTCAACGGTTTTTTAGTATTTTAACCCACATAGAGCGGGAAGCATACCTATATCTATAGGTTAAATATAAGATTAAGCCATTGAATGCTCCATAAATAAATAAATAAATACCTGGTTATTGAAAAGTGCCTTGGTGCTTGTATCCCCCTGCTCCTGCTGGGATGTGGAACGCCTCCTCCCTTCGGAGCTAAAGCTAACGAGTTGTGGCAGAACGAGGAGTCTCAGGGACTGTAATTGACCAAACCCCATTTTCTCCGTTGCGATATATTGGACTCCCAAACCATCTTTGATGTGAAGTTTCTTCAAATCTGGCAAATCTTCCCCGTTGTTTAACTCATCAAGTACATTCTTGATTCCTTCAAGTCTCTCAAGATATAAACCATCAGTCTTCTTCAACAATTTTTTCACCCCATGGTCCTTGTAAATGCTTCTACGAAAATTTAGTTTCAGTGTTCTTGAGCATTCATAGTCATCGTCCCTCCACCATAAAGAATTATCTACGGAAATCCCCCATAAAGGATTACCTATGGAAATCCTGTACCTGTCCAATGTCTTAGTGAACAGGCGTTCTGGAATTATTTGAGCATTAGGAATATGAGCATGAAAAGTAGTTAGTTGATTCAAATGCTTCAATTCCTCAAGGCTAGCATTTCTTCTTTCACTGCCAGGTACTTCTTCCTCCCACTGAACAAAGCTGCCTTCCATATATAATTCTTCTAAGTTGGACAAATTGCATAAGACATTTGGTGGGATGATTATGAGTTCAGTACAAAGACTCAAGTCTAACAACTTTAACCGAGTCAATTCTGCTATCTCCCTGGGTAGCACTTCAATATCCGAGTGACGCAGGCTAAGGATTTCTAGACTCTTGATCTTTCCAATAATGCTTATGTCTTCAAGTGCACATTGATGTAGACACAACGTGTGAAGGCTTGTGAGGAGATTAATTGACAAAGGTAGCAATGGAAAATGCATTCCAGTGAAATCTAAGACTTTGAGTCTTTCTGTTCGTCCAAAGAAATTGGCTGGAATTTTCACCGAACCATCATGGGCCATGTAAAAAAAGGAAAGACCTGAACACTCCATCTCATCAGGAAGCTCCGTTGTAATGCGAGGAAAACATAAATTAATCGCATAACAATTGTTCGTTCTCTCCTCATCGGGCCACTCTTTTAGCTCCTCATCATGATTTAACACAAACATACGGTGGTCCCTTGATGCAATCGATAAAGCAACACCCAAAACAACATCATGGATATCAAACCGTTCGTTGTTATAACTATCAAGCAACAAGCAAGACGCTTTGAGATTACTCACAACTCTCAATACTTTATCTCTTGCTTCGTCTATTGTGTAGACGCGTTCAAAACATCCCAAACCAAAAACGTATTTCAACAAGTCCTGAATGAGAGCATTATGACCCATCAAACTACATAGCAAGAAAGTCAACTTAACTTCCTTACTTGTTAAATTATTGTAGCTCAGCTCTATAGCTGAAAATACATCCGGTGTTACCCCTGCGCAGTTTTCTGGTGCAGGCCTCTTTAGATCACGCAAAGCATCCCTCCATTCAAATAACCTTTTGTCTCTCAAAGCCCTTGTAACTGCCGCAATGGCGATTGGCAATCCTGCACATTTCTTTGCTACCTCTTTAGCTACAGGCTGCAAATCACAATTGTCAACATAGTCACCAGCCATCTTCTTAAACAGGACCCAGGCTTCTTCTTCATTTAAATTGCGAACTTCAAAATATTTTTGAGTATCCATCCCTGATAAAACATTGCGATCTCTAGAAGTTAGCAGTATCTTGCATCCCCCAGGTTCTTTTCCAAAAGGAATCCCAACTTCTTCAAGATCTAGTCTTGCCCAAATATCATCCAAAACAACAAGAATCTTCCTTTGGTTCAATCTTTCTCGCAGAAGAAGTGCCCTTCCAGCAATACTCTTTTCCTCAAATTTTAAACCCAAGAAGTCTGCAATTTGGTTTTGAATTTTATCAACATCAACAGTCTGAGTTACGGTTGCTATAACTACGGAATCAAATAACGAGCCTTGTACTTGTCCAGCAACTTCTTTGACTAGCATGGTCTTCCCTACGCCACTCATCCCGTGCACCCCTATAACTTTGATGGTAGCATCTTTCAGTGCCTCCATGATTCCATTCAAAACCTGTGTTCTTGACTCGAATGCTTCGAAACCTGCAACTGATGTGGGTGGTTGTGGAGCTGCACGATACGAAACCCGTTCAAATTTGCCCCGTTCGAGTAGCTCAGCAACAGCCTCCGCCTCCTCTTCAGCTTTCATGCTATGCTTGTAGCGAGTCCAGAAACTAGGACACAAGCCAAGGAAACACTTTTTCTTTGCTTCTTCTTCATCTTGCATCACTTTCTCTACTTCTTCATCGATCTTCTTGTTTACTGCAGTCAGCCAGTTGTTGACATCATTTTCAATCTTCTCCCCATTTCGTTTAGCAGTATCAACGGCGTGCTGCACTCTTTCTCTGGCACACTTCAGGTTCTTAGCTTGATCATTGAGACTCTGAACATTGTTGTCATGATTGGAAAGGTATTTGATCTGATTTATTATAGGAGCGATCGTGTACTCTGCAACTGAAGTGACAATGGAGCTAACGATGCCAATAACAAACTCCATTCTTTTTTTTTTTTTTCACAAGCTGCTTAAAACAAACGAAAGGAAAACAGAATAAATGATTAAAGAGAAGAAAAAAACGAAAAACAAGGGAAAATTGTAAAGTTTTTTCCAGTGATGGATCTTTACCGATGACAATGAAAACGAAGGACAGTCACTGAAAAGATTACCTTACCAAAAAACAATCAACGAACAAAGGAGCAATGGAAGAGATCCAGTTATGAAATTGAATTGACGACGAAGACTCAAGACTGAAAATTAAGGATGCTGAATTTGGGTGGACAATGGAGAAATGCCAGAAACAGCGAAGAGAGTTATAATGCACAAAAAGGTTTTAATCAGACGGTGGACTTAAGATAAATTTGACAGCAAATCAAGTTGAAAGGTTTAAGCATTTTGTGGTTTAAGATCAGAGGAGAGTTGCCAGAGGAAGGGGAGTCAAAGGAGAGAAAATGCTGTGGAAGGCGATGTCCGCTTGCAATAATAAACACTCTTATTTATACAAAAAACTGTTTTTTTCACTGGTTGAGTTTTTCGGATGTCCGTTATTCTGATTGAGTTAGAAATTATCTACCCGGTAAAAAGCCACGTCTATTGTTTTTAAGAAAATACAAAATGAAATTTTAAAATTTTTAAAAGCTTTTAGATATATAAATTCAAAAATTTTTAAGAGTTTTTAAATTTGTAACGAAAATTCGAAAACTTAAAATAATTAAGAAAAAAGAAAAAAATAGTCAAATAATTTTATTTAAAAATAATTTTTAAAAAAAAGTATGAAAAGTAAATGACAGAATGTGAATAGAATTATCCTTAGTAGAGAAATGTCATAAACAGTAAAGAGAGTTATAATGCACAAAAAGCTTTTAATGTAATTAAGATAAATTTGACAGTAAATAAAATTGAAAGGTTTAAGTGTTTTGTGGTAATGGAAACTCCAAAAGCTGTAGAA
This sequence comes from Durio zibethinus, assembly GCF_002303985.1. Next base: position 5,371,579 of record NW_019168481.1, on the reverse strand, counting down.
TGATAATGGAAAGAGCAGGGAAACTTCTCCAATGACTTTTGCTATGATGATAAGTCAATTTGAAGATGATTATATTAAAAATTAAAAAAAATGTGATCAAATTTTAAAAATTGTGAGCATGTTTTAATAGCGTAATAGATAGTTTATTTAAATAGGTATTTTCATTAAAAATTACAACAGAGTTTTTTCTTTTCATTAAACATAATTTTCACCAATCAAATGTTAAAGATAAATTCTTTTCCATGCATAAAAATATGTAACTGTGATTAGAGTTATTAAGTGTATAGAGAGAGAGATAACAAAATGCTAAAGGGACTGTGAAATACTACTTCAGCAGTTTTTCATTTTGCTTTTGTTTTCTTTCTTCTTTCTTCAATTTTTAGATTTTTCAGAAAAAAAAAAAAGACAATAAAGAAAAAGAAAAGGAGAAAATGAGAAAAGATTAAGTAAGTATTAGATTTTTAATTAAAAGTTATTGTTTTAATGAAAAAGAAAGGAAATTTTTATTTTTTTTGTAAAAAAATAATAAATTGGACTTTCATCAAATCCTCCTTTTATGTTTTAACCATGTACCCCAAAACCAATTTAAGACATATTAGATTTTTAAGTATTGGATTTTGTTTTTGTTTAAGATTGTGCATCCGTTAAAAGAATGTATTATTTATATTTAATTTTTTAATCAAAAATTTGATTTTTATATATTTAAATAAAATATAAAATTGATCATAATTTTTATATTTTGTTATAATATTTATAATTTTTTTTAAAGTTACCATTTACTTGAAAAAAATTATAATTATGAGTGATAAAATTCTTTTAACTTTTTAAATGTGATATTAATTTGCACTAATTAAAAATATGCAAAACAATGCCAACATATATTAAAAAAAAGTTAAACATGTATACGAAGGCATGGATATTAGTTTAAAAGTAAAAATTTAAGTTCATAAGCATATCTTCAACGATAAGCAAGAGATCTTGGTGTTTTTAGGTTTTACACTAAGAGTTGATATATATGAATTTATTTTAATTTTATGTTGGTTTGTCTATTTATTATTCCCTCTGTTCCATTTTGTTTGTCTATCATTTTTTTTTTGGAATATATCAAAATTATATATATTTTTTTTTACATTTAAAATTTTTACTATTTTATATTTTAAAATTATTTTTTATGATTTTTTTATTTTTTTTAACATTAAAAATTATGAAATTTTAATTTTATAAAAAAATTTAAAATTTAAAACTAAGTATATTAAAGTCAAATTTTTTTTCTTAAATTTTGTAAAAATCAATTTACGATAAATATTCGAGGATAAAGAGAGTAAATTTTTTGTTAAGACATTATTTTGTAAAGATATTGTTTAATAAATATTAAAAACTAATATAATTTTATAAAAAATTAAAATTCAATTGAAAAGACTTTGGAGACATGTCAGTCAAAGTGAAAGATACCCTTTCATGTGGCCGACAGCCCTACATTAACAACCTAAAGTATTTTGTGGTGATGGAAATACCAAAAGCTGTAAAATGAAAATGGAAAGAACGGGGAAAGTTCCCTAATAACTTTCGATGTGATGATAAGTCCAGTCAAAAATTTCAAAATTATACAAAAATTAAGGATAAATTATATATATTTTTTGTGATTAAATATAATTTGAATTTACTTTTTGAGATTTAAAATATTATATTTAATTATCATATGGTTTGTTTTATTGTTATTTTTTTATTTTAATATTTTTTTCATCTTTAATTCTTTTTTTCTAAAATCAAATTAACTTTTTTCTATAAAAATCATCTTCAAAATGCTTTAATTTTGTTTTTCTTTTGCAATAGCTCTTTCTCTTAAAGTTAAGTTCTCTATCTGCTTTTTAGAATTAAAAAAAATAAGATCCCAACCTCCGTCCACCACCATTCTCTGTGTTACCACTGTAAATTGCTGCTATCATCCTTCGTCACCAGTGACTACCACCATAAATTAAAAAGGAAAATCCCAACGTTAAAGTCAAAAAATCCATTGTGCTGCCACACCTTATTCTACTAGTAGCGTCTCCTTCTTCTTAATCTAAAAAAAAAAAAAAAAAAAAACCCTCCAAAACAATCAAACCCAAAACCACAAAAATAAAAAATCTTCAAAAACCTAAAAAAGTCATTTCAAATCAAGATTCAAAATTTTGATTTTACTCTTAAATGTTCCCCTTAATGGTGTTCTTTAACTGTATTGATTATTTTTTATTAAGACTTTTATTTTTTTTTATTTTATATACAAATTCTAGGTTTTATATTTTTTTTAAATAAAATTTTTATTATTAAAAATTATATCAAGTATCAAATAAATAATTAATTTTTATTCAACAACCACACCAATTTCTATGAACAATCATTAACAAAGAAAATAGCCTAAAAGAAACATAAAAACAAACCCAACAATCACCAAAAAATTCATAAAAACCGAATTCACCCTAAATTATTCACACCAAATAAATTCACAAAGCAATTATAAATCTACATAATAGCTACAACAACTCATCAACAAATAGGTTTTTTTTTTTTTTGTGGCTTTTAGTTTGAATTTTTTGAAAATTTTTGAGTTTTTAAATAAAAATGAAAAAAGAAAGAGAGAGAAGATCAATTGACAGCACACACTACAATTGCATATTTTTTCAACATTTGATCCCTTGTTTATTAAAGATTGTAAAGAATTCATGCTTCTAATCTAATTTTTCTTTAAAACGTTTTAATCTAAGAAATAGAAAATAAAAAAAAAATTAGAGAAAGAGTTAGAGTTTATTCATTAAACGATAATAGTGTTAATAAAAATTAATAAAATCTCATGGATACACAACTTAAGATGATTAAGTATCATTTTTTAAATCTCAGAATAAATTTAAATCACATTAAATCTCAAAATATATTTATATAATTTATCCAAAAATTAAAATGAAAATGTGAACCAAACAAATTTTTTTACCAAATCATCTAGCATTAGTTATTAGGTGAACTTAAAAATCATTCTTCATTTTTTAAATCTACTAGACTTGTTCAAAAGAGCATATTTTTTATTATTATTGTAATATAATATAATTAATTATAATTTAAATTTACATAATATTCGGTATGAAACACATTTTATATAATTTTTTATTAGAATTGGATGATTATAGTATAATAAAAAAAAATTATAGGTTTAGAAGATTTGGATAAAAATATAAATCTTAAAAATAGATTTTCTCCAAAATTTGAATTTGTGTTAAAAAAAAAAAGCCTAGTCCTAATTTTAATCAAGATTACTTTTTCAATTATATTTACAAAAAAAAAAAATTTATCTCATGTTTTATATTTTATATGTTTTCTTTTTCTTTTTTTTTATTTCACTTTTCTTCGTCTTAGATCTACGAGGAAACACCAACCCTTTACGCCTCTCTTTCTTTTTTTTTTTTTTTTTTGCTTGCTTTCCCTCAAATATTGAAAAAATATTGTATAAAATAATTACATTATATAAATATATATCTTTTTATTTAAATTATATTATATAATTATATTATTAAAAAATAATTATTTATTATTTATTAAATTTAATATTTACTATTTACTTTTTAATTATATATAATGAATAATTAATTTTTTATTCTTATAATTATATAATATGATTTAAATAAAAAATACATATTGACATGATATAATTATTTTGTACAATCTTTTTTCTCATATCTTTACTCTGCTGTCGCTGATTCGAATGTCTCCAACTTGGCCTCTTCCTTTTCGTTGAGTCATCATTTGTTTTTATAAGTACCTTATTCTCTTCCATTCTTTTTTTAGTTTTGGGATTCTAATATGGACTTTTCTTGTATACATTAAAAATTATTAAACTGTGACAATCAATTTTTGACCAAATCATCCAGCATTAATTATTTTGTGAATTTAAAATCATTCTTCATTTTTTAGTTTTGCTAAACTTGTGTAAAAGAACGTATTGTTTATAATTATTGTATTATAATCAATTAATTAATTATAATTTGAATTTACAGAATATCTTGTATGAAACATATTTTATATAATTTTTTATTAGGATTAGATAATTATAGTATAATAATAAAAAAATTATAGGTTAGAAGATTTGGATAAAAATATAAAATTTAAAAATAAATTTTCTTAACAAATGAGATTTGTATAAAACAACAGACCTACTCCTAATTTTAATCAAAATTGGTTTTTCGATTATATATACAAAAAATATATTTTTTCTTACCCCATTTTTTATATTATTTTTATTTTTTATTTTGAACTTTTCTTCATCTTCAATCTATCAGGAAACACCAATCCTTTACAGCCTAGATCTACGGCCCAAATCTAGTTAGTGGAGTAGAATTGATCACATTTAAGATTATCTCTTTTTTTTTTTTCCTTCAAATCTTGAAAAAAGAGTATACGAAAGCTACGTCATGTGAATATACATCTTTTTTCATTTAAATTATGTACATAATAATATTATTTAAAAAATTATTATTTATTATTATATAATTTATTTATTAAAATAAAATTTATTATTTAATTATTAATAATAATTAATTAATTTTTTTCACAGATATAATTATATAATATAATTTAAATAAAAAATATGATGTCATGATGCAATTATTTTCTACAGTCTCTTTTCTCGCATCTTCACTCAGCTGTCGCTTGTTCAAATGTCTCCCACTTGGTCTCTTCTCTATATTCAGTCCCATCATCTTTGTCTTTTATACTCGACCTTATCTCTCTTCCATTTCTTATTTTTAGTTTTTCGGGTATTATAAACTCAACCCATTTCTTTTCTTCGTATCTTACTTTTTTTTTTAATTTTTTAGGTTAAATTATTTATTTATTTATTTTAATTTTATAATTTATGAATATATTTTTGATAAATTATATAATTTATAAAAATTAAATATTCAAAAAATTATATACGTTATTAAAAATACATATTCAAAAGTTCAAAATAAAATTTTAAGCCTTCGAATTTTTATATTCGAAAACTTTAAAAACTTCCATATTTATAAATTTGAAAGCTTAAAAAGTTATAAAAAAATGCTTTAAAAAATAATTAAATAATTTCATTCAAAATTATTTGAAAAGAGGTACGGAGAGTAAATGACAGGGTGTGAATAAAATTTTCCTTGGTTTTAAATCAGTGGAGAAGTGTCAGAAACAGTGAAGAGAGTTTAATGCACTTAAAGTTTTTAATCAAACGTTGGAATTAAGAAAAATTTGACAGCAAACTAAGTTGAAAAGTTTTAAGTGTCTTGTGGTGATGGAAATGCCAAAAATTGTAAAATGAAATGGAAAGAACAGAGAAAGTTCCCAATGACTTTCGATACGATGATAATTCAAGTCAACAAGCTTTAATAATACACAAAAAACTTTTAATTAGACGGTGTAATTAAGATAAATTTGACAGTAAATAAAGTTGAAAGGTATAAGCGTTTTGTGGTAATGGAAATGCCAAAAGTTGTAGAATGATAATGGAAGAGCAGGGAACTTCTCCAATGACTTTTGCTATAATGATAAGTCAATTTGAAGATGATTATATTAAAAATTAAAATAAAAAATGTGATCAAATTTTAAAATTTGTAAACATGTTTTAATAGCATAATAGATACTTTATTTAAATAGGTATTTTCATTAAAAATTACAACAGAGTTTTTTCTTTTTGTAATTGAGGACAACATAATTTTCACCAATCAAATGTTAAAGATAAATTATTTTCCATGTATAAAAATATGTAACTGATTAGAGTTATTAAGTGTATAGAGAGAGAAAAAAAAAAGGCTAAAGAGATTGTGAAATACTACTTCAGCAGTTTTTCTTTTTTCTTTTGTTTTCTTTCTTCTTTCTCCAATTTCTCGATTTTTCAGAAAAAAAAATAAAGAAAAAGAAAAGGAGAAAAGATTAAATAAGTATTAGATTTTTAATTAAAAGTTATTGTTTTAATGAAAAAGGAAGGAAATTTTTATTTTTGTTGTAAAAAAAATTCGACTTTTATAATTTTTTTGGTCCAATTTATAATTACTAACATATAGTATATGTTTGTATTATTGAAGCATATAATTAAATATACTACTATTATTTTATTAAATAGTAAAATTTTTATGAAAAATTTAAAAAATATGTTAAACTTTTTTAATTTATCAAGATCTTTAAAATGAATTTATGAAGAAAAAAAGAATCAAAAAATATTTTTTATTTAAGAATTTTAAAAAATTATATTCTGCATTGCTGATAAATTAAAATTTATTAACTCTAAAATTCTCCTCTTATTTTCATGTGTTAAAGCTTTTATTTAGATGAATGATGAAATTAATTTAATTGAAATTAATAATAAAAATAAAAAATATTATAATTATAATTAGAAAAATTGTTATAATTATAATAAAAAAGATTTAATAAAAAATTTAAACTAAATAAATTTTACTAAAATTGATACTTAAATAAAATTAAAAATATAATAAACTCAATACATCACATTTAGAGTACGATAAAATTCAATCCTAACGTTACTTTGTGAGAACAAATTTTTGGTACCATAGAACAATCTATGTACTTCACATATTTTTTCTTCACTCATAAAAATTTATGCATCGTCACTTCAAAAAATTATCTTCAAATGAAGTAGTGGCTGTCGTGACACTAGCACAACTTCCTAGAAGTATAAGTTGCACTTCTTCCTGGATTTGTGGAATCTTTCGCAACAAAGTTGTTATGACGACTGACACAACTTCTTTAAAAGATAAAGAACAAATTAATTGCATTTCTTGCAAATTTTGTGGAATCCCTTGCAACAAGGCTATCGTGACAACCGACACAACTTCCCTAGAGTAACAAGTTGCATTTCTTGCAGTAAGTATCAAATAATGGGATGGTCCAATTGCTTCCGTAATGACAAAAATTGAAAGTTACGTGGAAACAATCAAGTTGATGCAAACCAAATCAACATCAAATTCTTCAAGAATTTGTTAAATTTCCACAAAGACAACTGAATAAGAATTTCAAGAAGTTTCTACTGACTAACTCAAGAAGCTCATCAAACATCAAGTGAAAATGTTGTTCTGCTTTCCTACTCTTACGCAAAGTTTACTGTCAAAGTATTGATTGCATGAAGATGCCCAAAAACTATCAACTTCTAAAGTTTCAACATGTTGATTATAAAGAAAATTTAATACATGTTGCACACTTGGTGAAAACTTGCAACAATGTTGGCATCTTATGTCAAGCAATTTAATCGCTTTTTAAAAGGTAATGCTTTCGATTGATGCATAGATTTTGAATTTGGATTAATTGACAATTGAAAATAACTTAATATTTTAAAAATGTTTCTACAATACTGAATGCATAATTAATATGATTGAACTCATAAGTTCAAGATAATAAAAAAATGAACATATAATTGATTTTATTCTTAAGTGAAAAAATCTAAATCTCAATTGCAAAAAAAGATTGTCTAAAGTCTTTGCATTTGATTTACTTAAACAAATATTTATAATTATGAGTAATAAAAATTATTTTAACTTTCAAATAAGACATTAAGTTGTACCAATTGAAAATATGTAAAGAAAATGCTAAAATATGTACAGCGGAAAAAAATAAAATATATACCAGAAAGGTACATACATTATTTTAAAAATTAAAATTTAAGTCAATAAGTTATTAGTTGAAATCTTTAAATTTTATATTTAAGTCTCATCGATACATATGAATCTAATTCAATTTTATGGTATTATATTTTTCATGAAGATATTATTTGTAGACATTAAAAATTTATATATAATTTATTAAAAAACAAGAAAATTCAATCGAAAAGAGTTTTGAGATGTGGCAGTCAAAAGTGTAAGATACCCTTCCTTTGTGGCCGACATTGATAGACTAAAAGTTTAGAAAATAAGTAAAGCACGGACCTGAAAATGTGAAATAATTTTGTAAGGTCCTTTTCCAAAAGTGAGCGACGACCTATCAGCTTGACTCGTTTCTTACCCCACCAGACTTTCGTCGGGAGAGGCTAACACGAAACACGTTGGAATAATTAATTCAGTGGTTCTAATCAATTCACTCTCCAAATCAGAAATTAATTCAAAAAAATTATCAAATCCTCCTTTTAAGTTTTAACCATGTACCGCAAAACCAATTTAAGACATATTAGATTTTTAAGTATTGGATTTTGTTTAAGATTGTGCATGTGTTAAAAGAATATATTATTTATATTTAATTTTTAATCCAAAATTTGATTTTATATATTTATATAAAATATAAAATTGATCGTAATTTTTTTTTGTTATAATATTTATAATGTTTTTTAAGTTACCATTTACTTGAAAAAAATTATAATTATGAGTGTTAAAATTTTTCTAACTTTTTAAATGGGATATTAATTTGCACCAATTGAAAATATGCAAAAACAATGCCAATATATATTAAAAAAAAGTTCAACATGCATACGAGGGCATGGATATTAGTTTAAAAGTAAAAAATTTCAGTTCATGAGCATATTTTCAATGATAAGCAAGAGATCTTGGTGTTTTTAGGTTTTACATTAACAGTTGATATATGTGGATTTATTTTAATTTTATGTTGGTTTGTCTATTTATTATTCCCTCTGGTTCATTTTGTTTGTCTAATTTTTTTTTGGAATATATCAAAATTATTTTTTTGGACATTTAAAATTTTTATTATTTTATATTTTAAAATAATTATTTATGATTTTTTTTTACTTTTTAACATTAAAACTTATGAAATTTTAATTTTATAAAAAAATTTAAAAATTGAAACTAAGAACATTAAAGTCAAATTTTTTTTTAATTTTATAAAAATTAATTCATGATAAATATTTTAGGATAAAGAGAGTAAATTTTTTGTAAAGATATTATTTAATAAATATTAAAAACTAATATATAATTTTATAAAAAAAATTAAAATTCAATTGAAAAGACTTCGGAGACATGTCAGTCAAAATTGAAAGATACCCTTTCATGTGGCCGAGAGCCCTACATTAACAACCCAAAGTATTTTGTGGTGATGGAAATGCCAAAAGCTGTAAAATGAAAATGGAAAGAACTGGGAAAGTTCTCCCTAATAACTTTCGATATGATGATAAGTCCAGTCAACAAGTTTCAAAATTATCTAAAAATTAAGGATAAATTATATATATATTGTGGTTAAACGTAATTTAAATTTATTTTTTGAGATTTAAGTTATTATATTTAATTATCATATGATTTATTTTATTATATTTTTATTTATATCATTATTTTTTATTTTTTTATTTGCTTCATCTTTAATTCATTTTTTAAAATAAGTTGAATTCTCTTTTTATAAAAGTCATCTGCAAAATACTTCAATTTTTTTTTTCAACAATTTTTTCTTCCTAAGTTTAAGTTCTCTACCTTTTTTTTAGCATTGAAAAAAATAAGATTCTGTCCATCATCATTCATTGTGTTACCACTGTTAGCTACTACTATCATCTTTCATCACCAATAAATAAAAAAAGAAAATTCTAATGCCAAACTAAAAAAATCAATTATACTGCCACACCTTTTTTCACCATCAGTGTCCTTTTCTCCTTGTCATAACGTCTAGATTCAGGGATCTATCGTTAGACATAGACTTTAGGGAGTCGCCAACAATTTTTTTTTATCTAGGTTAGATTGGCCACCTATGGAATCTGTCCTTTCAGGGAACACCTAAGTTTAAGGGTCCCTAAAAGAATAGGTTCAGGTCTGCTAACCAGAACAGGATTCGGGAGTTCGGTTACGTGTGAGGAAGGTTATAGCACCCTCACAACGCCCATCAAAAGATGGTACCAGCTTAAATTTGTGTTATCCAAAAGTCTTAAAATTTTACCAAGTAATTAATTATTAGAAATTATTCTCAATTGATTCTAATACTTTTAGTAGAAAATTGAGAAAATTCCCTCACCTCAAGAGTATGCAAGAAAAACTACTGTTTCACTTGCAGAGGCTCCGTCGTCGGATTATTTAAAAGAAAAAAACAAAATCAAAATTAAGATAGAAAGGAAGGAAAGAATGATTTTTTTTTGTAGGGAAGATTGATACTTTCAACTTTTTCTCAAAAATATTTTTTGGAAATTTCGATTTTCAAGGAAAATTGATACTTTTAACTTTTCTTCAAAAACCCTTTTTTTGAAAATTTATTTCTAAGTAAAATTGATACTTTCAACTTTTCCCCAAAAATATTTTTTTTGAAAATTTATTTTTCTTTTAAGGAAAATTGATACTTTCAACTTTTCCCTAAAAATATTTTTTTTTGAAATTTATTTCTGAGGAAAATTGATACTTTCAACTTTTCCCCAAAAATATTTTTTGGAAATTTATTTCTAAGGAAAATTGATACTTTCAACTTTTCCCTAAAAATATTTTTTTTGGAAATTTATTTTTCTTTTAAGGAAAATTGATACTTTCAACTTTTCCCTAAAAATATTTTTTGGAAATTTATTTCTAAGGAAAATTAATACTTTCAACTTTTCCCTAAAAATATTTTTTTTTTTGAAATTTATTTCTGAGAAAAATTGATATTTTCAACTTTTCCCCAAAAATATTTTTTGGAAATTTATTTCTAAGGAAAATTGATACTTTCAACTTTTCCCTAAAAATATATTTTTTTGGAATTTTTTTATTCTTATTTAAAGAAAATAAAATAATAAAAAATAATAAAAATAAATAAAAAGAATATTACATAAACCTAATCTAATAAATAAACAAATAAAATAAACAAATAAACAAAAAAAAAAACCTGGAGCGGCTCGGATCGGCTCGGCTCAAGGAAGAGAAAACGGCTCGGGGGGAGCGGCTCGGCTCGGCTCGGAGGGGGCTGGCACGCGCGGGTCAGAAAGCGGGTCGACGCCCGGGTCGGGTCGGGTTCGGCAAAACGCGTGGATCCTCTGGGTTACTTAAGGCCAAAACGACGTCGTTTTGGGAGGGTATAAAAGGCAATCCCCTTCGTTTTTTCGGCAGAACGCTCCTCCCTCTCTCTCTCTTCTTCCCTTTTCCTCTCCCTTCTCTCTAAAAACTGAAGAACACCGGTGCCGGATTCTGATAATTTTCGCCAAAATCTGGAAATTTCGTCGGAAGATCGCCGGTTTCTGGGATTCTTCGCCGGAAACTGGGCTGGTCGCCGAAAATTCAAATTTCGCCGGAATCTGAAAATTTCCCAGAAATTTCCAAAAAAATTTTTCGTCAAAAATCTCTAAAAATTTTTTCTCACTCCCAGAACACTCCTAAACTTTTCCTAGCTTCCTATACGCCTCCTTTTCTCTCAAATCAGTAGCTTTGCTTACTGTTTTCTGTGTCTTTCATTCTGTTTCAGGAGGTGCTTTATATAGGGATTGATCAGGAGTTTCTGATCAATCCCAATTCCCCTTTGGACGGGAATTCAATCTTTGAATCCAGTCTGGACTCTTCTGATTGAATTCCCACTCCCAGTGGGATTCTTCAACTTTCAATCCTAGCCTCCAAAATAAAAATCAAAATAAATAAAAAAAAACTAGATAATTAGAGAAGATAAATCAACAGATATTATAGGATAAATAAAATAATAATAAAAAAAATATATATCAGATATATAATTAGATAAGTAAAAATACAAAAATGAATAAAATAAAAAAGATAAAATATATATATATACATATTAGTAATAATACATAAATAATAAAATACATATAAATATTAACAAAAAATAAATAAATAAATATATACATATATTAATACATATAATAATAATAAATAATACAATACATAAAATACAAAAGAAGAAGAAAAAAAAATACAAGATAAAATTGAATTGGGCTTACTCATTTGGGCCAGGCCCAATTGATCTGGGCTCGGACCCAATTGGGTGTCTACACTCCTTAGTCTAAAAAGAATCCATCGAAAATAACCAAACTGAAAACTTTTATTCACAAACTCGTAAAAGTAATCTCAAACCAATATCCAAAATTTTGATTTTATTTTTAGATATTTTTGTTAATGATATTCTTTGATTGTGTTGATTTTTTTGGTTGAGATTTTTAATTTTTTTTATTTATTTGTATGCAAATTCTAGGTTTTATATTTTTTTTAAATTAAATTTTTACTATTAAAAATTATATCAAGCATCAAACAAATAATTAATTTTCATTTAATAGCCATATCAATTTTTAGAGACAATCATCAAGAGAGCAAATAACCTAAAAAAAAACCCAAAAACAAACCTAATAACCACAAAACAAATTCATAAAACTCAAATCCGTTCTAAATTACTCACACTCAATAAACTTACAAAGTAACTATAAATCCACATAATAATCGCAACAACTTATCAACAAATATTTTTTTATTTTTGGGTTTCAATTTAAATATTTTAAAAAATTTTAAGTTTTTAAAATAAAGACAAAAAAAAAAAAGGGAGAAAATCAATTAATAGCACACACCACAATAGTATATTTTTTTAACATTTGATTCTTCACTTGCTGAATTCATGCTTCTAACCTAAGTTTTATTTGAAAAGTTTGAATATAAAAAATATCAAAAATAATTTTTTGAGGAAAGAGTTATAGTTTCTTCATTAGACATTAACAATGTTAATAAAAATTAATGAAAGTCATAGATACACAATTCAAAATGATTAAATATCACTTTTTAAATTTTAGAGAATAAATTTAAATCGCATTAAATCTTATGATATATTTATATAATTTACCCAAAAATTAAAATGAAAACGTGAACCAAACAAAATTTTTGACCAAATCATCTAGCATTAGTTTTTATGTGAACCTAAAAATCATTCTTCATTTTTTATTTCTGCTAGGACTGTTCAAAAGAGCATTTTTTTATGATTATTGTAATATAATTAATTAATTAATTTAAATTTCTATAATATTCATATGAAACACATTTATATAAATTTTTATTAGAATTGGATGATTATAGTATAATAATAAAAAATTATAGGTTTGAAGATTTGGATAAAAATATAAATCTTAAAATAGATTTTCTTAAAAATTTGAATTTGTATAAAAAAAGACCTAGTCCTAATTTTAATCAAGATTTGTTTTTCGATTATATATACAAAAAATATTTTTTACCTCATTTTTTATATCTTTTTCTTTTTTTTAATATTTCACTTTTCTTTGTCTTCGATCTACTAGGAAACACTAACCCTTTACGCCTCTCTTTATTCTCTCTTTCTTTTTTTTTTTTTTACATTTTTTCCCTTCAAATCTAGAAAAAAAATTCTATAAAATAATTATATTTTGTGATATATATATATTTTTCATTCAAATCATATTATATAATCACATCATTAAAAAATAATTATTTATTATATAATTTATTTATTTATTAAATTTAATATTTAAGATTTACTATTTAATTATATATAATAAATAATTAATTTTTTATTAATATGATTATATAATATGATTTGAATAAAAAATATATATTTACATGATATAATTATTTTGTACAACCTTTTTTCTTATATGCTTTCGCTTATTCCAATGTCTCCAACTGGGCCTCCCCCTTTACGTTGAGTCCCATCATCTCTGTCTTTTATGCTCATCCTTATCTCTCTTCCATTTCTTATTTTTAGTTTTTCGGGTCTTCTAAACGCAACCCGATTTCTTTTCTTCATATCCTACTTTTTTCTAAATTTATTTTAGGTAAAATTATTTAATTATTTTTTATCTTAATTTTAAAATTCTTTAATATATATTTTGGTAAATTATATAATATAAAAATTACATATTCAAAAAATTATATAATTTATCAAAAATACATATTAAAAATTTTAAAATAAATTTTTAAGTTTTCGAATTTTTATATTAAAAACTTTAAAAACTTGTAGATTTATAAGTTTAAAAGTTTAAAATGTAAAAAAAAAAAGTTAAAAAAATAATTAAATAATCTCATTCAAAATGATTTGATTTTGAAAAAAAGGTACGAAGAGTAAATGACAGGGTATGAATATAATTTTACTTGGTTTTTAATCAGTGGAGAAATGGCAGAAACAGTGAAGAGAGTTAAAATGCACTTAAGGTTTTTAATCAAACGTTGGAATTAAGATAAATTTGACAGCAAACAAAGTTGAAAAGTTTAAAGTGTTTTGTGGTGTTGGAAATGCCAAAATTGTAAAATGAAATGGAAAGAACAGCGAAAGTTCCTCAATGACTTTTGATACGATGTTAAGTTATCCAAAAATTAAAACACCATAAACTAATTTCTCTCTTACCAAAAATTATCCAAATTAAAATGGAAGAGTAATGTTATTTGCACCTTAATTTCTCTCTTCACATCTTATTATCATTTATACTTAATTTTTACTTAAAACACCATAAATTCAAGGCATAAATTTACTAAAAATAAAAAAATCTCATCATTTTTCTTTTTTCAACCGAAAATCTAAAATATTTTAAGCTCTAATCCAGTTAAATTCAAAAAAAATTTTACCCATTTAAAATTAAAAGTAAATCGTTTATTTTTTCAATTTTTTTGTTTGATATTATGTTTAGTTTCCTATGATTTTATGTTAAAATATTTGGGTACAATTCAAAATTTACAAAAATAAATTTTTAAAAGTTCTTAAAGGTTTTTAAAATAAATATATGAAAGCTTTTAAAAATTTTTAAAAATAAATATTAAAAAAAACTTTCGGTTTAGATATCAATTTCAAAAAATTTTTAAGAGCTTCTAAAAATAAATTTTCAAAATGATGTGTGAAATGTAAAAAAAATAATTAATTAATAAATATTTAAATAATTTCATTAAAAATTAAAATTTTTAAGTGTATTGAAAAAAAGTGTATTGAAAAAATATGGGATGCAAATAGCATCACTCAAACTAAAAATGTGAACCTGTTGAATTGTTTTGACCAAATCATCCGGCATTAATTATTATGTGAACTTAGAATCTTTCTTTATTTTTATTTTTGCTAGTACTGTTCAAAAGAGTATATTATTTATTTATGATTATTGTATTATAATCAATTAATTAATTATAATTCAAAATTACATAATATTCAATATGAAACATATTTTATATAATTTTTTATTAAAATTGGGTGATTATAGTATGATAATAAAAAAATTATAAGTTAGAAGATTTGGATAAAAATATAAAACTCAAAAATAAATTTTCTTAAAAATATGAGATTTGTTTAAAAAATAAACTTAACCCTAATTTTGATCAAGATTGATTTTTCCATTATATGTACAGAAAAATATATTTTGCTTATCTCATTTTCTGTATATATATATATTTTTCTTGTTTCATTTCACTTTTCTTCATCTTCAATCGACGAGGAGAGACCAACCCACTTCAGTCTAGATGAGTTAGCTGATAGATCTAATCATAGCTAGATCAAAATCATCTCTCTTTTTTCTTTTTCAAATCTTAAAAAAAATTCTGTATAAAAAAATTACATAATATCAATATATATCTTTTTTATTCAAATTATATCACATAATCATATTATTAAAAATTATTTATTTATTTATTTATTTATTTATTAAAATCAATATTTATTATTTAATTAGGTGTAATAAATTATTCACTTTTTTCAATCATATGATTGTATAACATAATTTAAATAAAAAATATATATTAACATGATATAACTATTTGGTACAATTATTTTTCATCTTTACTCTGCTGTCACCTGTCGCTTATTTCAATATCTCCAACTTGTCCTCCCCCTCTACATATAGCTCCACCTTGTCTTTCTCTTTTATCTCTCTTCTTTTCTTTTTTTTTTTTAATTTGTAGTTTTACTCTCGTTTCTCTACTTTTCAGTTTTGTTTTTTTCTCTCTTCACGTTTTTTCTTGCTGATATTTCTAAATGTCTATCCTTACTTCCAAAGCTTATTCATAATTTCAAAATTACCTCATATAATTTTTAACATTCATTTATATTCAAAGTGAAATAAAAAAAATTGAACCCGATTATTTATTAAATTAATAATATATCATTAAAATTAAAATTTTAAAATTATAAATTTTAAAAAATTTATGCATATAACATTTTCTTCAATCAATTATATAATAAAATAAATAATTTAAAAATAAAATAAAAAATTCAATTATATATATACATACATATATATATATATCAAACCCACATTATTTGTCTCACCTACCAAATACCAACATCCTTAAATTGCAATAAAGTATCAAACCCACATTATTTGTCCCACCAACCAAATACCAACATCTTTAAATTGCAATAAAGGATCAAACCCTCAGTATTTGTTCCACGTACCAGGTACCAACATCCTTAATTACCAAAAAAAATATTAAAGTAAGAGAACTGCTTTAATATAATTGTATTGATTGATGTATTAATATTATTACGCCAATATTCCTTCTATACGATGGGTCTTTTGTGTGGGTGTTTTTTTTAAAGTACCTTTAACAGTTTTTCTAAATAAGTCTATTGAAAATGAATTTTCTTTCAATTTCTCGACCCAATCACATTTAATGCCACTGCAATTGTTTTGATGAATATCACATAATGTAAAAATAGAAAGTGTAAACATATGCTCACCCAAAAAAAAAAAGTTACTAGTAGAAACATATTGTCTTATAGGACTTTAAACCCCTCAGAAATATATAATGTCAATAATTCTTATTTAATTATGACAAAGCGTTTGTAAATTAAAAAGGAAAATAAAGAAAAAGAAAAGGAGAAAATATTAAATATGTATTAGATTTTTAATTAAAAGTTATTGTTTTAACAAAAAAGGAAGGAAATTTTTATTTTTGTTGTAAACAAAATCGGACTTTTATAATTTTTTTGGTCCAATTTATAATTACTAACATATATATAGTATATGTTTATATTATTGAAACATATAATTGAATATACTAATATTATTTTATCAAATGATAAAATTTTTATGAAAGTTTTAAAAAATATGTTGAATTTTTATAATCTACAAATAAGTTATCAAAACCTTTGAAACAAATTTGTAAAAAAAAAAAGATTTTCTTTTATTTAAAAATTGTTAAAGATTGTACCACGCATTCCCCATAAATTAAAATTTTTAATTCCAAAATTCGCCTCTTATTTTCGTACACTAACTTTGTGTATACAAATTTTTGGTACACTGTAGAACAATCTCTACACAGCCCATATCTTTTCTTCACCCATAAGAAAAAATTTTTGCATCATCACTTAAAAAAAAAAAAAAACTTCAAATGATGTAGTGGCTGTCATGACGATTAGCACAACTTCCTAGAAGAATAAGTGCAATTATTGGGAAATTTGTGCACTTCTCGCAAAATTTGTGGAATCTTTCGCAACAAAGTTGTCAGGACTTCCCTAAAAGAAAAAGAGCAAGTCGCATTTCTTGCAAAAAGTATCAAATAAAGGGTAGGTCAAATCGCTTCCGTAATTAGGGAAGGCAAAAAAATCCGTACTCGACGGGTTCCGGTCCGACCCGATTTTTTAGGGTCGGTTTTTTTTTTTGGAAATCGGGGGTCGGGTCGGGTCGGGATCGGGTAGCATGAAGACAAAGTCGGGGTCGGGTCGGGGTCGGGGTTTTTAGGCAAACCCGACCCTACCGACCGATATATATATAAAAATAATTTTTTAATTAATTTTTTAATTTTTAATTATATATATATTTATATAATGATATTTTTAAATATTTATATTTAAAAAATAATATTTTATTAATTTCGGTAGGTCGGGATCGGGTACGGTTTATAGAGTGTCGGTCGGGTTCGGGTTCGGTATAAAAACAAAAAAAATTTCGGGTAGGGTCGGGTTCGGGTTTTTTATGCATTAAGTCGGGTCGGGTTCGGGGCGAGCAAAACCCGCCCCGAACCCGACCCGATGCCAACCCTATCCGTAATGGCAAAAATTGAAAGTTAGGTAGAAACAACCAAGTTGATGCAAACCAAAATCAACATCAAATTGTTCAAGAAGAATTGGTTAAATTTTCACAAACGCAACTGAATAAGAATTTCAAAAAGTTTCTACTGACTAACTCAAGAAGATCATCAATCATCAAGCTGAAAGTGTTGTTCTGCTTTCCTACTCTTATGCAAAGCTTATTGTCAAAGTATTAATTGCATAAAGATGCCTAAAAACTATCAAACCTCTTAAATTTCAACAGTTTGATGCAAAGAAAATTTGAGACATGTTGTATATTTTGATAAATTTTGCAACAATGTTGGCATCTTATGTCAAGCATTTTATTTGATTTTTAAAAGACATTGCTTTCGATTGATGCATAAATCTTGAACCTGCATTAATCGAAAATTAAGAATAACTTTACATTTTTACAATTGAAAATAACTTAAAATTTCTAAAATGTTTCTATAATGCTGAATGCATAATTAATATGATTAAACTCATAAGCTCAAGATAATAAAAGAATGAACCTATGATTGATTATATTCATAAGCGAAAAAATCTAAATTTCAATTACAAAGAAAAATTATCTAAAGTCTTTGCATTTGAGTTATTTAAACAAATACTTATAATTATGAGTAATACAAATTATTTTAAATAAGACATTATGTTGTACCAATTGGAACTATGTAAAGAAAATGCTAATATATATATATACAATGGAAAAAGCAAAATACATATCAGAAAAGTGCATACATTAGTTTAAAAATTAAAATTCAAGTCAATGAGTTATTATTTTTATGATAAAGAAGGAGATTTATATTTATGCATTATAAATATATAAATTTTATATATTATTAGTGTATAAAATTGATACATTATCATTAAATAAAATAATATTATTTTATTAATAAAATAAATAAAATGATATCATTTTATTATGAGTATATTTTTAAAAAATATTAATTTTTATGTATTTATTTTAAGAATTAATATTTATTTATTAATAAAATAATATTATTTAATTTATTAGTAATTTATCAAATAAAATTTAAATCTTTAAATTTTTATAGTTAAGTCTCATCGATACTTATAAATCTAGTTCAATTTTATGTTATTATGTTTTAATTTGATGGCCATTAAAAATTATATAATTTATTAAAAATAAAATTCAATTGAAAAGAGTTTTGAGATGTGGCTGTCAAAAGTGTAAGATACTCTCCCTGTATGGCCGCATTGATAGACTAAAAGGATAGAAAATAAAAAAACTAGGTGCGTGCTTTCGAAAAAGAAAGTGTGTGGTACGGACTTGATAATGTGAAATAATTTTTGTAAGGTCCTTTTTCAAAAGTTAGCGACGACCCTATCAACTTGACTTGTTTCTTGACCCACCAGACTCGTATAGGGAGACTAACATGAAACACGTTGGAATAATTAATTCAGTGGTTCTAATCAATTCATTCTCCAAATCAGATTAATAAAAAAAATTATCAAATCCTCTTTTAAGTTTTAACCATGTACCACAAACCAATTTAAAACATATTAGATTTTTTAAGTATTGGATTTTGCTTTCGTTGAAGACTCTACATGTGTAAAAAGCATATACTATTTACATTAGATTTTCTTTGTCAATGATTTTTTTTTATATTTATGTAAGATATAAAATTGATCATAATTTTTTAAAAAAGTTACCATTTACTTAAAAAAATTATAATTGAGTGATAAAATTTTTTTCTTTTTAAATGGGACATTAATTTATACCAATGGAAAAAATGGAAAAACAATGCTAATATATATATATATATTATATTTATATTTACAAAAAAAAAAGTTAGACACGAATATGAAGGTATAGATTTCAGTTTAAAAGTAAAAATTTAAGTTAATGAGCATATTTTCAATGATAAGCAACAGATCTTGATATCTTTAAGTTTTATATTAAGTCCCGTTGATATAGGTGAATTTATTTTAATTTTATGTTGATTCGTCTGTTAATTACTTTTTTTATTAAGATATTATTCCGTGAAGATATTATTTATTAAATATTAAAAACTAATATATAATTTTTTAAAAAATTTAAAATTCAATTGAAAAAGTGAAAGATTCCCTCTCATGTGGTCGACAGCCCGATATCAACAGCCTATACTGTTTCATGGTGGTGGAAATGCCAAAAGCTGTAAAATGAAAATGGAAAGAACAGGAAAAGTTCTCCCGTGACATTCCATATGATGATAAGTCAAGTCAACAAACTTAAATATTATCTAAAAATTAAAATAAAAATGTGAACCAATCGAATTTTCTGACCAAATCATCCAGCATTAATTATTTTGTGAATTTAAAATTATTCTTCATTTTTTATTTATGCTAAACTTGTTCAAAAGAACAAATTATTTATGATTATTGTATTATAATCAATCAATTAATTATAATTTAAATTTCATAATATTTCTGTTGGAAAATATTTTATACTATTTTTTATTAGGATTGGATAAAAAAATTATAGGTTAGAAGATTGGGATAAATATTATAAAATTTAAAAAATAAATTTTCTTAAAAAAAATGAGATTTGCATAAAAAACCAGACCTACTCCTAATTTTAATCAAGATTGGTTTTTCGATTATATACAAAAAATAATATTTTTCAGACCCCATTTATATATATATATATTATTTTAAAACTTTTCTTCGTCTTCTTTTTTATTTTATATTAAAAAAATAAAATTTAAAAAAAAAAAAAACTTGATTCGAAATTAAATTTTTGATATTTTTGCAAATATTTTTGGACAATTTTTCTTTATCTTCAATCTATCAGGAAGCACCAATCCTTTATGGCCTACATTTACGGCCTAGATCTAGTTAGCGGTATAGATTTGATCACATTTAAGATTAAATCGCCCTCTTTCTCTTTTTATTTTTTCCCTCCAAATCTTAAAAAAAAGATTACATGAAAATTACGTAACGTGAATATAATTTTTTTTTCAATTTAAAATCATGCAGATATTTATATTATTAAAATTAAAATTAATTAATATTTATTTATTTATTAGAAATTAAAAATTTATTATTTAATTTATGTATAATTAAATATTAATTTTTTCATTAACTCTAATTATATAATCTGATTAATGACGAAAAAAAGTGAGTGTCAATGAATATAAATTATTTGTGCAATCTGTTTTCTTATCTCTTTACTCTGCTGTGCTTGTTTCAAACGTCCTCCAACTCGCCTCTCCTCTCATCGTTCAGTCCCCATCATTTTTTGTCTTTTGTGCTCATCCTTACTCTGTTTCCCTTTCTTTTTTTTATTTTTTGGGATTTTTCTAAAAATGCAAACCCCAATTCCTTTCTTCATACCTTTTTTTTTTTTTTTCAAAAATATCTTTTGGTGAAATTATTTTATTTTTAATATTTTATTTTAAAATTTTGGACATATATTTTTGATAAATTATATAATTTATTAATTTATAAAAAATGATTATCCAAAAAATTATATAATTTATAAAAATATATATTCGAAAGTTTTAAAAAATTATATTTATGTAAAAAAATAATTGAGAAAATATCTTATAAAAAATTTAGGTTTTTTGGATATAAAAATTCAAAAGCTTTAAAAACTTTGAAATATATAAATTCGAAAACTCTTTAAAAGTTTTAAATTTGCAAATTTGAAAACTTAAAAAATATAAAAAATTAAATAAAAAATAATTAAGTAATTTTATACAAAAATATTTAAAAAATTGTATGAAGAATAAATGATTGACAGTGAACAAAATTTTCCTTAGCGGAGAACTGCCAGACACAGTGAACAAAGTTGTAATGCACAAAAAGGTTTTAATCATACGTTGGAATTAAGATAAATTTGACAGCAAACAAAGATAATGCGTTTAAGTTAAGGGTGATAGTAGTTTGTTTCGGATTTGATTTGATTTAAATTTTTAAATATTATATAATATTATAAAAATTTAAATTTTAATATAAATTTAAATCAAATTTTATTTAATTCGAATCAAATCAAATTAAATTTTATCAGTTCAGTTCAGTTTATCAAATTTTAATTTTATATATTATTTTAATATATTAAATAAATTTTGATATAAATTATTATTTTTATTTTTAAAAATTTAAAATACATAAAAATTAAAAAAATATATGATTCAATTTTATTTTATTTTATTTTTACATTTCAATCTAAAATTTGATTTAAATTTAATATTCAAATTTAGTCCAAATTAAATAACAAAATCGATTTAAATTTAACACTATAATTTTAAAATTATTTTAAAATTTTTCATTTTTTTTATTCTCTTTCTTTCTTTTTTTAATTTTTTCAATTCTTGAAAAAAAATTTATTTAAAACAATCATATCATATATATATATATATATCTTTTTCATTTAAATTATGTTGTATAATAATATTATTAAAAAAATTAACTATTTATTATTAAATATTAATTAATATTAATATTTATTATTTAATTGTATATAAGAAATAATTGATTTTTTCAGTGATATTAAAAAAATTCTCTCTTCACATTTTTGCTCGCTGATATTTCTAGATGTCTGTTCTTACTTCCAAAGCTTGTCCATAATTTCAAAATTACGTTGTATAATTTTTAACATCTATTTACATCCAAAATAGGTGACGTAAAAAATTATTAAATTTATCGATTATCTTTTAAATCAGTTAACATATTATTAGAGTTTACATTTAAAAAATACAAATTAAAAAGAATTTATTCAAGTAAGATCTTATTTTGTCAAATAAATAATAAAGTAAAAGAGATTAAAGAATAAATTAAAAATTATATATATATATATATATATATATATATATATATCAAACCCACATTATTTGCCCTGCCTACCAAGTAGCAACATCCTTAAATTGCAGTAAATGGAATTACCAAAAAAATTTGAAGGGAACTGCTTTAATATAATTGTATTGATTGATGTATTGATATTATTACTCCAGTATTTTCTTTATACGATGGATTTGTGTGTTTGTGTGACTGGTTTTTTTAACAGCATCTTTAACAGTTGAACTAAAGATTTAACATTAAAAATTTAGCTCTCTATTTTTATTTGATTTAATTAGAGATTATAAAAGTCTTGAGTTTGGTTCCAATTTTGTTTTGGGTTTAATGTAGATTACATGCAAGTAATTTATTGTTTTATTATACATTTTTAGTAATTAAACTTTTTCGAGGTGAGATTAGATTTTTTTTCATGTATAAAAATACAAAAATGTGGTAGAGTTATTAAGTGTATAGATAGAGAGAAAAAAATGCTAAACGGATAGTGAAACACTAATTCAACAATTTTCCTTCTTTCATTTTTTTCTTTTTCTTTTTTCTTTGTCTTCTTTCTTTTTTGTCTCCAATTTTTTAGCAAGGAAAATAAAGAAAGAAAGAGAGAAAAGATTAAATATGTTATTGTTTTATTAAAACGAAAGGAAATTTTAATTTTTGTTGTCAGTAACAAAAACTTTTATTGGACTTTTGTAATTACTAACATATATATATATATATATGTTTGTATTGAAACATATAATTAAATGGTAAATTTTTGTTTTAGGAAAAAATTAAAAACTATATTAAAATGTTTATAATTTAACATTTAAAAAAATGATAGCATTTTTTTTCTTGAAAGATCAAATGATACGTACTTTTATATATTTTTTTTGAAGAATTGTACTTTAAATATTCTTTCATATAACTTTAACCAACCAAACATTTTAATAATATTCTCCTTCAATTTTGTTAATGTCTAGGTTATGTAAAGTAAAAACCAAGCTAATATTTATTCTTGAAAACCACCTAAACATTCTTAAGAGATCAAGGAAATCTTGAACCTTCATTAATGAATTCTAACCTGCGCATTGAATGATATTCTTTAATGTTTGCCAGTTAAATTCCAACCTGCTCACAGAACAATTTCTTTAAGTTATGCCAATCAATTATACATGTTTAGTTTACATATTTTGTGTTTAATCAAGAAAAATAAGTCTATTGAAATTTATTTTTCTTTCAATTTCACGACCCTGTCACATTTAATGCAACTATATATTAACTGCAATTTCTTTTTTTTTGATGAATATCACATTTTGTAAAAATAGAAAGTCAAAACATATGCTCAAAAACAAAAAAAAAGTTACTAGTAGAAACATATTGCCCTGTAGGATTCTGAACCTCTCAAGTATAATGAAAGTAATTCCTATTTAATTATGACAAGTATGTGTAAATTAATATTTGAGAAAATGTTATGTTGGGGGTTGTTGGATGTCAATAAATAAAGTATAGGGCATGTAAATTATTTTTCATCCCATCTTCGGCTTTTATATTATACTTATTATCATACATACCCAATAGCTATTTTAAATCTATTTTCATCTCTATCTCTGCAGGTATTTAATGGTTATAGGTAATATCCATGTTTGTAATTTAAAAAAAAAAAAAATTATTCTTTTAGCCTTTTTTTTATTTTATCTTGGAATTCATGTAATTTTTATAAATATATATTAATTTTAATTAATTTAAAATAACAAATTATATTATTTAGTAAAGAATCTATTTATTATATATATATATATAAGATACGGGTATAGAACATGTGTTATGTTTTCTTGCATAATAGGATATAAATTTAAAATAAACATGGAAGGAGAGGATGAAGTAGCAGTTGCAGTAAATGCCTTAATATAAACATTTCCCTGGCAAGAAGTCTAAGGACGAATCACATCCACCACCAGCTCCTTCAGGCTTAGTTTCTATAACACTTTGTTTTGGTCACACATAAAAAAGAGGCATGGCTGTTATTACGGTGATTTATGGGTTGCTATTTTGAGTTATTTTGTGATTTTTTTTTCTTTGATTTTATTGTAGGGAATTAAGAATATAAAAAATCCAATCAAGCCTATCATCCGATGCTAAGAAACCAGTTAACTGCAATAAATTATCCGATCACGAGGAAACAATAACCCTTACTTGGTTTTTACCTGTTCTTTAGAGGATAAAGATTCAAGGCTCCAATCCTCTCTCATCCCCTCCCCTGGACTCTTAATATGTATCATAGAAGAGAAATGAGAAAATAGCAGCAAAAGGATTTACAAATCAATGACATGATGTGGTTGAAATGTACGAAGGAATTGGAAAATCCATCAGCCTTGAAGAAGAAGAAAATTTGGGAATACTAAAACAGGGGAGTCTTAGCTGATCAACAGTACAAGAAAAAGGACACATATTTGTAGTTTGCAGTGCCAAGCATGATGCACCTGAAATTCATTACTTGCAAACTGAGGTTCAAATAACACATTCGTAGGAAGTGAAACAACCTTTTGGGTTCAAAGGAAACTTCAGTAGAGCAATTCCTTTTTCGTTTTACAAACTAGATAAATTCAACCTGCAATAAGAAGCCATCTCCACCGTCACAGTACAAAGCAATTGCGCCATGATGAAGGAAATAAAGTAGAGAGATGAAGAATTATGAAAGTTTAACAGGTACTTAATTACCATCTGATTTCGATTTAAGGGAAATGAGACTATCTCGCAATCACCAAAGCATATTGCCTTATTCCAGATTGGGTAACTGAAGGTTAACCTCAACCACTTCAGAATTTTGGATGTTCTGTGATCATAAGAAAGTACAACATACGGTAGGGTTAGAGGAAGAATTGTTTAATTAGCTATGCATGGAAAGGCACCAAATTACATTTTACAATCATTTTCATCAGCTAACAAGAAGTCTTGAAAAAGCTTTATGTTTAAAGCTTCAGAGGGCCGAAGTATAAACTTATTTGTATCTACTTCATCTTAGTAAATTTCATTGGCTACTGAACACTCAGAGATAAAGCTTTGTAATGTATATCTGAATTCTGAATAAGATTCTTCAATGCTTTTAATCAAATTCCTCTATAGATCACCATCCGAGTTTGAATTAATGAATTTATTCCGCAAGAGCTACACTTAGAAATATCGGTATGGTCAGGAAGCCAGCTCATTTTACCAAGCTAGGAAGCTGGATAGGGAGAAGCAAACGCGGCTAACAGATAAAAAATAAAAAATAATAATAAAAAAACAAAACTAGAAAACGATGGGAAAATCCTTTAAATTTATGCATACCATTTCTTTGAAAAGCCGTTGTATGGTAGTTTTAAGGTTGCCATCCCAGCGCCCTCTTTTTTCATCTTCATCTTCATCTTCTGTCAATTGCACTCGTTCCAGCTTTGGTGTGCTTAAATCTCCTTGACAGAAATTCTTCATCTTTGGGCACTTTCTCACAATCACCTTTTCCAAGGCAGGGAATTCAAAGTTGTGATCCCCTAAGGAAAAGCTTACTAGACTTGGTAGACAACTTAGTCGCAAATACTTCAGTTTGATGAAAACAATGCCACCTTTAATTTCTTCACCTTCACATGCTATGATTTCCTCTATCATCTTGCAAATCAGTTATGCTCAATCTTTCTAGTAGAATCAGGCTCTTAGCTTCTGAGCATGCTATTAAATTGAAGATTCCATGACATCTCGAAACTTCCAGAGTTGTTAAATTTTCGAAAGACGCCAATGAGGGGACTAAAGTCTTGAATTTGCCACATTCCTCTACTTCAAGAATTCTCGGGTTACAGAAAGCTGCTCGGAACTCTTCCTGCCAGATATGTGTCAGCTCTGGAAGTTTAGACAACCGCAATTTACTTAACCGAGTGAGAACTGATGCATGTATTCCCTCATCATTGAGTCCATCAGACTGGAATATTTGACAGAAGGAAGCATCATGCAAAACCAACGTTTCAAGAGCCAGTAATGACCGAATGAAACAATATGGAAGAGCATCTGCTTTCCCAGGAACACATATAAGCTCAAGAACTTTTAGTTTCCTGAAACAGTCTGTTGAGAGTTGTCCAAGCCATATCCCTTTCGAAGTGCCATTCAGCTCCAATATTAATTCTTCCAAGATAGGGAATGTAATCTGGATAATCAACAGATATATTGGACAAAAACAAAGAGTTTGAAGTGTGTGTAACGGTTTTGGGATCGCTAGACGTAAAACGAGTTTAAAATCGAGAAAAATAAAGAAAGAAGGGAGTCGCCACCAATCTTTGTTAGGGGTGTGATTGGCCACCCAAAAGCTTTTCCTTTTAATAAACTATAAAACGGGTTTAAAGTTTATCAAAAAAGATAAATTTCGGGCTAAGAAAAACTAGGTTGAGTCTAGGAGTCGGTTACGCATGGGGAAGGATTAGCACCCTCACAACGCCCATAAGTTGGTACCATTTAATTACGCGTTATTTTCGGTGTTGGATAAAAATAGTTTTAATTTGAAATTTAACACTAATTCCTTAATTTGAAAAAATAAAATTTTGCTAAAAATATTTATTTAGAATTATTGAGAAAATCTTTAAGTTAAAGAATTATCTTAAAATTCTCCATCATCTAGGCAGAATTTAAAATAACTCTTTTCGTCTAAGATTTAACACAATTGTAGACACCCAATTGGGTCCAGGCCCAGATCAATTGGGCCTGGCCCAAATGGGTAAGGCCCAATTCAATCCTGTATTATTTTTTTTTTTCTTTTTTCTTTTCGTTTGTATTTTATGTATTTTTATATTTATTATTATTAATTTATGTATATATGTATTTATTTAGTTTTTAGTTAGAAATAGATTTATATGTAATTTTTATATAGTTATATTATTATTATTATTATTATTTTATTATTAATTTTTATATTTTATTTATTTTTGTATTTTTATTTATCTAATTATATATCTATTTTTTTTATTTATCCTATAATATATCTGTTTTTTTCGATTTATCTGTTCTAATTATCTATTATTTTTTATATTTATTTGATTTTTATTTTGGAAGGTTGAGATTGAAGCTGAAGAATCCTACTAGGAGTGGGGATTCAATCAAAAGAGTCCAATTGGATTCAAAGATTGATCCCCGTCCAAGGAGGAATTGGGATTGATCAGGAGCTCCTGATCAATCCTATAAAAGGGACCCTTTGGAACAGATGAAAAACAAAGAAAACAGTGAGCAAAGCTACTGAATTTGAGAGAAAAGATGTGTATAGAAGAGTTTTCGAAGGCTAAAGAAGGCTGAGAAGAGTTAGGATAGCTGTAGGGATCGAAAATACTTTTTTAAGAAATTTTTGGCGAAAAATTTTTCTAGAAATTTCTGGGAAATTTCCAGATTTCGACGAAAATTCCGACGAAGTTTTGAATTTTTCGACGAAAATTCCGGCCAACCTTGAAGTTTCCGGCGACCAACCCAGTTTTTCGGTGAAGAATCCCAGAAATCGATGAATCTTCCGACCAACTTCCGATAAAAAATTTCCAGATTCCGGTGACTTTTTCCAGAATCCGCGAAAAATTCACCGGTGTTCTTCAGTTTTTAGAGAGAAGGGAGAGGAAAAAAGAAGAAGAGAGAGAGAGAAGAGAAGGGTTCTACCGAAAAACAGAAGAAAGTGCCTTTTATACCATCTTAAAACGACGTCGTTTTGGCCTTAAGTAACCAGAGGATCCGCGCGTTTTGTCGAAAACCCGACCCGACCCAAGCGTCGACCCGCTTCTGACCCGCGCGTGCCTGCCCCCCTCCGAGCCGAGCCGAGCTTCCCAAGCCACCCCTCGAGCCGTTTTTCTTTTCCTTGAGCCGAGCCGAGCCGAGCTGATAGCCGAGCCGCTCTAAGTTTTTTTTTTAATGAATTAATGAATTAATTTATTTATTAGATTAGGTTTATCTAATTTTTTATCTTTATTTTATTTTTATTTTTATTTCTGTTTTACTTTTCTTTATTTATTTTATTTTTATTTATTTATTTATTATTTTATTTTCTTTAAATAAAAATAAAAAAAATCTAAAAAAAATATTTTTAGGGAAAAGTTGAAAGTATCAATTTTCCTTAAAAATAAATTTCAAAAAGGGTTTTTGAGGAAAAGTTGAAAGTATCAATTTTCCTTGGAAATCAAAGTTTCAAAAAAAAATATTTTTGGGGGAAAAGTTGAAAGTATCAATTTTCCTTAGAAATAAATTTCCAAAAAATATTTTTGGGGAAAAGTTGAAAGTATCAATTTTCCTTAAAATAAATTTTCAAAAAATTTTTTAGGAAAAGTTGAAAGTATCAATTTCCTTAGAAATAAATTTCCAAAAAATATTTTTGGGGAAAAGTTGAAAGTATTCAATTTTTCTTAAAAATAAAATTTCAAAAAATTATTTTAGGGAAAAATTGAAAGTATCAATTTTTCCTACACAAGAACAATCATCCTCACCTTCCTTTCTATTTTGATTTTGATTTTGATTTGATTTTGATTTTTCTTTAATTAATCCGACGACGGAGCCTCTGTAAGTGAAACAGTAGTTTTTCTTGCATATCTTGAGGTGACGGAATTTTCTCAATTTTTGCTAAAAGTATTTAGAGTCAATTGAGAAAAATTTCCAATAATTAATTACTTGGTAAAATTTTAAGGCTCATTAGATAACACAAATTTAAGCTGGTACCATCTTTTGATGGGCGTTGTGAGGGTGCTATAACCTTTCTCACACGTAATCGAACTCCTGGAACCCTGTTCTGGTTAGCAGACCTGAACCTATTTCTTTTAGGGGCCCTTAGAGCTTAGGTGTTCCCTGAAAGGACAGACTTCTTTAGGTGGCCAATCGCACCTAGACAAAAAAGATTGGCGGTGACTCCCTAAAAGTCATGTCTAGTGTAAGATCCCCCGGATTCTAGACGTTATGACAGCTTGGCGACCTCCGCTGGGACTTGAGAAGTCAGGCCCCAGCAAATAATTGTGTGTTATCCCAAAACGCCTAATGAAATTGAACCTTTTTGTCTACTATGTATTGTTGTTTTATTCCATGTTTATGTACTTGTTAAGTTATGCTCCATTCATGTGCATGTGCATAACATGAGCTCGTACACCGCGAAGGCTCCGTCCCTCTAGGAGGGAGTAGAAGTACCGTATTGCTTTCGTGAGGTCTAATGCCTCCGCAGTGGCTAGCGAAATACTCCCACTCAAATTGAACCTTTTTCGCTTGTAGCCTGTAATGGGTGAGGATTAGGGTGCTTTACTAGTCTGTAATGGACAGGGATGTAATGAGCAATTTGAGGACCTTTAGACTCTGACCTTAAAATCGCATGTAGTGAACTTTAAGAGTGCCTACACCTAGGATAGAGCTCTTTCTATCCAATGATAGATATACCCTAAAATTAGGACACAAAAAGGGTGTTTATCTAATTATTTTGATTGCTTAACTTTGTGTATTATTTTTATCATATGTAACATTATGCATCAACATCACTTACGTTTCATCCACGGAACTAACTATGTTGTTTGTCTGATTGTATGCATCTGTATTCTTTTCATGATCATGTTTCAACACAATCATTTGCATTCATTCATACTAGATTCATTAAAAAAATGTATATTTCATTTGTGTATCAAAGCATCATACATAAGACACAGCATAACATTTTCTAATATAAGTATGGTACTCAAGGTCCGAGGATAGCTACTAGCGAAAACCTTGCTCATCCATACAACACAAGATCCAGAGCAAGGCAAATGGAAGATGAAAGTTCTCATAGATTTAAAAGTTAGAAAAAGCTCAAAAGAAGATTGAAAGTGAATTAAGCAAGATTCTGGAGGCCCTTAATAACATATGAATAAA